>JAWZYV010015293.1:0-589820 GCA_038373885.1 Cheiracanthium punctorium
TGTCCGGCCAAACTTAACGGTGTCCGGCTTTTGTTAGGCTGTTTACTAGTGACTTTGGCTGATTAGTAATAAAGTAATTGAACTGATTTGGCATTCTATGTTATTTATATTTCATTAGAATTTAACAAGATTAATGGTAATAATCAAAAAAGGCGTGTTTTTACAGTACAATTTTTTTGTCGTACCTATTAATACTGAGACAAAAATCCTCACTATTGTAGGCTGTCCGGCCTTTTTACCCAAATGTCCGGCCAAACAGGCTGGTCTGTCCGGCTATTTGGTTTGGCGACCTGGCAACCCTATGTAGAACAGTGTTTTTAATCATCTACATCAGCATAAAGCATTCTGTGGCAAAATTTAGCAGAATTAAAAAAAAAAAATTAATCCGCAACGCATGATTCCAATCAGATAGTTTTGTTTAATTTAAGTTTTATTGTTTAATTAGTTTTATTTTTTGTTTAATTAGTTTCGAGTGTTGTTTAATTTAAGACATTTGCTTTACTATTTGTTCGTACTTCTGTTTTAGTAAGTAAACATAACAGAATCGCCTTAAAAAATGTAGTCACTCCAATTCTTTTATTTCAAAAATATACCTGTTCTTCCATAAACAAAATGTTGAAATTCTTTTCCGTTCGGGATATAAAAATACTTTCTTTGGTTCAAAGAATGCAAATGAGGCTCACACATAAAAAATGCTGCTTAGATATGCAAGCCAGTTGTCATCATCATCAATTACAAATTACACAGAGCCTGTATTTCACCTGTCTGGCAGGTGAAGATTTGTAAAAGCGCATCTATTAGGTGTCTTGAATAACCTTTAACATTTAGAAACCAGCAAACGAAAAAAAACCATAAAAATATAATCTTGAGAAAGAATTTAGCCTGTGAGATAAGAAAATTAGCTATCAAAAAATTTTACTCATTCACATTTCAGTAATAAAACAAACTTTAGAAAAATATTGGGGGTCAAAAAGTTCGTTCGTTTTTATTTAAGAAATACCAAGTTTAAAGTATTTTCAACACTTGATTTAGGTAGAGTATCATGGGTATCTCACATGTTGTATAGTGTTAATTGTTTTCAATTATTATTATTATTTTGATCACTTTCAACTTCAAATGGTATAAAACAGGAATGAACTTTCCTAGTGAGAAATTTTGATTAATAAACTTCGCAAACCATTTCTGATAAATTTGGCAGGAGCAATAGCTACTTCCAAACCTAGATAAATTTCATGCTTCGTTCCATTTGAACTTTTATTGTGTTTTTACAAATGATATGCCACAATCTTTACTTCTTGTCCATCTTTAACATCAAAATAGCGATTTAAATATCAAATGATTTTCGTGAAATTTGTTTAGAAAAAAAGATCGCTTACGTTGCCAATATTTGTTTAGTTGTTTACTTTTTTTTAAGATCCCCAAAATCGCCTGCTTGTTTTGATTTCTATTCGACGGGGAAAAAAAGAAGAGAGAGAAAATAGCTTTGTGTTCAGCTTAATATTTATAAATTAAGACGCTTATACGGTGGGAGAAAATGTATGATATTATTAGCATATAATTGTTTTATAAATTATTAAAATATTTACATAAAGATACATGATTAAGAAAATCAAACAATTTCTAAATGTAATAGAGAATACGGTATATTAGTAAATAAAAGATAACCGAAATTGACTTTGAGATTTCTCTTATCTACAAGTTTGAATAAAGCATGTGAATAAAAATTAAAGCGTTATTTTTCATCTACGCATTGTAAAATATTAATTAAGAATCATTGAATAACCGGTAAAAGATCATGCGTAGGAAAAGCAAAATCATACAATTATAATTTCATTAGAGTATTCCAGAAAAAAAATATTTTTTTTTTTTGGACAAGAAGTTCTGAAAATATCTGTGGATATAGCTGAAGTCGAACTTGCTGGTCCTAATATACTGAATTTTACCGTTTTCTACACTGTCACACTCAATTATTTTTTATGCTATAAATATGCTATGCTATAAATTTCCAGCTATAAAATTTATAGCTGGAAATTGTATCAATATAGCTGTGTTACATATTGATACAATTTTCCGTCGGTTACTCACTCAATTTCCAGTATAGAACAGCATAAATTTATGGGGTAAACGAGGCTCCAAAAATTGAACAAATAAATAATGATTTGTACAGGAAATTGCAAAATAAAGTGAAAAACAAGAATTATATGACACCTCAAAAAATTTAAAATTTGTGTATAATGATAGGAAACATAAATCCGCATGTATGGATTTAAAATTTTCTTCTGTTACATACAAAACTATAGATTCCCTCTTTTTAAGAGGGGGCACAGGCATAATGCAGATTTTCGAAAACATTAAAAGATGAAATAAATAACGAAAAATAAAATATATATTTTACGCTACAATAACTTTAATTGTGGCTAATATAACCAAAAGCCTGATGTCAAAAGATAAAACTAATCACAAAAATTCACAAGGAGATGACATTTTATTTACAAGTACAATGCAGGGATGGTTATAAAATTTAAAGTGGGACTAGGGGTAACTGAGAGGCGCGCCGAAATCAGGAACTGCTGACCGTATTAGCTGCTGACCGAATGGCAGAAAAAGAGTCATGCGTGAGGCCTTAAGAATGCAAAACAAATAGATTATGTTAAGTTCACGGGTAAAATGTTTTCAGTGATTGTTCCTTAACGACACAGCTGATCCCTGCCATCAAGGCCGTACCCAGGGGGGACCAGGGGGTCCGTTCCCCCCCCCCCCCCGAAATTAAAATTTTGTTAACAAAACAATAATAATGAAGTCATTTTGTGAAAAATTTAGCCTTTTTCACCACTTGGTCCCTCCCCCGACATTTTTTTCTGGGTACGGCCCTGCCTGCCATTTCACTTCCGTACCACTTACGCCATGGCCATCACTGTGCAAATTTCTGTCAGAGCTCTGTCTTTGAGTATGCCAAGCAGCATACAGTTGGTTCCCGATAATCCGAGTTGATCGGGACAGACACAGACTCGGATTACTGATAACTCGGATTATGCGAACTGCATTATAAAATCGAAGAGGAAAATTCAGTTTTATGTCCAGTACGTGCAGAGAGATCAAGTTTAGAAAAAATAAAGAGCACACAGATTTTTAAATTAAAAAAAATTATTTCAAATAGCACTACGCTTACTTTATTTATTGCTTAAAATAAATGAATCTAAAGTGGTCCATTTTTGAGCAGAGCGTTTAGCACTACCTCGGATTAATCCTTTGAGGCGCAACCCTTTCTCAATGCTGAAAAAAGGGTAACCGTTGCCATCTCTCGACTTAACTACCAGCAAGAAGGTGGACGATCGAAACATTCATCGCGTGCCACAGATCTAGAGACCCTTTTTTGACGACAGCTGGCTGTGCGCGCCCTTTTTTTCAGCATTGGGCAATTTATCCAGCTGTTCTCGCATTCTTCCCTTTTCCAGCAAATGTCTCGTGCTGTTAAAAATAATCGTGACCATTTTTTTACGGGAAATGACGTGCTAAAAAGTAAAGGATTCTCGTGGAGCTATGTCACCCGCAAGTATTTTCATAGAAATCCAATCTATTCTTCGTGACTGGCAACAGTCAAAACGTCAGAGTTTGGTGTTCCCACAGGGGGAACACTGTGCGTTAAAGGGTTAAGAGGACTGGGATTAGCGGGGCTCTACTGCGTTTGTCTCTCTATTCCTACTCCAACGTATCCAACATGATTTGGAAAGTAGGAGTCGAGACGCTCGGATTTTTCACCAACAAACACCGTTTCAAATGACTGAATCCAGAACAATTTCCACGGAGCGGTAAGGATTTAGTGGCATCCCCGCTCCTCGTACATTCCCATTCCGCTTCCACTCACGTCCTCATTAATGTGTAATGCAGTGTTGGCGATAATAATTTACTTTGATCGCCTCTCTCGGAACAAAATGCGGGAGCGAAAAGTCCCGTTTTCCGTCCTAATGCGAGCTAGGAGAATCCCTTCAGCAAAACATACATAATCCTAATGGAAGTGGAAAATAGACGAGTCTGGTGAAGCATCGGAAAGCCAACTTTATTGTCTCCGCAATCAACATGACACCTGAATCGCGAATGTGGTAATTTTCGTGGCCCGAACTATATTTAGGGATTTGCCTGATTAAGTTTAGATGTGCGTAAAATCATTCAAAAGGCAGAAAAGGATTACACATTAATGTGAAGCTCGTAATTCAAAGTGAAAATGAAAATTAATGTAGTACTTCATAGTGAATCTTTGATTTGTTAACAGGATTATTGAGTGGTAGGATAATTTTGCTTTCAAGATTACTTTTCAAAATAATCACATGATTTCGGTGCATAAAATAATTAAAAATTTGGTGCAACATTTCACCAAAACATGGTACTAGAAAGTTGGCTCCATTAAGATGGTGAAACCTTGTTCCAACATTTGGTGCTCAGGTTTAACCATACTTTGGTGAAGCGCCAAACGTTGAACAAGGCTTCACCATCTTATGGAGTCAACATTTCTAGCACCACGTTTAGGTGAAACGTTTCACTAAATTTTTAAGTATGTAAAATACAAGGAAATTAATTATGTGAGGGACTTCGAAAGTTTGAGAATTTCTCTTCAAGAACTGTATCATATAGTACTGTACTCGTGTATAACTGTACTCTTGATAATCCGGTGGTTGGTTAATCCGGTACGTTCAATAATCCGACGTTCTTGTAAAACGCATTTCATATTGTCTTCAGATCTGCCGACCACCGCTGATGTAACCAAGCATACCTGCTCTTGTGCTTCCCTCCCTCTTTCTTCATTGTATTCTAGTTTACATAATTTATTTTGTAGCGATTTTATCTAGTGTACTACAGTGTCGACCAACGAAAATACCTGACTTTAAGTTTGTGTCAAAAGCAAGGGATCTTGATAACCCAGAATGTTTCGATAATCCGCGGCAGTTGTCTGCTCTCATATATGTCGGATTATAGGATTGTACTCTACACATTAATACCTGTATGCGTTACGAAACTAAAAAAAATCTTAAAAATCGAAAATTTAGCAAAGTATGTCACTATTAGAAAAATTTTGCTGTGAAAATCAATTTTAAAAACCTTTCCTGGAAGCTTCATAAAGGGCACAGTTTTTTCTTTTGTTAACAGTCTAGAGCAGGGATGGGGAAATACGTAGATTTAGGGAAGGCCATATAAAATAACTAAAATATTTAGGCGGGCCAAACAGATTTATTTTTGAATTTACTGTTTGGACACACTGGATCCGTATGAGAAATTAATTGAAATTTTGACTGTTCTTTAATCATCTCGTTGAAATTTGGTTCCAAGTTACTAGAAGTAATTTCTAACACGCTCTCAGATGCTCGTCGGTCACCTTATACTTCAATTTCCTTTTATGGAGATTCATTCTTGAAAACATCTGTTAGCAGGTGTATGAAGACCCAAACATCGAGATAATTTTCTCATCGTGTTTTATCAAATTGGGGAATCGAGACTCCGGTAAACTTTTGTAGAGATCAAGCTTCGACGAATTGTTAAGCAGCTACTTTAGAGAATCGTTGCATTGTAGTAGAATTATTTTTAGTTCGGCGTGAATCTCCTCGCAATTTACAGCGAATGCCGAATAAAATATTTGTAAGTCACCTTCTATCTTTTTAAAATCGCCAAATCTTCTGTTGAACACGTTTTCCGGGTCATTTAGTTAGCTAACATAAAACTTAACTTTTTCAGTGGTCAATTTAGCGGGCCGCACCAAATCACGTCGCGGTCCGCCATTTTCTCATCCCTGCTGTAGAGTGCAGCTAATGAAAAATATAATCCTGGATTTTTGCGGGTCCCTTGCGCAATTCTTTCTTTTTTTTTTTCAATTTGTGTGCCAAGAACGTGAAGCAGGTTTTGTTTCTTCGAGCTACAGCTTTAAAATGCCCAATTAATGAAGACTTAATTAAAATGGGTAGAGACAATATTAGGGGACCAGGAATATAATGTCGTTATTTCGTATACCTATATTTCGCATGACTGAAACTGCTAAAGTTAATTACAGTTGAATCAGCTTTATGGAACAGCCAATTTACCACGAAAATTTATTCTAATAAGCGGGGTATTCCTTTACCCGGGATCACAGTGACTATTTATTGAGGTTTGGTACACTGAAAATTTATTACAATAAGCCGGTTATTTCTTTAAGAGACATTTCATTAACCCTTTGAGGCGCAACTTTTTCCCAATGCTGAAAGAAGGGCAGCCGTTGCCATCGCTCGACTTAACTACTAGCAAGATGGCGGACGATCGAAACGTTCATCGCGTGCCACAGATCTAGAGACCCTTTTTGACGACAGCTGGCTGTGCGGCACAGCCAGCTGCGTCAAAAAACGGTCTCCAGATCTGTGGCACGCGATGAACGTTTCGATCGTCCGCCATCTTACTGGTAGTTAAGTCGAGCGATGGCAACGGCTGCCCTTTTTTTTGCATTGGGAAAGAGTTCCGCCTCAAAGGGTTAATGGAACAGCCAATTTACCATGAAAATTTATTCTAAGAAGCGGGATATTCCTTTACCCGGGATCACAGTGACTATTTATTAAGATTTGTTACATTGAAAATTTATTATAATAAGCCGGTTATTTCTTTAAGAGACATTTCATTAAGTGGGTACAACTGTATGCGAAATTTGGCATGCATGTGGCGTTTGTAGCGTAAGTGCCCGATAAGAGAGGACATTCCAAAATTCTTAAACTATGGGGTTAAGAGGCCCAAACGTTCTTTTTTCATAACCCTCTCGATCTCAAAGGAAAAAAAATATTCATAAAATTCTTTCCGTAAAATGTAATAAACACTAATATCGGAAAATCAATTTTAGGACATTTTAAAATTTGCCCTGTGGGTGGACGGAAACCCTTTCTTTTCTTCACAAATAGGAAAAAAGAAGAAAAAAATGAAAGAAAGAAAAAAGAAAAAAAAACAGTTATCTAAAAAATCCTTGTTTCAAAATGTAACAAATATGACTGTTTTGTTTAAGCACAGCTTGTTTGTCATTAAAATAGTGTTAAAATATATCAGGGTTGTTTGAATTTAATCTCTTAAAAAAATTACTTTCTGGTGCACATGATACAATTGTCTGTTTACTTGTATTCTGATTCTTACGTCAGACGTGAGATTTAGATTTCTCCAAAAATGCGAAAAGAAGACATATTTGAACGCAGATATCTTCAGACTGACACACAGAATATATTGCAGAAGTTCTATATTTCATGCCCAGATTTAAAAACTTGACAGATGTTTCAAATTTTTATCTGCGCTGTCTTAAAATCGCCTTTTATGTAAAATTTATACCCATCAAACCATTTATTCCGCACTGTTATAGACCTGACTGTTTGAAAAATAAATACAAAATGTTAACTTTTTTTACACAATTTAATAGGTTTATTCTGAGACAGCAAAGCAAATATTTTACACTATTTCATTTTAGAGATTGGATATTGACTTTTTCTTAAAATTAAAGCGCAAGTACACATTCTAAAATATTTGCTACATATACAGTAACTTTGAATTAGGAGTTGTTAAATACGAATGCTTACACACTACATTAACTGTGTTATGTATCTATTTAATTTTTTATATCTATGTAATTTCACTATTAGATAAATTATATATTGATTTAACATGAAAGAGCTGAGAAAAATTCAAGGTGATTTATCGTTTCATCATTATTTATATATTTTACTTCCATGAATAGGGGCAAACAGGTCATAAATTTGCATAATAAAAATTATAATAGCTCATATCTATATTAATAAAATTAGACTTTTGTCTGTACATTACTTGGAATTCTAAATCTGTGACTTTTGCTCGTTTCAAGCGTCTCGGAACCCAGTACAGTTGTCAAAAAATAGGTATGTTTGTCCGTTCTGTCATTGTCTTCGTGACGCTTTTTTGTTCGTGCATCACGTAACAACGGTTGAAAAAAATAAATGAAATTTGGTAACATTATAGGTAGTCACTCAACTTAAATTACAGCTGTCGAATTTTTGAAAATTATTGACATGATAGCAGTTATTCAACTTAAACTACAAGAGTTGATTTTTTAAAAATTTGATTACATTTCGAGATTTTGCGAAAATTTTAAAATGCCGAAATTTTTGTTCTCTTATCAATTAATAACGAGTAAAGCAAATAAAATAAAACTTGAGACATGATAGGTCCTCAGCACAAACTAAAAGCGTCGAATTTTTCTTAGAACTTTGATTAGATTTTGAGAAAATATATTCAAAATGCGTAAACTTTTGTTCACTCATCACGTAATAAAGACTTAAAACGAATATAATAAAATTTAGTGGCAGAAGAGGTGGTTATTCAGCTTAAACAACAAGAGTCGAATTTTTTGGAAATTTTGATTAGATTTTGATATTTTTCGAAAAAATATTGAATATGCGTAATTTTTTGTTCCCGCATCCGTAATGACGACTAGAGCGAATGAAATGAAATTTGATGACATGATAGGTCAACTTAACCTTTTACACGTTAATGTTCCCATTTGGGACCATCAAAATAAAAATTTATTAGAAAAATTAAATTTTTTCAATATTGACATGAAAAAAAATAGCTGATATAGTTAAAAGATGACTTGATTTTTTGAAACAGAAGTTGCATTTCTTTCATTAGTGGTAAATTGGATAAAAAGATCATAAAAGTAAGCCATTTTAATTCTAAATTTTTACGGGACTATCTTGATACACCCACCTTCCGCTTCAAACTTAATTAATATCTTTACTTCCCCTCCCCTCCCTATTTAAATGAACGCATTAGAAGGCAATATATGCAAAAAACTAATTTAAAATATGCTTGGATCTGAATTTTATCTGTAAAAAGATTAAAGTAAGGGTGGGAAATTTTGAAAACTTTGATTAGATTTTAAGATTTTGCGAAAATTTATTCAAAATGCGTAATTTTTTACTGAAAATCAACCACTAAAGCGAATGAAATAAAATATAGCATCATTATAAATGGTCACTTAAACTATATAGGCGTCAAAATACTTAATGTTTTTTTTTTATTTATAAATTTTGAGATTATGTGAAAATTGGTTAAATGTTCGTTTTATTGCTGAAAAAAATAGTAATGGAATATAATGAAGTTTAGAATTGTGTTAAATGGCAAGTTAATTTAACTATAGATGCTAAGATTGTTTTAAATATTTCATAGATTATGAAATGCTGTGAAAATCGTATAAATGTTTGCTCTCGCATTCCGTAAAAATGGTTTAAGAGAAACGAATAGATTTTTTTTTAAATTGAGTAAATTAGAAAATTTTGCAGAAATTTCATTATTTAAATATTTTATTTTTTTCGTGGGGGAGGGAGGGATTAGATATCAATTTAAGGCGTCTGGAAGTAATATAATAGTTGGCTATTAAACTGAAACAAACTTCGTCAAAAAAATTTTATGTTAATTTGCTTTTTTAAATTTTGTTAAATTATGAAAACTTTTCTTCAGGCATAATATTAAAATATCTACAGTTAATCAAACACAATTTATTTACACGTACGGAACATCTTGACTTTAAGAGATCACTCCATTGAAATGAAAAGCTGCAAGAAACTTCAACGATGTAAATGAAAATCCACGCTTTTTGAAAATATGCAATACACACTAACCCGTCAATGTCAAGTACTTTCGCTGTCGAATAATATAAATTATACTTTACAAAATTTTCGTCTTTTGGAAAGCATTGTCTTTTTTAATGTAAAAGTAATTAACGTTAATTTATCTGAATAAAACTTTTAACTATACGTATACATATTTATACAGTAATAATTACAGGCATTTGAATTACTTTCATCACACTTCTGTGCAATAAAACACCTGTATAACGGACATATAGTTTTTAAGATGTATACACGTATAAGATGAAATTCGGTTTTAGACTTATAATAAACAAAAATATATAATATTGATATATAATACATAAAAGAATAATCCATTAAAACTATTTATATTTCCAAATACCACACACATTCCCATTTCTAAATACACATTTATCCCTGCGGAGCGTAAATGAATCACGAGTTTCCACCTCAACTCCCTCACACTAGCAAGAGAGAGTTGTGACTGAAGTTTAATTGTTGTGGCATTAATTCAACTCGGATGATTTAGATATGGGCGCAGCGTTAAGAGGCAAGCAAATCGATTTGTCACATGATGAAAAAGCATGCATGGATGCACTGCACACCACGAACTCGCCCAAATAATGCAGCTTAAAAATAAATAATTAAACTAGAAAATTATTTTTTCGTGGATAGATTAAAGGTGATGCTTTGTTTAGATATCCAGTTTAATCGCAAGAGGTTATGCAAAATGTTGCGTAATTTGTAGAAAAGTGGTATTATAACGCAAACTGCGGGCACCCAAGAGAGATCGAATTTAAATGGATTTAGTAGAATTGACAAGCACAATATAATAGATTGAATTGACAAACACAATATAATAGATTGAATTGACAAACACAATATAATAGATTGAATTAACAAACACAATAAGTAGCTATAGCCTTCTCATGGGGGGGTGTCTATCTAAGGTTAGGGGTCTATCTTTACTATAAAATTTAAATGACAGTAAGCTGTACTATAAATATCTGGTAAAAATTTCAACAGCACTAAAAATTTTGAAATTCCGCATAGTAAATTGTATTTGTTATACTCACTGATAACAAAATTAATAAAATTTATTTAAATTTTAATGTAAATTTTTACAATTTATATGTTTTGTTGTATGTAACATTTATATCTTTTTTAGCGTATTCTATTTTGACTGATGGATACAAAAAGGTGAATATTTGGCTATAACTAGAGTTTGTACGTAGATTAAGGGGGGGGGTCCCCCCCTCAAACTACTACTATATACGTCCTTGATTATGGGAGCCGAAAAGTGATGTCGTATATTTACATTATACATAAACATATAAATATTCAACAAAATATTAATTACAAACAAGCTGTTCGTAAACAGGGGGTTTCATATTTGTTACATTTTAAAGTAAGAATTTTATAGATAATGGTTCTTCTTTCAAGAAAGCTATGTTGTTAAAAAAAAGGGGGGGGGTCTATCCTCATTGGAGAACTAATTTCAAAAATGTCCTGAAGTTGATATTTAGGTATTTATAAATATTGTATTTTACAGCAAGAATTTTATGCATGTCTCTTTTTTGAAAAAGAGAGAGATGTAAAAAGAACATTTTATTCTCCTACTCCTCATAGGTTACGAATTTTAGAAAATACTCTCTAATGAAGCACCTATTAAAAAACTCACGTACATGCCAAATTTCGTAGTATTAGCTTCAGGAGCTCTGACTAGGCGAAATATTGGCTTACGGAAAACCGACATTACTTCCTGGTATCTCTAGTATAATGAGCTGTATCTGTGTATAATTTAGAATATGTTTTGTAAAATATTAGACACAATAATTTATTTCTTAACCATAAGACAATATTTTATGATAAATTCTCAGTGTGGCGATTTCTCATACCTGTTTGTAAGAAAGAAACTGACAAGAATTTCACTGACATGTATTTTTTTTTCATAATAAATATTAAAAGACCATTTAATGCAGTATATTTGACTGAAGTAAATGATGAAAAAAATTTAAAATTAATCTAATGCACGAGGCCTGAAATATTCTTTTTGATAGAAGTGAGCAAACGATTGCATTTATGTTAGTTTAAAAATTGCTAGTAAACTTATTAATGAACAACACTATTTATAAAACAATATATATATATTAGTTACTGCAGGTGTCATCACCACACATGGAACTTCAAGTATTTGTATCTTAAGAATCTCATAAATTTGACAAAATTTGACTGTATCAAATATTGACTGTCCAAGAATTGTGCACACCGACAAGATAGTTTCTGAAATTGTAGGAAATTGTCTAAAGTATTCTAATATAACTATCAAACATTTGTCAAATTTTCGAGATCTTGTGTAAAATATATAGAATGTTCTAAATACAGGGACTATGCATTTCAATATCTTTTAGCACTAGTAATTACAATGTTAAGCGTTTTTTTTTAAAGAAATTAAAATAAATTTTGAAGTTTATGAAATTATACATGTTTTGTGTGACAACTCTCCAGAAATAAAAAGACTATTTGGTATCAGCACCACCTCCCTTCCATCCTCCTAATTTTTTTTAAAATATGCACATGTATTACTTACAAAATAATACCCAAAATTTGAAAGATATGTCCAAAACCAAACAATTAAGTGCCGTGTTTTGGAGGTATTTTTTCCTGAGAATTACATGCGATGGAAATTTCGGAGGGGGGACTTTTGTAAACTTTAGAATGTTATTTATGATTTTATTTATCCCAAAATGTGTGCAACTTCTGTAGCTCTTCAAAGTTAGGGTATTCATTTGTGAACATCCTGTATTATTCCCGATCGTCTGCACGTGTTTCACGTACATCCAGATTCGCATAGTTATTAAGCTTAAATTAGCACCCCACAAAGAATATTTTTAAAATCACTATCATCTCTAGATTTCACTCATAATATTTGCAAGTATATTGTAAAATATTATTCAAAAACTATAATTAACTAGAATTATCTCAAATGTAAAAATCTAAGAATTTCTCTTTTTGAATGGCCACATTAGCACAAATCTGGTTTGTGAATAAAATCTGCATCATTTGTCCATTTATTAAAATATGTTTTAATAATGCGAAATAAAAAGTTATTATACTAGTAATTGTTTAATATTTTACTAACTGATATAATTTAAATCAGTTAATGAAATAAGTGATGAGATTATGAACTTCTGTGAAATTTAATTACTCTCACTTGCCTCACGGAAAGTCTGTGGCATGCATTAAGCTTTCGTACAGGAGAACTATCGTTAAAATCTTAATTATTTCGTAATTAAACTTCCGGTTTTATTCCCTCCCTCTCCTCATTCGTTGCGTGTGTGACAAAACATTTTATCTTTCCCTTGTTGTGAAATAAACCACAGCACTACAATTAAAAGCCATAATTTATCTCGCTAATTTATCTTCTCTCGAATCAACAACTTTCCCAGCAGGATGTGAGAAAATAATTTTATCCTTCCAATGAAATCTTCTCTCCGTCGTGAACAAAATAAATGAAGGAATGCATTGAAAACTTATTAATTCTGTTTCATAATGACAAAGAATGGATGAGATAAAGAGCAGCTTTCAGAAACAATTGATTGATTAAAGAGTCGGTAATTTATTAATTATTAATATTATTATTACTTTTTTGTCTTTCTTTTACAAGGTTCTGCTATTTTCAAAGCAAATGTCAATAGCAAAGAAAAACATGGCCGTTCAACGACGGTCAAATAAAATAAACGTAAAATTTTGTTTGGTCTAGTTTTCTAATGTGTTCAGAAAGTTAACGAAAACAAAATTAATTGCATAAGGTTGCTTTCATGCCTTTCATCATGCACTGGGGGGGGGGATGTTTTGTTGATTCAAAAAACTTTGATTAATTCAACGAAATATTTTGTTAATTTAACAAAATTTTTGTTAATTCAACGAAATATTTTGTTATTTTAACAAAAATTTTGTAATAACAAGCAAAATTATTCGGCTGAAATAGTTCCAACCAATTTTTTTTTATCAACAAAATTTTGTTCAATTCAACAAAATATTTTTTCCGTGTGATGTCAATAAAAACTGAACACAATGTAAACTGCGTAAGGAACATTATGAGAACTTTATATACTTGTTAAGTTATCTTTTGAAAGTTTAGTTGAGATTAAAAAGTTGTGGATGATAATGGCATACAGAATTGCATTCATTTCATCCCAATTTGTTTAAGCATAATTACTCTATGACAAAACCATATGTTAATGAACAGAATTCTTTTTAATTAAAAAATCGAATAAGATATGTAACGGAGTAGTTTAAAGACATACGGAATTGGTTGTTTTAAAATGGGTGTTTTTGCTTCAAAGCATGAGAAACGTTCAGTTAATTTTTGTATAAAAAATTTACAAGTGTTAGAAGACGAAGAATAATTTTATAGGCATTGTACAGTGCCAAGAAATAACTTGCAACGTTTCACTACTACTATATCAGCACTTTAAAATTATATGGAAATATTGCCATTACCAATGAATGATATACTTATATATTAAAATTACTCCATTCATCATTAAACGATATCAACTTTACTGTGAAGAAACAGCGCTATGCTTCAAAAATTTTAGTACAGTGGAAATCAGAAGGAAACCTAAAAGAAAGGAAGCAACAATAAAACTTTTTGTATCATTATAGTTTTATCGGAAATATAAATGAGGAACGCTTATGATAATATAGGAGAAAATATTGAAAAAATACCTTCTATTTCACTTAATTCCGAGTACAGGATGCAATAAAAGGAGCCGGAGTAATGTTCCAAATAAGAACAAGTGTTATGATTTACGCGTAATCTATATTCATTTCCATAAATCGACAAGCATAAGAAAGAACCTTTTCGGTCCACTCACAACCGCCAATACAGAAAGAGGTTTGAATGATCTTTTACACATTCTAGAGAAAAGAAAACAAAATACGAGAAGTGAGAGAAGAAAAGTCAGCTATGTTAACACACGTTTACCCATAAATAGCTGAAAAAATGTATTACAGCTAATTAAAATCGACAATCATATCGACTAATTATATCGACAATCAGTGTAATCGTTTACAGCTATATTCGATTGACTTTTTATGTTCCATAATCCTATTAAAAAAAAAACCTACAACAAAGACTAACTGTCAAATAATAAACTTAAAATTTGCTACCATATGCAAGTCAATGAAAATATATATACATTAGAAAACGTATACAGATAAAAATGAAATTAAATGTCAGCTAAATGTAGTTTTGTTTGTTTGTTAACTTATCGCAAAATTTAGAAGTAAACTCATTGTAATTCGCGTACTGATTCAAACTGGCTCATGATTTAATCATTTATCCCCTACATTTATTAATATTTAATCCTGCAATTATCGTATTATACAGTTTTACTGGACTATCGCTTTCAAAAGCACTTAACTCATTCATTTATTCCGCAAAAGACAACTGACATTTCTTCTTCATATCAATCACCATTCAAATTAACATAAAAATAATATCCGCTTGTTTATACTGTGCACTTAATTAACGACGTGAGGTTGAATCAAAACAAGGAGAAAAGCATAAAATCGAATATAATACGGCAATCTACCCCCAAGAAACTTATGACAAGACGTTAATTAACGGAGGTTATCAATTTTTGCTCGGTAAATGAACAACACAGCGCGAAAGCGTTATTGGATAAGCAAAAAATCGATATATTTAGAATAAGGAATCGATAAAAAATGCAGGTCATTTTCCATCGCGCGGAGAATAAACGCAAGACGCTGGATTTTAAAAGAACGATAAAATTACCTGATATGACACTTAATGCATCTTTGTATGCTCGGTTTCACTATTCTCCTGTGTTTACAGAAAATGAACTTAATTAAATTGTAAGTTTATACCTAAGAGAAGAGTAAGGTAAACCGGGGGAAGACGCCACACTTAAGGAATTTTCAATTAAATACATTGGAAATTGAAGTAACAAGATCATAAAAAAATACACTGTATTTTTCAATATTTAATTGGTCATATATGCAAGTTCTCTTCTTAGCATCAAAATAAATAAGAAATTTAATGTTAAAGAAAGTTGTTTAATTGTGGCATCTTCCCCCATATATATGGGGAAGATGCCAGCAGTTATGGTAAGATGCAACAACACCACAGTAAATAAGAAAATAAGACACGCATTGCAAAATTAAATGTGGATTAGCCAGTGCATAGCGCTTTGAACTGGGTGATGGAAGGTGCCTGTTTCAAACCCGGGTCGCGTCCGCTGACCTAACCGCTCGAATTTTTCCGTAGTATCCTCCAAAATTTAGCGTAAATACGGCTTAAGACTCTTTAGAAAGACCCCCCACGGAGAGCACCCCACCCATAGGCCTAGATCCTTTGTGTAGATAATTGGCCTTAATACCTCAGCAACAACATAAATGTGAATTAACAATAACCATAGAAAAACAAAACAAATTAAATTCTTTCATAATTAGTTTGCTAGAAATAGTAACAGCACAGGTTCGAATGATAGCGGACACAACATTTCAACCAAGAAGCGGGATCAGTTTTTCTTTTGTAGTTTCGAGGCATTTCCTGTGTGGTAATACAATGAGAATTCTATTTATTAAAATTTATAATTAATTATAATGATAATTATTAATGGCGTTTATAATTTATACGATCATATGCAGCGTTATAAAATTTAAAAAAGCAAATTTTAAAGTCCGTTTCATTTATTTCTGAACCGTGTTGCGTCTTCCCCCAAGTATACGGTAAGATGCCACACACGCTTATTTCCTTATTGCTACAGTGTTATGGCCGCTTCTACATGCATCCTATGTGTAACATAATGAACAATTCACTTGTATTGCTAATATCTTATTTAAAATAACAAGTACGCTTATGAATTTTAAATATGAAGAACGGAATATTATAAAAGTGGTATTCACCACGTTTAATCTTACGAGATCCAAAAATAACGCCGATTAAAGACGATTAATTCATATAAATTCACAAGCCACAAACAATTTCGGACCAGACTCTTCACACGAGTGGCTCAGTATTGTCATTTATTGACGCATAAAAATTTTATTCCCAAACTTGCGTCTTCCCCCAACTGGCAACATCCCCGGAATTACCTTATTAATGGTTTCCCGAGCACATCGACAAAGACTTGATCTGAGAATTCTAGTAAAATTATTTAGAAATATTCTTTTAAAAGTCAATAAATATGTTGATAAAACAAAACGAAAATCATAATTTTTTGAAAGTCACGTGTGAAGTTTAATTCTCTGGAGGGAGAGAAATAATTTTCGATAATGCTAGAACTTAGCATCAATCAGGATCTCATATAATGTTTTGGCTTCCTAAACAGTTACGGCTATTCCCAAAAGTCAAAATGGTTTATGTATTCTTAAAAAAAGAAAATTTATTCTTTCACTTGATTACGTTTGAATACGTATTACAGCTTACGTACTCTAGTATTTAATTTCTTATATTTGATCAAGAGAAGTTACAATCCACATTTTTCTGCAAGTCTCCTTGAAAGTATATACAGACCTTATCCTCTATAAGCTACTTTTTATAATACAGAAATACCAAACTTTTTATTATATTATTCTCCAAATTTGATACAAATTAATCTCCCTTCAAATGCGGGATCGTTATTAATTTCGCATAATTCCTGTAAGCAATAAACTGCTTCGGATATAGGTAAAAAATACTGCATGTGCAAATACTGAACAGATTGAATAAATTAGATAGATTACTATCAGAATAATTAATTAATCATCGAAATATTATAAACATGTTCAAAAAATATTAATCAAATATGCGCTTTTTTAAAGGTCTATATAACTAAAGATATATATAACTAAAAAAACGGCACAGTATAATAAAATTTGACTATTTTTTAAGTCACATTTAAGAACAAGTTTTAGAAATTTTATCATGATTTTCACATTAATAATTTTACATATACTACAAACCACCCCCGAAAATAATAAAACTTTTAAACGAGAGAAATGCCGTATTTCAAACACATTATCTATAAAAATTAGTTAACCATGTATAATTTTACAAGCTTGAACAAAACATGACCATCATTTTACTATAAATTAAAAGACATTTTCTTGAAATATTATCACAACCTGTCCTTGCATTTTTAATTTTTTTAATAAACCTCATACCCATATGGCCCTTTAAAAAGTTAAACATTTAAAAGAGCTGATCCTATTATTGAAAAATAGGATTGTTTCTGAATATATCATTAACACATTTATGCAAATTTTGAGGCTATTCTCGATTATCCTTGGCGTTATCATCTCTTTGTCCTGGATCTATGCCAAAGCGTGGAAAGGGAAAAGAATTAAATTATTAATGTCTGGAGGACGACCAATCTAAGAGAGGCATTTTTAATGATTAAAACTGTCTCGATTAGGAGCTTTTTTAAACTGAGCTTTTGGTTACGTAGTTTTTATTTTCCCTCGGCGCAATTAAGATGCATTCCTTAATGCCACACGTTTTCTAAAAGAATTTATCTTGCAAATGAAAATTAAATTAGTAATTGAATAATAATGAAAAACTAGAAAAAAGTCCTCTTTTTCTTCAAATTACGCGCTGGTATGCCTTTTTAAAATTTGTCTCACATATACGATATCAGCAGGTGCACTGGAAAAAAATGTTTTGTTGATACAACAAAAACTTAGTTGGCTCTATTTCAAAGAAATATTTTTGTTGAATCAACAAAATTTTAATTAATTAAAAGAGATATTTTGTTATTTTAACAAAACTTTTGCTACATTCAATAACATTGTTCGGTTGAAGTAGTGCCAATCAAATATTTGTTGAATCAATAACATTTTGTTCAACTCAACAAAATATTTTTTACCGTGTGCAATGTGTACTCGAGAGAGGCTTTGTAAATTTCGTGGTCACTCGTAAGGAACCATTCTCTAAATTCGAATGGAATTAAATTGTCCGACAAAATGACGTAATGTAGTCCGATTTCACGACAAAATTTCGGAGTGCTTTAAATTGTATTCTTTAAGATTCATTTACTTAAAAAATACAATTTAAAGGAAGAATACAGAATTTTAAATACTATTTAACTTATTCATTTACTTAATTCATTCAGATGAAGTATGAAACTACTATACTTCAGTCGAAAATTTGAGGATAATTCTCTATTTTTAATAAGCTTTTTTGTCGCATCCCAAGCAGAATTAGGGATGGACGCGAGACGAATAATAGGAGTCTCGCGTCTCGCAAAATAGCCTAAAAGCTTTGTCTCGTCTCGCAAAAATCCCTATATCGTTATGTTAAAAATGTGTGTCTCGTCTCGCGAAAAAGCTGTAAATCTCTGTCTCGTCTCGCAAAAAAGTCGTCTCGCGTCCATCCCTAAGCAGAATAAATGCAAACTATGTAATCAGACTGCTATAATTTTAAAATATTTAGATGTACAGTAAAACCTTCCTTAACCAGGCATCTGTTTTTAACGGGAATATTTTACGTTCGTATAATATGTTCTTTAGTTAAAAAAAAGCTTTGTACAAGAACTCATGGCTTTAGCCGTAAAAGAAAATGTTTCTGTCATTTAAATGCCGTTTAAAACAGTCAGTTTACAGAGGTATTTTTTCTCAAGGGAATGAATACCTGCTTCATAAGTAGCATTTAAAAGTATGAAATATTTTATTAAATAGATTTTGATCAATCTAAAACTTCTTTTTGATCAATCTAAACTTCCTAGGAAGGCGTCTTTCTTGATGTAAACAAAGAGATCATCATGTGCCACAGCCGAATACACAAAAACCAGAAGTAAAATTTCAGATATCCGGTGTCCACGTTACTCTGTAATAATTTTACTTTTATCACTGATAATTTGAAATGTTTACATAAACTGCATTCTTAAATGAAATATCTTAATTAAAGACATGAATATTCTGACGCTATATTATTATTTGATAATTAAGTAATTCACTGATGAAAAGAAACATTAATAATTTCTAAAAAGCAAATTGATGTACATGCATACTTAAATTAAGAGATACGCATTATCCCGGCGGTCATTCCCGCCAAATTATTTTTTTCAGAAAATGTGCAGGTAAACAGTTTCCAATCGTATTCGTAACCAACAATAATATCATGTGTCCGGCATCTATGCCGACGAAAAATCACTCGTCTTGGTGTACCGGCGGGATAATACGTAAGTACCAGTTAAGATTTTAAAAAATAAAAGAAACATATAATCACAAAAGGGTAGTATATTTTTTATTAGAAAATCACAAATAGTCACCACATAGCACTTGATGCTTGGTAAGTGCGACTAGCACATGCACATGTGTTACCTTTTGTTGATTATTTAATACTACTAGCTTTACGTATAAGACTATAACCTTTTTCAAGATCACACGCAAGCTCTACTATCCTTGTTCTCTCTTCATCGCTCATCCACATCACAGTCTGCTAGTTTCCTTTCGCTCTCCTCTTTCTAAATATGTTCCATAACTAACAGAGGATTGTGCTTTGACATCTTGAGTCTTGTGCTTGAGTCTTATTACAATACAAGTGTTTCCGATTTCATGTTAATTGTAAGTTGCATTTCCTTTTAAAATGCATGGCGCTGGATACTGATATCACAGTATCTCAAAATATTTTGAGGTACTATAGCATATTTACAGAGGATTTAAAAATTTGCATGGAACACAGTGGATTATTAATCCCGGTTACTACAATACAATTTTTGGTTGTTTGCTAACTTTCATAATGACGCAATCAGTTAAATTATTTGAGTATATAACCCAATAATTCTGGAAACGTAAACATTGCGGTACATTGAAATTAACTTTTCAAGAAGCAGGGAACCAAAAAAAAAAGGGGGGGATAGCAAATCCTCTAATACACCAGAAGCAATCGAAGATGTTGCTGTTTCCAGTCTTTCTTGCACGTTGACAAAAATATTTACAGGGTGTTCCAAAAAGGAAGTAACATGCTTTAATTCCTTAAAGATAAGTGGGCAGTGTAAACTAAAAAAATTTTCAAAATGAGGTAGAAAAAGGACTATTCCAAAAAAAAAAAAATCCTTTGCTTAGTTTTCAAAAAGTCATTTAGTCATCTCATTGGAAAAATTTTAACATAAACTTCATAAAATTTCAAAAACAAAATAATTCTTCATTGCAACGACAAAATAATTCTTTGCAACGCTGAAATTCCAACTCCTATATACATTATTTTCATTTCGTTCTTACTCACGACATTTACAAAATGACCCTAAAATAGCCTTTCTCCTTTAAATTTATGATTACCGAAAAATCTGTGAAATTCAGTGTAATAGAAGCCAGAAATTCCATTTGCTTTCGCTTTTTAAATCACTTATACTAGTTCCCATGAACGATTTAAGTATACACACTATTTTTCTTAAAAGTTGACAAAAACAGCATTAAATAAAAGATTTATGACTGTTTCAAACGGCAAACTTTTATATACAACCATTAGTATAATAGAGTTGCATGAGAGTAATAAACTTTCATTTTTTAACGTGATACTTTGTTTGCTGAATACCATAAAAAAATACAAGCATTAAATATTAAATTAAATTATTCCGGAGTTGTAACACATTCTTGACTTATGCGTACATCTAAAGCTGCAACATTGCCTTTAGCGAAATAAACCTATTTTATAATTTTAAGACAGTGTTTATCAAATTTATCATCACAATCCATGTTATTTTTTTGCCTGACTCACTGAAAAAAGCTAATATTGTAAGAGTTAAGCATACTTAAGTCAACTGCCTCAGTTAGAATGAGATTAATATGTGAGCAATAAACATAACTTATCGTTATCACTAACGCAAAATTAATGTAAGTTGTTCATATGTAGACTTATTTGCAGGCATCCAGATTCCTTTAACCCTTTAACGCGTAGTGTTCCCGCTCTGGAAACACCAAACTCTGACGTTTTGACTGTTGCCAGTCACGAAGAATAGATTTGATTTCTATAAAAATAGTTGCGGGTGACATAGCTCCACGAGAACCCTTTACTTTTTAGCACGTCATTTCCCGTAAAAAGATTGTCACGATTATTTTTAACAGAACAGACATCTGCTGAAAAATGGAAGAATGCGAAAACAGCTGGATAGATTGGCCAATGCTGAAAAAAGGGCAGCCGTTGCCATCGCTCGACTTAACTACCAGCAAGATGGCGGACGGTCGAAACGTTCATTGCATGCCACATATCAAGATACCCTTTTTTGGACGACAGCTGGCTATGTCGGGCACAGCCAGCTGCGTCAAAAAAGGGGTCTCTAGATCTGTGGCACACGATGAACGTTTCGATCGTCCACCATCTTGCTGGTAATTAAGTCGAGCGATGGCAACGGCTGCCCTTTTTTCAGCACTGGGAAAGGGTTGCGCCTCAAAGGGTTCAAGAAAAGCAAAAACTGAGGAGTTTCTGCATTTCCTAAGTTCATTAATTTCATCAGAATAAATTCATGCTGTGTTCGAAACCTAATGCGAAATGAGAATTCCCTTCCCAAATAGCGTCCTGGTTCTATCTTCTGAAAAAAAATAAATGATCGAACAAAAAAATAAATTAAAATAATATTTTCAACGTGCGCTTTCATTTAAAAAAGAAAGTTTAAAAAAAATATTTTTCCGCATAAAAAGTGAGTTTTGCGACCTAAGTTTTGTTCTTATTAGAAATTAAGCGTAGTTTTGAAGGAAGAAACAACAGTTCCTTCTGTATCTTCATGAATAATGTTGTTCTGCTTATAAAAAGAAATGAATTAACAACAAAAAAAAGCACAAATTTGTGCGGTTTGTTCTAGATTTTTGATGAATGTTTCAGCTGAAACATTTTTTTCTGCCTGGTCAATCTATAAAGAATTAAAATAATAATATGAAAAAATATATTTTGACGCAAGTCTTTAACTGTGTTTCACAATCCGAACATGTCAAAAATAAATTATTTTATGAAATTTTCGGTTTTTTAAACCATTAGTAGGACTTTCTTTTCAAAATTTGATACATAAAGGTGCATACATATAATTCCCTGTCAAATATGAACATGTTTTTGGTAGAAACAAAAGAAGTTAATTATTTTTATTTCACTCATATACTAATCAGTATTACATGATGTTTATCAAAATGTACATAAAAAGTCCATCATTCCATTAAAACGAACATGCGTATATAGAGTGTGCCCGCTGAAGTCCAGTGTCACCCCAATAATTTCTGAACGGCAAGAGCTATAGTTGTAAAAGTTGACTCCTGAAGTTCAGTAAAGTTGCCATGCGCTACGCGAGAAAACCACTTAGAGCGGTACCTGGCGGCGGAATTCGGGGTTAGGATTCTTATCTCAAAAACGGTAGGAGATAAGAGAAAAAAATCAATTACAACGTTCTTCAGCAACGTTCAGCAGCAACGTTCTTCGATTTATTAAGATAAGGCATCTTAAGCACATTAATACTAAAAATTGAAGGCATAAACACGTATTATTGATGCTTTTCCAGTGTGTCACCAGCTGTATTGTAGAACTTCTGGTGGGAATTTCAGGTGAGTATTGTTGCTGAAGGAAAACACTTTTATCATGAAAGATAAATGAGCTTAATGCCAGGTAAGTGCACTTTTGGAAAATTCAACCAAACAAATGTGCGAATTAAGGAGCATCAAGCGCGGTATCTTTTCTTACTAGATCGATGATGCTGAACAACTTTTTAATAGACTTTTAACCCCGCATCTCGGATCGTTTTAGAGATGAGAATTCTAACTCCTTTAGACGCCAAGTGGCGCTGTAAGCGGTTCTGGTGCGTAGCGCATGGAAACTTTGCTATAACCCTACTGTTAAGACTGTGACTCTTGCCGTTCAGAAATTATTGGGGTGACAACACACTTTAGCGGGCACACTGCATATTAATTAAAACTATATTAAATAATACAGGAACTAAGTACTATAAGAAAGTTCGATTACTTTATACTATTAAACTTTGCTTTATACTATTAAACGTAAAAAGAAACGTTTTGTGCTTTATACTATTAAACGTAGAAAGAAAGAATTTTACGCCAATTTCATGGACTATTATAAGGATCTCATTTTTTCTATAAAAAAAACTACATTCTCTAATTAGAAAAAATAAACGCAGAATGTGGAATAGTTTTGAACCTTGGTCATTTCACAATTGTTAAAACATAGTTAAGTGAATAAATTTCCAATTTTCCCTAAAACTGTGATTTATTATTATTATTATTATTATTATTATTATTACTATTATTATTAAATGCGTAAAGTTTGTGGGCGTTACAGTTCTCAAATTTGGAGAAACAGAGAAAATTCAAATGATCTTTTAAAGTAAAATAATAAGGAACTCGTCTTATCTATCTATGTGGGTAAATTATTAAGATATAAGCAAATAACGATCATATTTAAATTCTTCATCTGCGGAACAATGCAAAATAGAATTAAAAATATAAAGCTCCTT
This sequence comes from Cheiracanthium punctorium, assembly GCA_038373885.1. Classification (NCBI taxonomy): domain Eukaryota; kingdom Metazoa; phylum Arthropoda; class Arachnida; order Araneae; family Cheiracanthiidae; genus Cheiracanthium; species Cheiracanthium punctorium. The sequence goes on from JAWZYV010015293.1 coordinate 24,077, forward strand.
CAACAAATTTTGTCAAGATTGAAAATAAATATTCAAAACGACGAAACAATAACAAGAAGAGATTGAAAAAAAAAATAATAATAAAAGAATAAACTGCGAAATTTAAATAGGGTTTCTGTATTACACTCGAGCACATTTTCGGAACTTTTGACAGTTAATGTTTTTCCTCCAAAATAATCATTTCTTAGAAGAAAAAAAAAGTATTAAAACCAAAAACCTAATCGCAACTCTTCATACTTCTAAACACTTCATTCTCCCAAGAAAAAAAAAAAGAAAAAAAAAAGAAAAGAAAAGAAACCCTAGAAATAAAGAGTGAGAGTTTAAAAAGTCAATTTCAGGCAGGATTTTCGCAACAGTATGACACCAAGTATGCGGCCTATTTCAACATAATTTCTTCCTTTTATTTTTCCCTATTTTTTTTTTTAAAGGAAAATATTGAAATGTGTTTGCGGTTGTTATTTCGGGCGCGGCGCCCTGTCCCAGAGAGCTACATCGATCTGCAGGGAATCAATATAAGGCTTCACGGTGCGAGTAAAAACATCGCATTTCACCCGGATCCTTTTTGGCAATTTTTCTTTTCAGTGCCCTAAACGCGGAGGCATTAATATCGGAGTTCCTCGCTCGACTGCCTTCAACAGCCCTTTCACCAGTACTGTGTATCGCGCACAGCAGAGCTGTAACAGAAACAAAGCACGCAATTACACAGTTAGCGTACTGTTCATATACTGTTGTTAACCCTTTAAAGCGCGGTGGTTGCGCTGTGAAACCACCTTATTTCAGCGCTTTCACTGCTAGTTGGAAAAAAAAATATAAAATATGGCTGAATGGTCCGCTGAGCGGCCGCACAGCCAGCTGTGTCAGAAAACTTCTTTGGCTATTTTGGCGCAAGTTGGTCGACGCGATCGACCGTGATGTTGTTGGTAGTTAAATGGATCGATGGCAACGTCTGCACTTTTTCATTGTTGGGCGGGCAGTCCATCCTTTTAGTCTTCTATAATAATGTGAAAATACTCGTGCTTCAAAAGGTTAATATTGAAGCTTCTTGTTCGACAGCCTTCAATAGCCCTTTCTCTCGTCAGTAGTGTGTACCGCGCACAGCAGAGCTGTAACAGAAATAAAACAAGCATGCACGTTTTGTGCACGGTTCATGCGTTATATTCTGTTATAAAGATTTTCTTTCTTTAATTTCAAGTGTGTGAAAATTGTTGGTAATTTATGTAAGAAAATGTTTTTAAGAATCTTTTTTGTTTGCTATTATTAGCAGAGTGATATATTTACATAATTACTTATTTTTTGGATGTAATATGAGAAACTTAATTTACTTTCTAAAATATATTTTTGAAATTTCCGTTTATCAGTATGAGAAGTTTTGAATGTTTAGTAAGTAATATATTGTGGATGCAATAATAACAACTCTGCGAATGGCAGTGCTAAAGGATAATCATATTAAGATAAATAATCGTTAAAAAAATGACTAAAATATTAATTGATAAAAGAAAAAGCTCGAATTAGTAAATGTGTTTAGAACAATGAGGTATAATACAAAATAAAGCTCCAGAATAAAACATTACATACAAATAAAAAATTAATGCATTATTTTAATAGATTTTTTTTAGAACCATGCTTTTTAATCTCTTGAACTTAGAGAGAACTCTTGAGACGCGCAACGGGATAAAATAATGGAAAATATTTATTTTATTGAAAATGTTAATTCTATTGTTAATATATTTAGAATGCCATAACAGTACTTAAGTGAATGACAGTACAAAAAAGATAAGAATGTTAAGATAAATATTTTGTATTGAAAATTTCAAGGATAAATAAAAATTAATAATAAGATAGCTTCAGAAAATTTTTAATTCTAAAAAGAGAGAACATTATAAACATGGGTCGACACAGCTTATTTCTGCGGCACGATAACTCTCAGGTTCGGATATACATATACTATTCTGTATCTCAAATATAAACAAGCTCGCAATTGAATAATTTTAAGGCAGGGCTTCTTGCATGCGTTAGGTGGTGAGGTTTACAAGGTTTCTATAGTCTTTCATAAGCTTAAGTACAAAAATAATACATTAATGTTCACAATACCGACGGCTAACTATACGATGGAGTTCACATTCCCGCCTATGCTCTTCTATTTGGGCGCACATGACTACAATATGTATTCTATGATCAAGCTAATACATATTCAGAAATTATATGCTGAGATACAAAAAATATAGAGATGCAAAGGACAACAAAATTTCAAATTCTCAAAGGGTGGCAAAATTTCATCCTTCGAGACACACTTACATAATTCCAAGATCGACGCATCATAAACAATATAAAAACAAGCAAAACGATTTTAAGCTAATACACACACTTTAAAATCATGCACGAAATTCAAAATCTGTATCCCTTTTCTTGGATGTAAACACCAAAAAATTTCTAAAAAATATATAATTTTAATTACCTTAGTGCCTGTCAAAGTATAAGAAATAATATTCAATTTGAAATGTTACACTGTGTTTAAAAAAATATTTCTAAATTATGATGCGTAATTTTAAAATATGCTCCATGTTGCAGTTCGGTAAGCAACGCTCGTACGTGCAGCATAAGGTTAAATCTTGCGGCGCTTTAGCAAAATGTTCAGGAGACGTCTTTTGTAAGACATACTCCCTCAGGATAAGATGCTCTGCCCTCCATTTGAAATCGTTAAGCTCCAAAAAGTATGATTTGGTAAAAAATTGTAATACTTTTTAATTATTATTTTAAGAAAAAAGGGTGTTTTCTTAAAATAATAATTAAAAAAATTATTAAAGAAAAAAGAAGTTGAAGTCAGACGTATATAAAAACATTAAACATCAAGGTTTAACTTAAAAATCGAGTAAAACATATTTTTACGTTTTTATCGCTTACATAAAGCTTTTCCTGGGTTAAATCTTCAAGTACCATCTCAGGAGTCCAGGCAATACATTTGCTTTATCCTATTTCCCTCTCCCTCTCCCACCCAAAAATGAAAGACTGTTATTTGTCACCAAATACAATCATATGACGTCACATCAAAAATATATTTCCAGGATGACATCCCGGAAAAGAGAATAAATAATAACAATAATAAAAGAACGACTAAAAAATACTTCAGGCAGGAAATCCAATAACTCATTTTCAAAATTCCGAAATCCTGTTATAGTTATTTTTTTTTCCTCCTCTCACATTTTTTCCCTCATTTTCAACCATTTTTTTTTTTTTCTTTTCCTGTTCGAAGTACAGTCCCAAAAATACAATTTCTTTCTCGACACTGAAAGCTTGCAGATGTTGCGATGTCTCCTTTTTTTTATTCCCTGCTTAACACTGAAGTGAGAGACTTCATTTAATAAAGGCATCGCGAGCTTTTAGGATTAAACAGTTGTCTTGTTCCGTAATATTTCACGTTGCTGTAAGAGTATTAGGCATAATTGAATGACACAAATTTCTTAATTTGATGTGGGAAAAAAAATGATTTTAGCTCGTAAAATGTTGCACTGTTTTTTAAGAGACATAGAAATTAATTGCACAGAACAATGCGAATACTAATTTTGAATGCCATAAGCGTGTAATCCACTATTGTTATTTTAAAAGAATGAAGTACAATCCCCTCTTTGTTTTAAAACTCTTTAAACTTATTTTTCTTTTAATAAACGAAAAGGGTATATGGCCATATGCACATGCAAAAATACAGACTTAAGATCAGTAAGGGATCGCTTCTTGTTATAGCAATAACATATCAGTACTATTACTCTTCGCAATAATTAGTTACAACGAAACTAAACGACTCCCGTGCAGAAAAATTCCCAATTAGAAAATTGCGCCCCATGCACTAATGAATAATGAGGTGATGTTCAAAATTTGAGAATTATATTTTAAATGGTGCCAGAGATATGACGATAAATATATGCTGACTTAAACCAATTTTTAATAGCTCTCGAAGAGGGGAGGGGGCACATCGGATGGTCGCACTTCAAGAGTCATGAAGAAATTACGAAAGAAAATAAGTTTTTCACGCTAGCATTAAGCGTTTACAATCAAATTCATGTATAGCCGATCATCTTTGTTTATAGATATCTCTGAGACTCTGGTGAAAGGATGAAATTTTGTACATCACCTCATTAGTGTACGGAGACATTTTATTAATAGGTAAATTTTTTTTGTACGGTGATCGTATACAAATTTCAAAAGTGTAACTTTCTGAAAATTAAAGAAAAGAATTTTTTCTAAACGGAGTCTTATTTCCGACCTAATTTCGAATATTTTTTCAATTTATATTGTTCACTTATATCTAATAGCTAACGAATTAAAGCCCACCTTTTTGAGACAACCTGCGTAATGTTCACAATAGTTTAAAATATTATACTATATATTTGTCCTTATGTTTTCTTTCATACTGAACTCATGTTTTCCAACAAAAATGTTAAAAAGGATAATAGCGTACAATTTGCATATTGCTTATTTTAAAAGCGCGTACATCCCCCCCCCCAGGAGGATTTTTAGCCATACAAAATGTATATTCTTCACTCCCTTATCACACATACGTATACATAGATATGAGTTGAAGTAGTCGCAACCTCCCCCTCCCATGAAAAATTTCTGGATATGCCACTGCGGTACATAGTATAATACGCAATAGTAACACAATATAAATTTCGTAGCAATTGATCCAAATTTTATCTATATTTACAGCAATTGAGAACAGAGAAACCTCAGAAATCTTAAATCCTTTTCAACTTTCTCAGGATGTGATAATAAAATATATCTGTAACCTTTTCTCAAAATCACATTAATAGGATTTATTTATAAAAGGTAACTTTTGATTTTATGAAACTTAAGATTTCAAATGAAATTCAGTTACACAACAGCATTATTAAAGAATCAATGTACTATAAATAATGATAACCATCATCTATAACACATTAAAAACAAGGTGTGCAGAAAGGTTTATCTATATTAGTAAATCAAAAATTTAAACACCTTTTTAAACTTCTTTAAGAAAAGAGTTATTACTTTCAATAAATTTTTTATAACTATCCTTAGATCTATAACGTTACCTCCCGGTGAAAATACGACGAACTTTTATTCGAATGAGCATAAAAGAAAACGTCAACGCAATAAACGGGAAAATATTTTATCTATGTCACGAATGGAGAAGCGAGATAAAGATACACAGTAAAAAGGAAGAAATTCTTTATATAATTTTTTTTACGCCAAACAAAAATTTATCATATCGTTTGAATGCCTGTCAACTGCAAAAGCAAAGTCTGAGATATCCTCAGCAGAAGCCATTAATCCATAACAAAAATTTGTTGGGAAGGAAGGGACACACACTGCGTGAGATTAGACTCTTGTTGGAGTAAGAGCCACATGCCGGGCAATAAAAGTAAATAGCAGCTCAGTTTGTTTTGAGTAATTTAGAAGAAAGGCTACAGATAACCTTACTGGTCCTACATAAAAGATATTTTGGAGTTGTCAACATATTAAACGAGAAAAATAAATGATTCCAAACGCATGGATTATAAAACATTTTCGTAACATTTATTTTCTTTGTACTTATACTACTGCGTAACAAAATGGTTTTTTTTTTAAATATTCCACTCGGAAATTATTCACTACGCAATATGAACGCATAACAACTATCTTGTACGTAGATGATGTATTAAAAGATTTCAATTCTCAAGGCGCTGAAGAATTCAAACAGAGAAGTAGAGAAGAGAAGTGCTAAAAGCAGATAACTTATTTCAATGGAAAAACGCTCAAAATACTGGTGCTAAACATTAAAATAAATAAAAACTTTGTGAAAAAACACACATAAAATGATACTTATAACAAGATACAATCGTTTCGACTGAAAATTTATTCAGCCTTCATCAGTCAAAAAGATCAGTCGATCTTTTTCAGATCCCACTGTTTTGTGAGACGAAGAGCTTTGACTGATGAAGACTGGATAAGTTTTCAGTCGAAACAATCCTATCTTGTTATAAGTATCATTTTATGTGTGTTTTTTCGCGAAGGTTTTATTTATTTTAAATTATTTCAATGTTAAATTCTATTCTTCGAAACAGTTAGTGTCGTGTTAGTGTTAGTGTTCTTGAATTTTTATGAGGCGGAGGGAAAAACTTAAAATTGCCGCTTTCACCCATCCTCTTAAAGTTTCTAATATTTGAATTGACACCTCAACCTATCCTCCTTAGATTTCTTAACTGAATTTGCCGCCCGCAAAAGTTGTCGCCGGGGTATGGATCACGTCTTGGCCCTCCAATTCTAGATGTGGCACTGGGAAGAGCAATATGCTTCTGAAGACAAAACGACTGGCTTTTAGTACTACGATTCAAAGAATCATGGTTCGGAGATTTTAGATCTTTCTCACCAAAAAGAAACCCTATTTCCTATTGAAGTGGACTTTTGGCGAAGATCAGCCAGAAATTCAAGACTGTCAGAAGTTAAAAATTCTGGAAAATTCCGAGTTTTTATAGTACACACACACACACATATATATATATAATATATAATAGCTAACTTACGTAAAGTGAAATCCCAAGATAATCCATTGATAAAGTGAAATAAATATAAAAATAAAAAAGCAGATAGCACATGGTGCCAATTAACGAGCTTATACCGAATAAAGTGTTTTTTGCATTGCTAATAATTTTATAAATCTTCTTACAAGCTATATTTTGCTGCAAGTGCGCATTTATAGTTTTGTAATTTTCCTAGTTACTACCTTCAGTTACTCCTTTTCAATCAGCATCTATGATTTATCTATATTCATTTTGAATACTTTGTAAAATACAGCTATCTATTTAGACTATCTCCTTTCTATTTTTATTTTAATTTCCCAACATTTTCAACAATAATGTTCAAATTACTTCTGCCTAGTGTTATGGTGTTGCTGCTGCTGCTGTATTTAATTTAATCAGTGTAAAAATCAACATCTTTTTTCTGTATATTTGGATTACTTAATTAATTACAATTATCTAAAATTTGTACAGTTGCTAACTACTTTACTTTGCTTGCGAATCTTTTATTATAATGTGCTGCCCTCTATTGGCAATCTTACGAGTTATTTCCACTATTGGTTACCACACAGCGACGTTTTTAAATATAAAAATAATATACTACTTAGACATTGATGTAATGTACAGCTAATAAGCCATCTTTATTAGAAGACCTTAATACTTATTAAGTTACTCATTTTATTCTAGTTTCCGCTAGTAATATTTTTGCTCTTATTTTACTCAAGTTACTCTTCGCTGTATTTTTTTATTTATTTATTTTTTAAATTCATATTTCTACTTTACTGTCATGTGTATGTAATTTTCTATTTTTCTTTTTGTAAATATATTATTCTACTCCAGACTTTCATACAATTTACTGTTATGTGTTTGTTTACATTTATAAGAAATTATTGCTAGCATTGTTTTGTCACTTAAAATTTAGTATGTACCCCTCACTTTTTTATGAATGGTAGATTATAATAAATTAGCGCCTGGCAAACAAGGAAATAATACTTTTTCTTATGCTCGGTACGAGATAATTAATGATGATAAGGATTATCTTGGATCGAAAGCCTGCGACTTATCATCACTTAATAATATACATCAATTGCCTACTCTTAAATTTATAAAATGCACATCTTCTCGCTGTAAAACTTGTCCTTTTGCTGATACTGCAAATATTTGTAATAGTGGGTCTAATTTAAGCACGTTTTGCAAAGTATACAACTGTATCTATATGTTAACCTGTAATCAATGTAAAATAGCTTATATTGGCCAAACTAGTAATCCTTTACACCTTCGTATTAATCTACATCGAAATCATGTTAAGAACTATCCTAGTAATCTTTCTGGTAATAACTTTGAGTATGAACATTTTCATATGCATGGGTTCAATAATATTAATATCACTATTCTATCTATAAAGAAGAACCATAATGAACGTTTATTTTTAGAAAACTACTTCATCCAATTTCATAATACTAGTTATCCGTATGGTCTAAACCAATTAGTTCATAATAAACAATTAATATATTATACTAGCACTACTAACATAAATAAATATTCTCCAATCTATAATACTTTAAACTTGTCTCTATATAATAAAACAATTAGAACTTCTGGAGGTAAACGTAAAAAGAGTAATAGTCCTAAGTATTCTAATAGTTATATAAAATCTGCTATTTTAAAATTATATAATTACTATACCAGTACTTATAATTGGATTAATATACGTACTTTCATTTACTCCATTAAAAAGAAACTTTTAGTTAAGTATTTTTCTATTTTTTCAAATCTTAACATTTCTGGACATTTTTCTCACCTATTCTTCGATCTCATTGTTGCACGAGCCACTGCACTTACCGTAAACCTAACCAATAACATTAATAATACACCTTCTAATTCTAACTTATTAATTACTTTCACAAATCCTGCAATCAATAACTTAAACTTCAATACAATATTTTCTACTAATAACACTTACTTTCCCATCAAAAATGTCATTATTAAAAAGTCCTTTAAATATCCCCTACCCTTTGGTAGGAAACTATTTAACTATAACTGCTTTTCGAAAACATATAACCCTTCTAATACACCACCCTGTATATGCAATGAAAATCACTATAGGAACTTCATTAATAGGGATTATGGACACATCATTACTGGGGATCTAGCTATCATAAAAGATATTAGGTTAAAAAAACTCATGCAGAAGGGCTCTAAACACCGTATTCCTTCATAACACTCTCTTAGTGGCATTGTAACACAATTCACTTATGATTTAGATTTTTACATATATAATACTGCCTTAAAATACAGCACTCCTATTGAAGCCTTCACTACCTGGAAAGTAAAAGTACTTTCAATCTTTAAGCAAAATATTGCTAAATATGTAAAATATAGTTCTCCTGTCAATAGTCAATTTCATACTCACATAGACTTTATAAAGCAGTATTTCATAATTACTTATGTAGATAAATCATCCAATAACTATGCTTTTATTTGTAAACAGTTATATCATAGCTTGTTAGCCTCTACAATTGTAAATAACAGTATCTATTCCTTTACTAATTTGTCTACTGTAGTTTGTAACAAAAAAATTCTGGCTTTCTATAAACTTCTCAACCTACAACATAATAATCTAAACTATCCTTATATTGTACTAATCCCTAAATTTCATAAATCGCCTTTAAAGTTTCGAACTGTTACAATAGGATGTAACACATATAGCAATGTAGCAAGTAAACTTATATTAAAGATACTGTCTGTTATGCATGAGTATTATATAAAACGTAATGATTACTCTATAGGAAATAGTTATGATCTACGCAATACAATATGTACTATTAGTAATATTACCTCTTTATATACCTATGATTTTAAAGATCTATTTAACAATATTCCTCTTGACGACCTTTACAATGTAATTAATGAATTATTTGAAACTTGTGTTAACCATATTCAGCTCCCTTCCCATGTTGATGTAACTTATTTCAGTTGTCTATCTAAATTTATTATCTATAATAATTTTATTCTACATAACAATAATATATATATACAAAATCATGGTATACCACAAGGTGGTTCAGCATCTAGTTACCTTGCAGATCTTTACTTATATTACTATGAAAAAGAATATACTAATACTCACATCATTCTTAAACGATATATAGATGATATCTTACTTGTAAACACTACTAATAATAATAACATTATCTTCCCCATAAAATATCCATCTGCTCTGGAATTAATTAAAAATGATATGCTTAACAATTCTGTTAGTTTTCTAGATCTAAGTATCTCCATCACTCCTAGAAATAGCCTTAGTTTCAATATATATGATAAGCGTAAAGATTTTAGCTTTAAAGTAAATAGTTTTACTCATTTTTCCTCCTGCTTACATAAATCTGTATTTCGCAATATCATCTGTAATCACTGCTGTAGAATCAAGTTTCTATGTTCTGATGATTTTAAAGTCTCCAATTTTAAATCTCTATTTCTGTCAGCTGGACAATACAACTATCCCACTAAGTTCCTAAAATCTATTATACACAATTCTTGATAATGATGTGTCTAATGTCTTTGTTAATTTACTGGAAGTTGGGTGGGGTTTTGGTTTTAAGGTTGTAATTGGATGGTTGGATCGGGCGGGGGAAGTTTTTCTCTTAAAAAAAAAAAAAAAAAAGTTATATGTTTAAAAAACAATTTGGATGTGTATATGCATGCATATATATATCTGGAGGGAAAAAAAAAAAAAAAAAAAAAAAAAAAAAAACGGGGTTCCTATATTGTGATTATTCTGTCCTAAACATTATTTTTTATTTTTTTCTTATTTAGTAGATTAATTTTCTGTCATACAATAACTTATTATACATACTTTGTCAATAAGAATATTCATTATATTTTTTAAACAATATGTTATATTTAATTTTGCTATACTATATATTTTATTCAATCATTTTAATTTATTATTATTCAATATATATTTATTATATTAATATACCTGGATATTCTTAAAATTTAATAATATTACCTTTTAGTATTTGGCAACTCATATACTTTCTTCTTTCCACTTTTACACTTTTATTTAGTGGCAACACCATTTTTCACTTTTTACAATTCTTAACATTGGCAACACATATCAATTGTTCAAATGAAATTTACATGTGCTCAAGGTCTGGTATGTAAAATTATATTCCTATTTCTAATTTTTGTTATCTTTTTGATTCCTTCTTTCCTTTATATAGTAGGGTAGGGCCCAGATGTGTGGAGTTAATATCTCTTCTGATATGCCACACAACCGAAACCCTACTATTTGGTTTGCTGTAAATTATAATCCACTGTTTGTGGCCCCTGAAGATGGTGACAGTGGTTATAATTTCCGTTCCATTATATTATCACAATAGTTCTTGCACTTTGTTTGGCTTCAAATTCTGGTTTCTAATTCTTGCTAATAGCTGTAATATGTTTTTTGCGAGATATGTCTTATTTGTAGTATGTTTTGTGTTTTACTTGTTAGTTATATATATATATATATATATATATATATATATATATATATATATATATATATATAGTTTTGTAATTTTCCTAGTTACTACCTTCAGTTACTCCCTTCAATCAGCATCTATGATTTATCTATATTCATTTTGAATACTTTGTAAAATACAGCTGTCAATTTAGACTATCTGCATCTTTTTTTTTTTTTTTCTTTTTTTTTTTTTTTTTTTTTTTTTAGTTTCCCAACTTTATCAGCTTTTTTAATTCTTGCTTAAAGCTGTTATATTTGTATGCGAGATATGTCTTATTTGCAGTATGTTTTGTGTTTTACTTATTAGCTATATATATATATATATATATACATATGCTGTTGTTATTATTATTGTTGTTTTTGTAATTGTTAAATTACATGGATATGGCTTTGTTACGACTACTAACACCCGTCATATTTATTATCCACACAATGGGCTAGTTCATCACAAGGTCATAAATAATTCACAAATTCTTTATAATGCAGTCCTAAGTATTTTTCAGCTTTACTGGATTGTGTTAAAAATTAAGAATTATAATCATTTATTTATAAGTCCTTGAAGGTATTAAAATTGAATGAAACTAATCAATCGTTTAGATTAAATATTCTTACAGCTCAACCATCAACAATTAACCAACTACATGCGTTGTATAACTAGTGAAACTACCATGTAACGGCACACATTTATAGAGACGTATTTAATTTTTACTTAACATCAAAAGTAAGAATTTATTAACATTGATCTTCACGAGACATTTTTATGCTTGGAAAATAAAAATAACTAGTTACATTTAATAATTATTTTAGGAATTCGCACTTTTTTTTTTTGGCAATTTCTAGGAATAAAATTCTTTTATTAGTCTTTGGGGATTTTCAACTCAACTTCAAACTTGCTCTGGCATTTATTATTAAAGAGTAGGGATATAAATTGATAACTCATTATATCAGTTTTTTCGTTCTTTTACACCCATTATGCTGATTACAATAACTGGTCGATTCAAACTTTTAAAGGTCCTCTCTGCAGGTAAAGTGCGAAAAGGGTGAAACAAGATCCAAAAACAGCTATTTGCATCGCTGAATAATATCCGAATATTCTCTAACATCATTTTAATGACAAGCTTTTCTAAAAGCGAAGGTATTAAATTATTTAATGTATGAGATGAATATTTAATTATAAAATGACCAGCAGATATTGTTAAAATAATTTTGTTTTGGGAACTTTCACTGAATACAGCACAATGGGTAAAAGAAATAATTTACTCGAAAACAGGTAAGTTACCTGAGAAATGCATACGATTAATTTTTACTTGCCACGTATTCATTCTTGAAGGTGAGGCGTGGTTGAGGATATATATATATATATATATATATTTCACTTTTTACAATTCTTAACATTGGCATCACATATTACTTGTTTAAATGAGTTTTCCATGTGCTCAAGGTCTGGTATGTAGATTTATAATTGCTATTTCTATTTTTTGATATCTTTTTGATTTCTTTTTTCCTTAATATAGTAGGGTAGGTCCCAGAACGTGTGGAGTTAATATCTCTTTTGATATGGCACACAAGCGAAACCCTACTATTTTGTTTGCTTTTAATTATACTCCACTGTTTGTGGTCCCTGAAGATGGTGACAGAGGTTATAATTTCCGTTCCATTCTATTTTAACATTAATTCTTGCACTTTATTTGACCCAGTTTTTATTTTTATTTATTTATATTTTTTATTTATTTTCTTTTCAAAATGTGGTTTCTAATTCTTGCTTAAAGCTGTTATATTTATATGCAAGGTATGTCTTATTTGCAGTATGTTTGTGTTTTACTTATTAGTTATATATATATATATAGGGTGTCCAATAATTATTGGTACAAAGTTTATAGGAGGTAGCAGACATTATAAGGAACAAGAATCACAAAGAAATGTGGGGTCGGAAACGTCGTCCTCATGCAGCTGTTGATAACCACTTTTGATCAAGTGCTGAAATAATAATGAACTTTCCGATCGTTGTTTGTGAGAAAGTCATTTCTATTTCACGGAAAACACGTGATTGAAATTGGTAATTTAAAAACTCTATTTTATTTCACTGGTAAAATTTTTGGAAACAAGCTCATTGTTTATGAAGCTTTTAAGAATTTAGACGAACATTTCAACACTTTTTCACAGTGATTATTAACAGATAAATGAAAAACGGCGTTTCTGAACTAACATTGCTATGTGATTCCGATCCCTCATTATGTGCCCTATCTCCCCTTAAATTTTCTGCCAAACTGTTATGGGACATCCAGTGTACTCAGAAAAGTTCCTTAGCTTTCCATGTAACACTTTTCTGACTGTGGAGTGGCATTTTCAGAGTGTCGTAAGATTGTTAAAGGCATTCTAGTCCCGATTCAATTAATACTGTGAAGCACCGTTTATACGTTTTTCTAAGGACTAGGGTGGGGGAACGTATAAATGAGGAAAGCGTATAAACGAAATTCTTAAAAGTACATACATTTTCATAATAAACAAAAATGAAAAAATCGGCTTTAAATTAAACTACTGCATTTTATATTACTACATGGAAACAAAATACAAAAATAGGTATGTAATACAAAGTTTAATTCAGAATTTTATGTTCGACTAGTACTTGTATTCATATTCATTCCGCATGTATAAAAAATTTTATAATTTTCGGCTGCATGCTATTTGGGAATGCACCGAAAAAAGTTCATCGTACATAGTTACAAATGCCTGTTTAACATTATTCGTTAAATATCAATAAATTAGGTATTTTTTCATAAAATTAGAGCTTGTCAAAGCTTGTTGAAAACTTGCATCATACATTTTACCTTCTTTTCAGTTCTAAAAAAAAAAACGTATAAATGAAGTTTTCGATTTCAAGAAAATGCTTAATGAAATTATTTAACTTTAAAATCCAACAGATTTCGCCGGCACTACTATTCAGAAAAAGTATAAATGATAAAAACGTGTAAACGGTGCTTCACTGCGTAGGGAGACAATCGTTGGGTACCTAGTGAGCAAGACTGATTTCCAAATCGAACGACTATATGTGTTTGGGTATTAAGACGATAAGGGACGTTTAATATTCAAAATTGAAAATTTTGAATTTTTGTTTGTAATCAAATGTAAAGCTGTTTAACACAAAATCATCATTGTTGTCTAGCATAATAGTTTGCATCTATATTGAAACTAAAAATAAAAAAATAATAATTTTTAAAATGAAAAATAGAAGGCGCATTTTTCTGAAAAATATACGCCTTCTATCCTTTTATTTAAAATATTCCATGCGAATTCCAAATTAATGAAAAGCTATAATTTTTTTAATATACACTTGCAATATATGTATGAACATATCTGTGCATTCATTTTTATGTGTGACAAGGGTAAGCTTTATAGAAAAAATAAATTCATGAGAGATGTAGCTTTTTTCAAATTTCCATGCTATTATTTATATTTAAATTCCTATATCTCTATTAAATTGTTTGAAAATTTAAAGCACAATTATGTTCACATATGCATTACAAGTGTACTATAAAAAAATTACAGCTTTTTATGAATTTGGAATGCGCATGGGATATTTTGAAAAAATTGGGAAAGTGCATTTTTAATCTCAAATATATTAGTATATATTTCTTAAAAGATTTAAATTTTTATTTTTAGTATTAATATAAATGTAAACCTTTGTTTTAAACGAGTTTACGCATACTTTGAGACTAAAAATTAAGAAATGACAGTTTTCATTTTTAAAGTACCCCTTAAAGGGATATATGCGCCAACACAAAACAGAAAGCACATGTCTTATTTCGAATGGTTAATTTCATAAATGCACTGAGGTCTAGACAATCTTTTTCAGTTTCATAAATAAATTAGAACAAGACCTCGAGTCAAATATAAAATAGTTTCAAAAACAGTAGCTACGCCATCGCGTTTCAGTCGTCATCAAATTGGAGCTAAATCATTCTGGTGCAGTTTCATGATAAGAAAGTGAATGGAATAATTTTATGTACAGTGTGTTCCGTAATGATTGGAACAAACTCTAAGGGGAGTAGGGCACATGATAAGGATTCAGAATCACATAGCAATGTTCGGTCGGAAACGTCGTCTTCATGTAGCTGTTAAAATCATTTTAAAACAATAGTGAACTTTAAAATAATAGTGAACTTTAAAATAATAGTGAACTTTTTGGCCATTGTTTGTCAAATACTAATTAATGCATCTTTCACACACAAAACAGAACACGTAACTAAAGTTATTAAAAAAATTTTATTTCATTTCACTAATGAAATTTTTGGACTGGAGCCATTTGTTTATGAAATTTGGTTAAGAAATTGGATAAACATTTTAATACTTTTCCCAAAGTGATTATTAGCAGGTAAGTGGAAAAGGAATTTTTGACCCTACATTGCTATGTGATTCTGATTCTTTGTTAAGTGCCCTATCTCCCCTTAAAATTTAACTTAATCTTTAGGGAACATCCTGTATGCATGTTTATCACGAACTAGAAGACGAAAAATTCAATAAAGCTTTCCAGTTTTGAAAGATTTGTCACTAATTTTTCATGTTATATTTTAATTGTGACATTGAATTTCTAAATTAAAAAAAAATATAGTTGCTTATCAGGGCCCTTGCTAAAGGGGGTGTTAACTCGCAAAATTCTATTAAACTTGGCAAAATTAGATATCTAGGTGGCAAAATTGGTGAAAAATTTTTTAACGAAAACGATAATTTACTTTTTGTTTCTGGTACACTTGGCAAAATTACACAAATCCAGTTGGCAAAAGTAAAAAGTTTGTAATATAATTAACAAAAATTTAAGTTGGTAGAAACCGATATTTGACTTGGTAATTTATCGACATCTCCCCACCGCCCTAAACGAAGTCTTAGCAATGGCTCTGTTGCTTATTATAAACTGCTTACGACAGTATCTACTTCTAATTTTAGGACGAATATATTTAAATTAAAAATATTATCCAGCTACTCTACGCTAATTAAAAACAATATTCAATAAACATATTTTACACAAAGAGTAGGTACACCTATGTAAAACATATTCGAGTGCAAAACAATATTTTTTATGCCTGGTTGTCCTCTAAAATTACATCCTGGTGTATGTAAAACTGATTCATTTAACATAAGGTTTAGGACTAAATTTCTGTTAAATTGTGTATTTTTATACATATCTCCTGAATTATTTGTTAAACCGATATAAGAAAAATGCCCTTTACCCATGATTTGAGAGGCTGTAGAACTGATTGGCTTAACACCCAAAAAACAATTTAGTACCCTCTCAAATTCTTTCTGAATGACAGAGATTTAAGGACATAGCACAACTAACAGATAATGCGAACTGTTATGCTGTACAAATCCGCATAACTTAGTAGTTAAGCATATTAGTAAGTTATTCTTTAAAAAGCTTTTCACAGTATGGGAGAAATCAGCAATATTAGGCTGTATCGTCCATGGCAAAAGTGAGAAAGTAACTAAAAATAGTCCACAGCTAATTTGAACAGCATTTGTTTTTTTCCGGTTGCTATTAACAATTACGTAAGACTGATCATGCAATTCATTTCTTTCTGAAAAGAAAATCAGCTTATATTTGTTCTTGAAAGTTCACCGGTCCGAGATGGTATGTTTCTATTCTTGTTGAAAAGATACAAACAAAAAGGACTGGGTAGTTATGAGGCTTCTTTCTCTTTCATGTGATGGTACTGCTGATAAATATGATTAAAACCTGTTTCAATTGCGACAATGATCTACAGAAATATTTACAATAAAAGATTTAATAAATAAGTATATACAGGGTGTACCAAAAAGGAGAAAACACACTTTAATACTTTAGATATAAATGGGCAATGCAAATTTAAAAAAAAAAAATGTTTAAAATAAGGTGGAAAAAAGGGCAACGATAAGGAAGAATTATTCTCGTTAATTTTCAAAACTTTACACCTTTTAAATTTGTATATGACCTCCGCACAAAGAAGTTCCCAATTAGTAAAATGTGTCCCATAAACTAATAAGGTGATGTAAAAATTTTAGCCTTTCATCATAAAAAGTATCACAGATATCTATAAAATAAGAATATCAGGGGCTATACATGAATTTCAATATGAAAGTTTAATGCTGATAAGCAAAAAATGATTTTTTTTTCTTTTTTGTAATTTCTGCTCAACCTCTGAAACGCGATCATTCGACGTGATTTTTTGATTTCAAGAGCCATTGAAAAGTGGTTTAAGTCAGCATTTATCTTCATATCACTGAGACTTTTTATGATAAAAGTCTGAGATTTTGTAAATCATCAGACTTTTATCATAGTGAGTGTATGGGGCACATTTTACTAACTGGAAATTTATTTGTACGGGGCCTGTATACAAATTTTTAAAAAAAGCGTATTTTTTTTAATATTTAAGAGATATTTTTTTTCCTGCAGTCTTTTTTCCTACCTTATTTGGACCATTTCTTCAAAAAGAACAGAACAGAATTTTTAGAGAAAAAATTTGTTGGCCAACAGATTTTTCAATCCATAAGAATCTTGACTATAAATAAGATTTATCAGTTGGTCAGTTTATTAATTATTAGTCAAGGATTTGTGAATTTTTTTTCGATATTTTATTCCTGTATTTCAAATCCTTGGTAGAAATGGTGATCGGTAAACGTATATTTTAAAATAAATTTATGTCTCAAACAGTCTCAGTATCTTTTAATATAAAATTATACGGACAGCAGGCATTTTAACTATCAGAAAATGAGTTAATACTTAAATAAATACTTTTACATTTTATTAATAAAGAGGGTCATTTTTAACGAAGTGGTATAGTTCAAAGATAAATAATTAATAAGCTGTGTGAAAATTTAAATTTTTAGTTGCATAAATGATCTTTGGATTACTTATATATGTTGACAGGTAATGGAGACTTTCAGCAAATAAATTAAATTTCGTAGTCATTGTGAGCACAAGCATCTAGACAGCAATTTTAAAATAACAGAAATACTTCACTTTAATTACATAGAAACATTTGGCTTCCTCAAAACGCACCTCCAACTAACACACTCTATAATAAAATGCAAAGCATTTTTGCCAGATGATTTGGCTAATGCTAATAAAAAATACTCATCACTAGGGCTCAATGTCGAAAAAAAACCCAAATTATTACATAATTTGCTTTTTTAACAACAATTGTAATTATAAAATACTAGTTAATGCTAAATTTGAGGCAAATTGAGAGAAAAATTCCGTAATGAAATAATAAAATGGGGAAAATGAAAATAGTACAAGATGATGTAGGTATTACTAAAATTAATTTTTATTTCAACTGAAGAGTAAATATCTGGTAAAATGGAAGACATCCAAAAGAGCAACAGGCTTATAGATGTTACTTGAAGTATATGGATTTGTAATTAAATTCAAACAGAACAGACGATTAGAGCTAAATTTCTGATAGGAATTAAATTAAGATATTAAAATATAATACACTCATGTAACAGATGAAAATAAATATAGTCATGTGAGCGATATTTTTAAGTAAATTAAAGTAATGATCGCTTTATGAACTTTTTGTGCATAATTTTAGAATTTATCTTCATGTATTTACTATCGCAAAAAATACTTTCTTAAAGTACATACTATTAACCACAACCCGACCTCCGGACCTGAGTGCTGACACCAAGAATATGAATACTTACTAATAAATCTATGCAAAATAGTTTCCTGTTTATAATCTGTTGTAATAATGTGAAAAAAAAATCCTACTAAGAGTTATAGTAGGATCATTTATGTATTTAACTCATAAAATACAAAAAGCTAGAATTTTCTTGTTCTGTATGAAATGGGGATGTTTAGATAAAATAAAAATGAACTTATTAGAAACGACGTCATTAAGATAAGTATAGTATTCATGCTTGCGTATCAGCGACTGATTTCTCGCAGGGCATTCGGGGCAAGTTCCCGGGCTCCCAAGAAAAGGGGGGCCCCAAACTACCATTTTAGTTTAAAAATTTCGATCTTAATTTAAAATAATAGCAACTACTTTTATGAAAAATAATACTAATAATAACTACTCTATTACTATTTCATAGTCCTAGCATTATATCCATAACTTTTTTTTAACTAAGCGATATAGTCTTTATCAATTATTCAGTGCAAATTTATCATTTAGGCATAAGAAGTGTCGTATGCTGATCGTGAGAAAACCGCAGAGTTGATTTTCAATTTTAATAGATATAAGGAAATAGCTTTGTAAGAGAAAGCAAAGTTGCATAAATGATGAGATATAAACATTTGAAAAATAAACAAATATTGCGGAGCATGTTACTTGAAAAATATGGAATGAAATTAAAAATTGAAGATTAAATAATATAGTTGAAATATTAATATCCTACATAATATTATCGAACTATTACATATTTCATTTTGCATTTTGATTCAATAATTCTTTTTATGCTGTTATAACATCCTTCTTTATATAGTGTTATATGAAAGTTGTTATGTAATTTTCGTAAAAAAAAATTGTAAGGGAGGTCCCTAATGAAGTTTTTGACCTGGTTCATTATCTCTGCCCCTGTCTTGCCCTGGGTCCCTGGTGCGTATAGCTGAATAGTTATTGAAAATCTTGCCAACATAACAATTAAGAAACACACATCTCCTGAAATAAAGTTATGATGTACTTAAATGTAATGCATACATACCTAATATTATTTGCATCTTCCTTATGGCGAACATATCATTCGCTAAAAATGATCATACTATCGATATGAGGAACCACCTATTATAAATAACTAAACAAACTTTTTCGAAGAAGTGAACAAATTCCACAAAACAACAAAAAGAGTCATTTAACACAATGCCTTGACTAGACCACTGAAATCTGCACAAAGACGACTTTCTAATTTCACAAAATATGAGCTGACCGATCCAAAATTAATAGTGGACTGCCGGCAAATTACTACTGCTGAGAAATACCACGCAGGAAGGAAACAAGAATTTTTAAAAAAGCATCCCTCAAAATGAAAGATGAGAGAAATCAAAAAAATAAATTTGCGTCATAATATTTGTCCTCCGCGACATCTTCGCTCCTAAGTGCTGACAGATGCTGAAGTTGAACAGTGTTTCACATGTGGTATTATATCTATCTGGCCCACGCGGTAACACTGACTGTGGGAAAAACTAGTTTTGAATACGATTCTGCAAAACAGGAGATTTAATACTAGAACCGGGTTAGTATGACCCATTTTTTAGACTCCCATAGCAAAAGAAATTTTGGAACTTAATTTTTTTTTTATATAGTGACTTAATACCTGAAGTTCATCATGTTCAATTTATTGTTTTTTATTATGATCTAGATACAGGCTTGAACGAACTTTTTGTGAAAGGAGCCTGTGATGCAGATCATCACATATATTATTTTAATTCTTAATAACTTAAATGTTAATTATTTTTAAATGTAATCGGTTCAAAATTTATTCTTTGCCCTTTAGATTCGGATGTTCTTCGCTTCGCCTGTAAAGTTTTATTTCTGCACCTGCCTTATTTAAAATCAATCTTCCATTTTCATTTATTTTTTTATTTTCTCTGTTGCATTTGTAAAGCCTAGCGTTTCAATTTCGATGGTTTGTTTATGAACATATAAGGCATCGAATCTATAAATGACACTGGTTTTCATTTAAGGTTACAATTTAGCTGTTACATTTCTTTTTTTTTTTTTTATCATCCAATTTGGCGCGTCTGGATTCAAAATTAAATATATAAAAAATATCTTGAACAGTGGCGTCCGACCTTTTTGTCGCTTTGTTTGGCCTGCACTTTGGTGAATTTTTATTCCCTTTACTTCTCCCTTGGCTCGTTTCTATCGTCACAGATTAGCCTTTTCGATTGCTAAGGAAGGTACGCTTTTTGGGGGGTTCCGACGGCCACCGCGGGAAATGTATTTTTAGTATTCTATGTTTTCTAGGATGACTTAATAGAATGCTAAGATAAGCCACAAAGTGTGTTCTTTTTGAGTAACTTCAGCACTTCCTTTTGTGAAACTTCT
The DNA here is from genome assembly GCA_038373885.1 of Cheiracanthium punctorium. Lineage (NCBI taxonomy): Eukaryota > Metazoa > Arthropoda > Arachnida > Araneae > Cheiracanthiidae > Cheiracanthium > Cheiracanthium punctorium. Next base: position 45,142 of record JAWZYV010015293.1, read on the forward strand.
ACATTCGCGGCCTGTTTAGAATTTGTCAAACGAATCTGGAAAGACTTCATTATAGAGCCACCTGAAAAAGTTATGAAACTCGCCAACCAACGTGATGTACTCCTTTTTGAAGGGTACATAAAGGGTACGTAGAATTTGTTTTAGTGAAAACGAATTAGCATATCTGTAAAAGGGGCTTCTCCTTGTTTCTGTTGAATTTCTTTTCCCACATTTTTTAACTCTGCCATTAAAAAGCAACAATAAAGAAAGAAAAAAAAAGTAAGAAAGAAAAGAAACTGTATTAGAAGGGCCATGCTCAAGTCTTTGGCGGATCGGATTGTGGTCCGCGGGGTGTATGTTGGACAGCTCTGATCAAGGCCTTGTTTCGCGTATCTTCTTTTAATTAAAAAAAAAATTCAAATTACAAAGAGCAATATTTAAAATCAGAAATAGGCACAAAATCACATCCATGAAAATATGCTTCTTTAGTTTATTCTATTTGCGCTGTTTTAGGATTTTTTTACTTTTATTTTTCTAGACTATGTATTATATAATGGTGTATCGAAGAGCCTAGAATATTAGGAGTATTTACTGAAGTTTTGAGTTTTTTTTATTTTGTTTAAAAATGTGTTTAATGATTCACGAAGTAGCTAAAATAAATATTCACCTCATCTTAAACATTTTTAAACTGAAAGTACGAATTTACAACTAATAACTGAAAAATTAGCAATACATCTTCAATATAAGTGTTATGCCTGTATAAATATCAATAAATAAATCCGACTAACTTCCAAAAAGTGCTTTCGCACCTGACGAAGTTAAAATTTAATTTAATAAAATGCTCAAGGAGTATTTTAAAATACAACGCGTAAAAATACACATCATTAAACTTTTAAGGCTGTTTTTCTTAAATGTAATGGTTTCTTTTAATGCAAGTTTTCGGGTAGGCTACTAAATCTGTTATAAATACAAAATTGAATGCACCTAACAGGCCGTAACATTAATGCGCACCATGTTAATTTCCAGTAATAATGAGAAACAAATAAATCAAATATTTCATAACGTGGCATTTTCCTTTTTATAAAATGCACTGCAAGAGGTAGTAACGATCATCGAAATTCTAATTAAATTCTGGAATTCAGGAATGCGTTTTGGTGATTTCGAGAACGAAAAGTGGTTACCATGGCAATGCGAAGAATCCAACTTAGCTGACATGGCAGGAACATTCACTGAAGAAAATCTGAAAATTTCATTAATTTTTATCGCTTAAAAGCGCACGAAATTAATTAAAATTCTTCCAAATTTAGTGTTCCGTAGCAAAAATGAAACTGCAGCGACAAAAGGTTTTTTTTTTTTGCCTTTTTTAACTGTGAAGCACCTGCCTGATAATTTATAAAAAAAAAAAGGACGGAGAGGTACGGCAAAACGTACCCCCTTTTTAAAAATTTTAAAGGTGTCAATATTTTAAAAACGTCAAGCAGAAACAAATACGTGTATACAAAAAACTAGAATGTTTACTGTTCGACATCAATGACCTTGTAAACTAAACAAATTTTTTCTGGCGAAAAGAATGTTTTTATATTAAGATGAAATTTTAGAAAAAGTATTGCATTTTTTTACATTTAAGGAAATCATACACATTTTTAGGTCATTTACAAAGAAAAAAAAGTCGAAGTGTTCAATTTAAAACCTTCAAAATAACGAAATATAGGAAGTGGGATGTATCGGTATTTTCTAATTTTGAATGCATTTTTCTCACAATGGTAAGTTTCATCTGAAAAAGCAATTGAAGAATAAAAAACGAAATTCAGTAAAACTTATTACATTTTTTAGTTTTATATTTTGAGGATAAGTAGATGATAGTTATGCTGACAAATTCCATTGCAAACGTATTTCTTTAGATAAAAATATTTTTTGAAGAATGTAAAGAATTTGGCAGGACATTTTTATGCACTTTTTTTGCTTTTTGTTATAACTACATTTTTTTAATTTAAAAATTAAACAGATTTAGAATTATAGAGAAAGAAGTATAGTATTATCGTAATGTCTTCAAACTATTTTGCCTTTTTTCTATCAAAACCGAAAAACTTCGATAATAATAAATTTGTGTTGTCTCAGGTCTAAAAGCAACGTTGCGACACAAAAGTTGAAAGTCTATAAAATACATTAAGTATTTTTGATTTTCCTAGATACACCTCTTATATTTGGCAAGAAATCGCCGAACTTTAATATTATTGAAATATTGTACCTCAGCTTCAAAGGAAATAAGTTTGAATGAAGAGCACCAAAAGCATAATGTAATTTAATAGGCGTACAAGGAAGTCATGTGGTGTGCACGTCGGATTTTTCATGTTTATGGTACTGATGATTTCCTTTAATATTTAAGAGATCTGGATACGCCACGTGAGAAATACATGTATTCTCCGATAGCAAGTACTGCAACACACACGATGTCCGCTATAAAAACTGCATTTTCTATAGAATCATGAACTAAAAAATCTTTTTTTTAAAACTTGACAGCTTTGATTATTTAAAAAATTCTGTTGTCGAGTATTTCTGCATCTTGTAGAATATTTTATTCTATTCTATTCTAGTTTGTACGTATGTCTGTTTTGTGTGTTTGTGTTACGTATCTACATGATAGATATAGACCCGAGACAACATTTGAAGCAACGATTGAAGGGTAACGTATCTATTTAACATATTTTGCCTTCTTAAAAATTTCATAAGAACACCTTACTTTTACTCTTTAAAATTACTGTTAAAACATTTTAGAAAATTAAAATAATAACTAAAAAACAAAAAATAAATAAATTTAAACTTTTTCTATTCACTTCGAAAAATGTTCTATTATGCATTTCAATCGACAATTTTTTTTATTTCTTTATTTAAATCAGGGTACCCATATTCAGTGCTTTTTTTTCTAGGGAGTACACGTGTGAAATGAATTTCACAGAGATTATGCAAATCTAACATAAAAAATGTTGATTTTTTAAAAATTAATTTGGATTTTACAAAAAAAAAAAGAAAGAAAGAAAGAAAAGAAAAAAAACGAATAAATAAATCACAGTATATACTAAAAAAGCAGAGCCAGATAGTTTAAAATTAATGCAATCAAACAAAATATTTTAAAATTAAAGAGACAAATTCATAAAAAATGTTTAAACTATGTTTTATTCTAATTCATGATTAGCTTCATATTTAGCTTTGATATATTATTTTTATTATTTTGCTTTTAATTAATAGGAAAGAACTTTTTTCGAATACTAATAGAACTTAAACTAATGACGGAATGAAAAGTTTTGAATAAAAATAGCTATATAATATAAAATATAAATAAAAGAAAAGTTGCTATGCTGTAGATTGATATAAAAATTTACAAAGAAAAAAATTACTTTCAAGTAGAAAAATTTTATACATTGTAATAACTTCTCAAAACTCTACTACTATTATAATTGAACGTCTATATTTTCAGCTAGCAGTACAGCAAACGCTTACTAGATAACATTTATAAAGAACTTCGAAATTTTAATATTCTTAAATCTTTCATTGTTTTTATTCATATTTAGTTTCAGAACTCAAACTGGGTTAAGATGATAAAATAGTCTTCTGTGTTTATACCAGTTTCAATTTTTTTAAAAATTCTCTTAAAGTTCTGCGCAGCTTTCAAAACCACGCAAAATATCATGCACAGCTGTTCCTTTTTCATTTCAGGAATTTATAAAAATGGAATTCGAGAATAGAAATTAAAATTTGGAAAAAAAGAACAGTGAAACAAACCACTTCTTTCATATTTCTCTCTTTAAAGCTCCCGTGTAAGATTTGAATGAGTTTTCCGTCGGAGAATTCTCTCTTTGGGTATGTTTCTGACAAAAAGAGAATTGCTTTTTCGAAATCATTCTGGCGAGTTGCTCTTTACTTCAATGTTATAATAAAGCAAAACTTGACTTAAACTGAATTTTGAAAAAGTTTTCTCCAGAGGCAAACTCCGAATAAATTTTTATTGAAAACAAGAAAGATAAACCATACAGAACGAATCAAAATTAAAACACTTTCCAACACACTATCACGTGCGCAATACTACTGAGAAAGTAAAAGTTAATCTGTTTGTGCAGTGACGTATCCAGAGGGGGAAGCTGGGAGGGTTAGAATCCCCCACCCCGAAATCTGACCCTTTACTTTGCTTACAATTTGGTACACTGCCCCCCCACGAAGTAAAATCCTGGCTAAGCACTGTGTTTGTGCCCTCCCGTGCAAAGATACTGCGACAACTGAGCAACAAGGGGCACGAACACTCATTTAAAGACCAGTGTTTGAAATAAACGACGGGCACTGAAAGGGAATCTCTGCTGTGTGTCTTCGTGAACAAGGGAGCAAACAAGATAAATTAAATGAGAACTAGAATATTTTTAAACTCTTTGGAACTTTTGGAAGTAAATGTGATAGCTGTTATGCATTTCCTCGTCTAAACATTAACAGCCGAGGCAAATGCAAAACAGCTATCACATTTACTTCCAAAAGTTAAACCAAAATCCCAAATAAAGCGAATATTCAAAAAATTGCAGCTAGAATTTAATGAAACTGAGCTACAGTATCCAACACCTATAGTAAGGTATAAAATAACACGAAATCAAAATACCGAATCCTACGGTAATTTATTAAACGGAACATGTATGAAATTACAAAAGTCAATATGCGTCAGTTTTGGTATCTCTCTATTCTAAAAAAAAGAGTAACGGCCGCAGCCGCCGCTGTCAAGAGCTTGTTGGGCTATCTTTACCTAAACCGCGGGAATTTGAATTTCGAGAAACATGTCTACGGATTCGGAAAATTTTGAGGAACCTGATAATCTGACTTAAATTTCGAAAATCGAATTATTTTAGAAGATATTAATAAAAAACTAAAAAAATAAAACATAATGGTTGCCAGACTTGGCATGAAAACATTCATTCCTTTGCAACAAAGCAATTCCAAGTATGTAGAATCGCGTGAAATTCACAAACATGAATTAGAATTACACCAATTTTACGTCAAATTAAAAAGTTCATGAAATAAATAACTCAAAGTGCGTTACACAAAGTTGACAATTTTCAAATAGTAAGTTCGCTTAGACAACAGGAGTTTAGAATGAGCGACTATTCGTTTTTCCAAAACAGGATAACTAATTGTAACTGATTTTAAAGGAGCAATCTTGGCGTTAGGAATGATCAGGCAAAATGGTATCTCTTCGAGCACGGTTAATCTAAACTACGAGTTCCAGAATGTTAGAACCCAGTAGCAGTATCTTGAAAATGAAAAATAATTAAAATGCAGGTTATTTTAAAGCCGGTTCTGTCCAGCTGGAATATTTGCTACCAGTAGACATATTTGTTGGCGTTAACTATGCCATTATAGCAGTTATAGTACACTTTGGATATTTGCCAGCGCGGCGAGATGATATAATTCGTGGTGCTAAATACGCCAATCTGCAAAGGATTATGCATATGAAAATATGGATAACGGTTTTCTGAGAATTTTACATGAGCAGTAATTATAGGTTGTGAACATGTGTGAATCGCCAAATAATGAAAAGTCACCATGGGTGGCAAGCTATCCTAGCTGTTCCGTAGTTTTTATCAAAGAAAAAATATTAAGTACTGTTTTCTTAGAGCTAATTATTAACTATTCATATACGCAAGTCGCCAAATAATGAAAAATCGCCATGGGGTGGCAAATACGCACGGTGTCCAATAGGTTTTACATAATTAAAAATACAGCTGAAACAGATGCTCTCATTTTATTACGCTTTAGCTCCTAATTAATATAACTTTTGAATGGCAACATTAAATACCATTGTGTTCCTGAGGAGTGCAAATAATTTTTTCAGCGATTATACGCGGAGTCCGCACTCCTGGTGGAGTATAGCTCAGGACCCAGTAGAACACGAATTCCTATAACAAAATATATACCGTGCTATGGGGGTCTACTGTAGTGTGAAGTTTAAATTTTTATGTACCAATGAACATGCAAGAACCAAAGAATGTGTAGCTCAGTAACATTCTATCTGATCCAATCTTTCGGTTTTGTGTGTTGAAATTAAGTCTATTTTACGAATAAGCCTTATTAGGGTCCGAATGCTTCATACGATAAACGAGCGTAGCGAGTCTAGGAGCCTTGGCCCCTAGTCTTTACCCTACTAGCAATTTTGCTCGGGCCGTCATCGGCTGGCTGCGTGGCCGGTGGTAGCCCGAGCAAAATTGCTAGTAGGGTATACATTAAAGTATGATATCCACCCTAGAAGCGATACAGCGATGTGTGTGATACTACTTATTATATCATCGATCAATGGGCTGAGGAATTCGACTCACTGTTTTTGCAAAGCAGTTGCAAAGGGGGCAAGGGTCTCAGGAGGCGGATTGAGAACAGCAGAAAGGCTTCCTAAAAGTATCTCAGACATGCTCGATCGGATTCAAACTCAGTGATTGAGCTTGAACCGGATCGAGCTGGCCATTCTATGAGCTGATTTGTTTGGTGCTGAAGATAATATCTTCGACGATGCGAACCCTTTGTGGTAACGGTTGTCTCTTCCTGCAGCAGGAAATCATTACCTATCGGAGAGGCATAAAGGCACTCTCATAAGCGTTAATATATCCTTTAGAAGATTATTACAATATCACCTTTGATGGCTCTGGTGCAACTTTTCTGGAATAGCAAAATTTTAACTGTATAGCAAAATTTTAATATTTTTAAGCAGTAATTTCTGAAATGCAACGGTACGTAAATCTAAGTAATGTCAAAAACACCAAAAAAGCTGGCCTTATAATCTAAAATTGTTTAAAAACTTTGTAAAATAACACACCTAAATAGGTACTCCCCATGACGATTTTTTCGGGTGGTACACAAAAGGTCCACCCTTCTTCAGCTGCAAAAAATCTCCACCATCTACACAAGCAGGAAGTTTAGAACTGTGTGGCTAGTGGAGCTTTTTTGCAACTATATAAAAGTGGGCCTATTGTAGTTTTACAACCAGAAAGGATAGTCCCGTTAAGTCTCATTTTAATAAGTTTTTAAATAATTTTGAGTGGGAGTAATAAAAGTATATTACAAAAATTATTCTGAAAAAGAATTTTAAAACTACCCCGGAAAACGCCTCTATTTTAGTGACTATTCCAATTTGGGTACATTTAATTTTTTGGTTCGTCTGTTCAACTGACAATGTTTATCATGTACTCGATTTCGCTTTAACAGAATGGTGAACGACACTTTTAAATTTTGTAACGTTAACTTAATTTTATCCGGTTTCCAGTCTATTTGACATTCTGTCGGAATTTCAGAGAACTTTCTCGAAAGTTTTTTCCCCTAAATTTGATTTTTTTGTTCAACGTTCCTTTGTTTTGTTTTTCTCCCAAACCGGTCATGAATTCTCATGCTGGACTTCGGGTTTCTAAGAAAAAGTTTTTACCGCTTAACTTACATGTATTTATGTGTTTCTTTTCCTTTTTTTTGTCGTAATAATGTTAAATTAGAATTATTTTGACTTAATTTATATAAATACTACTTTAAGAACTACCCCCTAAAAAAAAAAAAACAGATATTTTATTTAACACTGTTGTAATGTATTTAGTTACAATAGCGTTGAAGTCAAAATCAGTAACAGTAAAACATTTTATATGCAGAACTGTTTCTAAATTTACAAATAATAATAAGCTTTAAATTAAATTAAATTGTATATAAAAATAAAATCATTGTATATTGCATTTTAGATAAAATATAGAATCGGATAAAGATAACATAGCCGGTATCGAAGGCGAAAAAAAAATTATTATGTGCATTTAAGAAGGTCTTTTACTGGCAACCTGATTTGCATAAATTTTCTTCATATTATGTCTGCGCCATCTACCCATAACTTTTTAAACTACATTTTTATTATTATTTAAAAAATGCGATATCTCTTTAATGCCGAATTGCTTTATGATTATTTGCCCCTTTTTTGTGATTTTTTTACACTTTCTAACTCTATTGAAAAGTGTTCATAATTTCGATATGTTTCTTTGTCCGTGTTCCAACTACTGTAAATATGCATTGATTACTAAGAAATTTATAAACAGGATGTGTCACAATGCCCTCCTGGGTTTGGAAAGCTTATAAAAAAGAATATATATATTACCAATATAGCAACAAAGTTTACTTTATTGGATAAAGAAATGTTACTTCTTTCATAAATGTTCAATATATGAACTTTTCGTGATGCGGCATGTATCTAGTCTAAAGTCAAGTTCTTAACTCTCCACACTCGCTTTAAGATGTCGCGATCAACGGTAGCGAATGAGGTTGTTATCCCTTAGAGCAAATCTTTTAAATCATGAGTCATTTTTTATGTGTATATTAGAGATATTCGTCTATTTCAAACATAATAAAATTCATATTTGTTATAAACCCCTTGACATACAGACCGCATTTTGCATGTGCGTACCAGCGTTTAGTGTAAATTTGTATTTTCATATTACACATAAAATGAACTGAGAATATTGTTGTTATTTGCTATTTAGTTATAATCAAACAATAGTATACGTCTCTCTACTGATACACCTTGCTTCTACTTCGGCATCAGGAACGTCTGACAAATCCGTATCACTCGTATCCTCTTCTGGCTCATAGCTGTAATCATCACTACTGGTACTGGCACTGTCGCATTCCATCTTGATAATATAATGAGCACAATAAAGAACTTTCACCTAATACAAAACGTATTGGAAACAAAGGAAGCGAAATACTCTACCTCACAAGCACGCGCAACACCTACGTTCTGACTGGCCACACCTCCTCACGTGATCCAAGTCATGAGTTGAAAAGTGGGTGACAGGTCTCACATAACCCCAGATGTCTCTTCGGAGAAGGGATAGCCTTACCAGAAAATGAAAAGCAACAGGTCAGATACAAATAAAACGGGACGTACTCGCTGTACGTCTGGGGATCGCCTACAATAAAATCAGGACGTAAGCATCGTACGTCCTGGATGTCAAGGAGTTGAGGATTATAAAATAATGCTCGACATCAAATATAGTGTAAACAGCATTTATAATTCTTCTGCACTACCCCTCAAAAGAATTCTAATACATTACGATCTATGGCAGTTTAGAGACATTAAACCATTGCAATAAAAATAAAATAAGTTACATAAACGTTTATAACAGTTTACACTTTGCTTAAAAGATGAAAATAACATTTAAAATTTTATTACAGGGCCTCGCAAATTACATTAATAACGATATACTTTTTTTTTTAGATTATCTCTAAAATTTCGCCAAGTTTGGCGACAGAATATCGCTAAATTTGTCACAAAATACTGTGGTGTAATCGATGTTTTTGGTATGATTTATCTTTTCGTGGCGAAATTTTGATGCAACCTATTCTCCATCGAACACTCGCAAAACACGGAGGTGAAAGTATGAAGAAAAGTATTTTTTTAGAAGACAAGACTCGAAATATTTTAAAAGATTCTCTTTCTTTCAGCATCGAAATCAAACAAATATATATATATATATATAAATAAAATTAGACTTTTGTCTGTACATTTCTTGGAATTCAAAAATTTTGCGATTTCTATCCGTTTCAAGCACCCGGGAATCCGATGCGATCCTCAAAAAAAAGTTTGTCTGTCTGTCATTCTGTCCGTGACGCTTTTTTTGTTTAAGCATCACGTAAAAACGACTGAAGCGAATGATATGAAATTTGGTGTCATGATAGGTGGTCACTCAACTTAAAACATAGGCGTCGAATTTTTAAAAAAACCTTGATTAGATTTACAAATTTTGCGAAAATCGTTTCAAACTGCATAAATTTGTGTTCAAGCATCACGCAAAAACGACTGAAGCGAATGATATGAAATTGGGTGTCATGATAGGTGGTCACTCAACTTAAAACATAGGCGTCGAATTTTTAAAAAATCTTGATTAGATTTTGAAATTTTGCGAAAATCATTTCAAACTGCGTAAATTTGTGTTCGCACATCACGTAATAACTGCAAAGGTGAAAAAATGATATTTGGTGAAATGATAGGTGGTCACTCACCTTAAACTATAAGCATCTAATTAAAAAAAATCGATCAGATTTCGAGATTTTGTGAAAATCGTTTAAAATTGAGTGAATCTTTGTTCCCGCATTACGTAATAGCGACTAAAGCGAATGATATGAAATTTGGTCACACGATAGACATAAACTAAAGGAGTCCAATTTTTTAAACATTTTTATTAGATTTTGAGATTTTGTGAAAATTCTCTCAAAATACGTTCAATGATGATTTCTTCAAACTTCACGTAATAACGACTAATACGAATGATACGAAATTGAGTGATATGATAGGTAGTTGCTAATCTTAATTTATAGGCGTTGAATTTTAAAAATATTTTGCTTACATTTTGAGATTTTTCGAAAATCGTTTTAAAATGCTGAAAATTTGTTCCAGCATCACGAAATAAAGACTGCAGGGAATGAAACGAATTTGGGTGACATGATAGGTTGTCACTCAACTTAAATTCTAGGCTTCAAATTTTTCAAAAATGTTGATTAAATTTTGAGATTTTGCGTAAATTATTTCAATATGCGTAAATATTCGTTGGCGCATCACATAATTACGACTAAAGCGAATGAAATGATATTACTTAGATACTCTCTAACCTGTAATATTTTAACAATACATGAAAATTATAACTTCGCTTTCTTTACTTTGGCAACATACTACATTCATTCTGTGTACTCCTACAATGCTGACGAAAGTTCTTGCTTTTTGGAAATTTGCATTCACTAACCCGTCGAAGACGGGTACTTCAGCTAGTATATATATATATATATATATATATATATATATATATGTAAAGAATGGGACTTACGCCATTCCTTGTTGGAATAATTGACGCAAATCCATTGGGGTTCTAGGTTAAATAGTTTATTTCAAAGTTCAGACAGAGGGCAGGAGTCGGGCCGGCGACCTTATTCGTTCCGTGGCTATCTTCTTACATCGCAGTCTAAAGGCTCGAAGCTAAGCTTTACGTTCCAAACTCCTAAAAAGCTAAGCGCGAAGTTAAGACGAAGCTCTCGAAATTTCCGCGCTCTTGCTTAAATACTCCTTAATTACCACACATGCTGGCAGGGTGCAGCACGATCGCGAAGGCGTTACTCTCAAACGTAATTAGTTAACTAGATTGTCAATCAAGACATGAGAAACACCTGCTTACCCAGGAGTTCTAAAAGTACGTAGTAATGAAAACCACAGAAAATCGAAAATACTGCTGAATGAACAATTTTCTACTTATGGAACTTCAAAAAACGTCCCCGAGCGTAATATTTGTATGGTCAAGAAACAAACTTTACAGTAAGAGTAAAAGTTTAAAGAAGGATTTTTCAAATAACATTAAATTAAATTAGGTTAAATTAGCAAAGTTTATTTTATTATTACATATATATCCTCATAAATAAAAATGAAATTCTGTTTGTTTGTTTGTTTGTTTGTGGATTTGAGTCGTATACAAATCCACAAAAATGGACCTATCAGCCTGAAATTTTGCACAGATGTGTAAAATAATATAGAATAAATTATAGTCTACTTTAAGACTTTGAAAGTCCACCCGTTCCCGGAATTTAAGAGATTTTTTATGCTCTCCACGCAAAAAGCTTTCCATAATTGTAACCCCTGTAGTGAAAAAAGTGTGAAAGAAGCATCGTGGTTGCCATGTGTGGCGATTTTGCCGAATAAAATGTTTTAAATTCTCAAAGTAAAAATAAAAGAATAATAATGATTTTTTTTTTGTTAGTTTATATTCGTAAGGTTATTTTTTTTAATTATAATATCGTGTGCATGGGAAAACAGAGCAGGAATGAAATGTTTTATACGCAAAACAATAAGAATTGAAGATTTCTGAGGCTAATATGTTAAAATTTTTTAGTTTTTCGAAAAATAAAATGGCTCAAAATGCCGAGAAAGTGAGTTCTAGCGGTTTGCACAGTTTCCGGCTTGGCGCAATTTACTGAGAGCTTAAGGAAATGGATTTTTGAAAACAGGTGCAAAGGTTTTATTAGAATACAGCGTTAAATTTTAATGGTCCGTGTGGAAATAATGCAGTTATTAAGGGATTTCAAGCGATCTATCTTCAGCATTCTCACCAATTGAGTGCATTGATTTAAGTTGGGGGAATTCCGCCAAATTTCAGATAATTGAAATCTTCGCATATAGTACATCGGAGTAACGATGAATAAAACACGTTATATAGTTGATAATTTAAAAAATGCGGCTGTATTAAATTATTCCACTTTTCAAATAAAAGCGTGTTTTACTTTTTAAAGGTCGAACCATTTCCAAAATTGATTGCTGCTAAGTCAATGCTTCGAATGATTCCCTGAAAAAACTCTTGCAAAATGGTGTATGTTGGCACTTTGGCGAGGCTTAGATTTGAAACTGGATTTTATTTGAGACTGGTATCTATATTAATAAAACAATGTGTGTAAACTGTTAGTTTCTTTGTCTGTGTCTCGCGTAGCTCGCAAACGGGTGATCGTAGACCTACCAAATTTTGAACGGAAATTCTCCATGACAGGTCCCGACACACCTCGAAGCGATTTTTTCAAAATTCGAACTATTTTAGGAAATATCGATAAAAACGTATCGCAAAAGGCTAATTTTTGCTTTCCGCCATTTCGTAATTGTAACCCCACAGTGCATTAAGCGACGATTAAGCTTATCTAGGTTGCCACATTCGGCAGTTCATTAAATGATTCAGACTCTTGAAGTAAAAATAAAAGAATAACGATTTTTTGAAATTTTGTCTAGATTATTTGTAAGGTTGTTTTTAAATTAAAATATCGTGTGCATGTGATATCAGAGCGGGAATGAAATGATTTATACTCAAAAGAAAAATAGAACTTGGAAATTTTCGGAAAATAAATGTGCAACTTTTTAATTGGTCGAAAAATAAAAGGGGTTGATGTGCGATTTTGAGGAGGATTCTAACGCTTTGCGCTATTTATCGTAATTTAATCGTCTGCTATTTGGGTTATGAATACATCTGCGCATAAGTTTATGAAATTTTCATTCAGTTGGTATTGTGCATTTTTCTGAGCAGCTTTTCTGCATCTATTTCTAATGCATTACATCCAGAAAAAAGGATGTTAGAAATATCAATTTTAATTTTGTTTAATCACACTATGAATAATGATACACTTTCCAACTTAATGAAAGAAGGAACGAAAATAGGGAAGACCCATGGATTATAACTCTTTTTATATATAGGCACTTTAGTGCGTATTTAAAATCTGAAAGTGTGTCAGATTTTCTATGATTCTAGCGCTTGGCGCAATTTAATGAGAGGGTATTTTTAAAAACAAGCGTAGGTTATCTTATAAATAAAAATGAAATTCTGTTTGTCAATTTGTTGATTTGGGTAGTATACAATTCCACAAAAATGGACCTGTCAGCCTGAAATTTTACACAGATATGTAAAATAATATAGAATAAATGATAGTCCACTTTAAAACTTCGAAAGTCCACCCGTTCCCGGAATTAAAGAGATTTTTTATGTTCTCCACGCAGAAAGCTTTACGTAATTGTAACCCCTGTAGTGAAAAGAGTGTGTGAAATAAGCATCTTGGTTGCCATGTGTGGCGATTTTGCCGAATAAAATGTTTTAAATTCTTAAAGTAAAAATAAAAGAATAATAATAATGATTTTTTTAGTTTATATTTGTAAGGTTATTTTTTTAATTGTAATATCGTGTGCGCATAAGAAATGAAAGCAGGAATGAAATGTTTTATACGCAAAACAATGAGGATCGAAGATATCCGAGACTAATATGTAATTTTTTTTTAGTTTGGCGAAAAATAAAATGGCTGATAGGCCGATTTTTAGAAAGTGAGTTCTAGCGGTTTGCACAGTTTTAGGCTTTTTGGCGCAATTTACTGAGAGCTTAAGGGAATAGCATTTTTGAAAACAAGTGTATAGGTTTTCTTAGAATACAAAATTAAATTTTAACTATCCGTGCAGAAATAATGCAGTTATTAGGGCATTTCAAGCGATGAAGCTTCAGAATTCTCGCCAATTGAGTACATTGATTTAACTTGGGGGAAATCCGCCAAATTTCAGAAAATTGAAATCTTCGCATTTAGTGCATCGAGGTAACGATGAATAAAACATGTTATAGTTGATAATTTAAAAAATGCGGCTGTATTAAGCGATTCCACTTTTCAAATAAATGCCTGGCGGTCGAACCATTTCCCATTTTGATTGCTGCTAAGTCAATGCTTCGAATGATTCCCTGAAAAAACTCTTGCAAAATGGCGTATGCTGGCACTTTGGCGAGGATTAGATTTGAAACTGGATTTTACTTGAGACTGGTATATACGTATAATAAGACTGGTTATAGATAAAAATGAATGTTGGTATGTGTGTAGGAGGTTGAAAAACTCCAGCACCGTTTCACCGATCACCATGAAATTTGGTTCACCTAAGTCTTTTATCACGGAGAAGGTTTGTATGCTATCCGTTTTCCTCTAACTTGCCACTAGGTGGCGCAGCAGAACGTCGAATTCTATTCCGTTTAGCCGTTTGCTATGCGAATATCGTCCAACGAATTTCGATGAAATTTGGTACACGCGGATATTAGAACACGGAGAATATTTTTCACTATCCATTTGCTGTAACTTACCGGTAAATAGCGCTGCAACGCATCAACTTCTATACCGTTCGACCGATCGGCATAAAATTTTTTATACTTACACATTTAAGCACGAAGAATATATTCTAACTGTGTTACTTTTGATGTTACTTTCCACTAGATGGCACTGCAATGCATTATCATTTTAATTCGCAGCAGGCCAAATTTTTGACCATTCAAACGGTGGCTATGAAAATCAGTATACATAGCTATTTGAACAATGAGAATATTTTGGCGTTATCCATTTTGCTATAATTCGCCACATGACGGCGCTGTAGCAAATCATTACTTTAATTAACCACTAGATGGCCCTGCAGTGTATCTCTTCTTGACTGTGCGAATGATCGCTATGAAAATAGGTATACATAGATATTTGAACACGGGGAAGAGTTTGGCACGATCCATTTTCCTATAACTTGACACTAGATGTCGCGTTAACACATGAACTTCAGGACTATTCAGCCGATCGTCATGAAAATTCGTATACATCGATATCTGAATGCGAAGAATATTTTCGCCGTATCCGTTTTGCTAAAACTCGCCACTAGATTGCGCTACGCCGCATCGCCTTCTGCACCGTAAAAACGATTGCCTTGAAATTCAGTATGCATGATTATTGAACACAATATAACGCGATATCCATTTTGCTATATCTCTTTATTACATTAAATAGTAATCACAACAAATATTAACATCAAAAAGTCCATTTATTCCCGTGCGAAGAACGGGTACTTCAGCTAGTATATATATATATAGCATTTATTTGAATTCTTCTGCATCCTAACTTCAAAGGCACGCTTTTTTAAGAAAATACTTTTATTTATTTATTCTTTTCATTCATTTTGCACTACCTTTCTCCAAATTCTGAAACGAATAAATAACAAAGAATCCCTACGTCTATCTATCTATCTATCTATATATGGTATCTCTCGCTCTCTCTTTCTCTCCCTTTCTCTCTCTCTATATATAATTTCTTCTAAAGAGTAAGATATCCCATGGGACTAGAAAATAAAATTGGAAAAATGGGTACACTATTCAGGATTCCTAGTGCGCAGTACCCGAATAAGTAACAGACTCTACGTTTATAAAAAAAGTTTCCGCCTCGTAAACACTGTCATTGTCAAAACAGTTTGAATTGTGTATACCCAAACGATGCTTTGGCTTATTCATAAATTAGTAAGCGCGATAAAAGGTATGTTAGAAATAACTTTTATAACAGATCTGGATAGTCTTCACATTACAACCTAAGAAATTACAAATTCGTCACAGAAGTCAGAGATGCGGTATTATAATTCAAGGTAGAGCTGAAGCAAACCGCATGTATTCGGTACTAAGATACGGATAATCACTCAGACTCGAAGTAACAAATTGTTACTTTTCGGTTGATATCGTTACTCGTTACTCGTTCGGATCGAGCAGCTTCGAACTTCGAATACAGACTTCCAGACGAGGCGAACTAGGGGGAAACGGGTTCCAGTAATCGAGTACTAATATCTTCTGTTTGTTACTGGATATCGGATCGCGGTTTCAAGGGGGAAAATGACTTTTGAGTGTGCATTTCGGATCGACCAGGTTCGAACTTCGAATACAAGACTGCCGGAGGGAGAAAATGAATTTCGGTATTTGAGTAATAGTATGTTCCGTTCCGTTACTAGATACCGGAAGTATTATGGATTCTCGCTGTTTGAAGGGAAAAATCAGTTTCGGTATTTGAGTAGTAGTATGTTCTGGTTGCAATTCGTTTGTGCCGAGCCTAATGGTATCGTTTTGATGAGGTTTGGAAGAATCCGTATGTTTCGTTACAGTTATGGAGATGGATATACTATCTGCTGCTCTATTGATATGGGTCGTACAATGGGGGGATAGGATCCGGTGTATAGTGCGTTCTTATGCGCAGTTGAACTTTTTTTTGCAGGGGGGGAAGGGGGTGTTCTTATAATTGTAGAGGAGCAATACATATAAGAGAAGCATGTTAGTAAGGGGTGCTAATTTCGGGCTTTCTAACATTTTAGTACTAAATAGAGGTTTAATCAGAATTCTTTCTTTCAGGGTGGTTCCGAAGCAGGATTGCGAACTTAACTTTTTCTTTTTTTTTTTAGCTAGAATCGAAATATGAGTAATAAATAACAAATTATTTAAATACACCTTTAAAAAAAATATTTTTTTTGTAAAGTAAACGAATTCACACATTTTTATTATTTAAAATATTATTTGGAACTAAAAAAAATATTTAGCATGGAAACCTAAACACATTTTTTAAGTAATTGTTTAAAAAATATATAAAAAATTGGGAGCTACCCGGGATTTCTATGCCCTCTCCTGCGTAAGCCACTGGTATTAAAATAATTCAATAAAGTTCAGTATGTTTCTAAAATGTCGGCGTTTAGGGGGCCGTCTGCCCTATTTTATGGTACATTTTATTCCATGAACTCATGGAATACGCATAGTCCGGTGCAACCATTCTTTCTGTATGAAAGGAGTGATAATTTTTGTTTAAAGAATGCTCTCATATATGCACCCACAGAAGGGGCTAACCCCTTTCATCCCAAAAGTGCAGAAATAGAACTGGAAATATCTTAAAAATAGATAATTCTCACTGAATTAAACAATTTTAATTTAAAATATGGTAATTTTTAATTTACTTCGAAAAATCGTCCAGCAAAAGAAGTTTTTGATATGAAATAAGAACTCACAAATAATAAAGATATTATGCTTGTAGAGACGCAAAGTAGTTGATATCATACTGAGATCCCCTGCCCTGTGAATTTAATGTATATGGCCCAATCCCTGGATCTCAGTATTCGAGAACCCGCTCCCAGAAAAAAACACGAGTCACAAGCTTTCCTTTACACTTTTTATGATAAGAGTGAACAGGTTAAACCAGCGTTCAGAATTTAAAAAAGGGGGGGTTGAGAAAAAAAAGAATGGCATATGTCTTTGGAAGATTTCTATGTGTACTCAGTAATTCGGATAATTTAGCATTGTATAAAACCATAAATGTGTATAAAAACAATCTGTAAATCAGAGAAAATAAGCTCTAAATACAACTTTTTACAACTTCGCTAAAAAAAATTCTTTTTGGTTAGGTTTTGTTATGGGTTTATGTATGGGCGGCATATACCCATAACAACACTGTCCCGGATGTGTTGTTATGGGGCACATATAACACCCTATTACCGATTCTATTAGTAGTAACGAAAGTAACGAGTAACGAATACTTAGTAACGAATAGCGAACATCTAAGTAACAAATACATACGGATACTCATTTTGTCGTTACTTTTACAGCACTAATTCAAGGTGTACTTGTTAGAATGATTTTAACTGCATTTTTCAACAATCTTTAATTGCAGCAAATAAATATCTATCAATTACGTTGTCGGTGAAAATATGCTTCATAAATATCAATTTAGCGGTTACTACGCTAGCTCCAGAGTAGTTATGATAATTATAAATCTTATAATTGATTAAATCAAAAAGTACACTGCTGGCCATCCAAAATGCAGTACCAAGAAAGACCAGAGATATCACAGCAAAATTTATTCATGATATAACACGTTGTACAAAAATCAAATGATTGAAAAGACATTTCTTGTGAAGTGAGGAAGATGATGAAATCAAAGTTGAGTGTTGCAGACACTGCTGGTTGTAACCGTTGCTACAGGGCTCGGCATTGGTTCAAAGAGGCTTTGGATGTATTGTTGGGGTATAGCCATCCACGCTGCTTGCACATTTTGCCACAGCTGATCTGTTGCTGCAGTGGGGAGTATATCCCTGGCAAATCGTTCTGCAAACATCGACCAGACGTTTTCGATAGGCGATAGATTAAGAGAATAAGGATGCCAAAGCAGCAAGATGGGCGACGAAGAAGTCTTGAACATTGCGTGCCACATGTGATCGCGCATCATCCTATTGGAATATGGCCGCTGGCAGGCTCTGACGGTACGGGAGAACAACAGGCCCCAATGCCTCAGAGCATGGAGTTACAGATAAGGAGAGCAAACGCCATGCTATCAAAGTAGTCCAGATTCAGTTTAGGATGGGAGTGGATTGATTAGAAGATTATTTGATGCTGCCATCTAACGTCAATAGTTGCAAACAATATGTCAAGATAACTTTCCATAAATTAGGAGTCGATGTATCGATTTTATTAATTATTTATATTTCGAAATTGAAAAAATATAATAATGCTTTTAAAAATAAATAATCAAAATTATGTATGCATATTTAAATAGTTCTGTGGTAATCCTCAAGGTTTTTGTAGCTATTTAAACTGCATTTTTAAGATTAATAAATTTTTTTTTCTTTTAGAGCTTCATTACACCTCACCACTAACTTCTTTGTGGCACTAGGGGAAGTTGATAGTTTTATATAATTATTTTTATGATTTCACTATTCCTGTTATATTATTTAAAGAAGAGATTATAAAAAAATGAGAATTGTTTTCTTATATTTCATGATAATAGCATAAGTAACAAAAATATAATGCTGTTAATTTGTTTGCGGCTTGAGTACTTTGGGAATATTTTTCCTATATTACCTAGTGTCGCAAGAAAGTTGGTGGTGAGGTGTAAAGAAGCACTAAAAGAAAAAAAAATATTTATTCATCTTAAAAATGCAGTTTAAATAGCTACAAAAACCTTGAGGATTACCACAAAAACTATTTAAATATGCATACATCACTTTGATTATTTATTTTTAAAAGCGTTATTATATTTTATCGATTTCGAAATATAAATAAATAATTAATAAAATTGATACATCGCCTCCTAATTTATGGAAAACGTTTTTTTCACAACTATTACCGCTAGATAGAAGCAACAGATAATCTCCTAATCAATCCATCCCATGCCCATCCTAAAGGTCCGTTTTCAGGGAAGGAATCCCATTGCCGATGTAGGTCCTTTCCAATCTAGGTCCATGCCTCAGAGATATAGCGCTGGTTGTATAGCTTAGCGGCAATGCGTACTAGTGGATGTGAAAGTGGTATCCAATACCACCCTGAATTATAGCAATATGGTGCAGAACCAGTATGGCGATGCATAAGGCAAGAGTTCAGGAGTCTCTCACCACGGTATCACCAGACTCTGATCCGACTCTGATCCGGTGTTGCAGGGACAAGCTGGATTCATCAGTAAAAACCATTATCGTTCCATGCGGTTGTCCATATCCGTCGTTCATCACTTCATTTGTCAGCGCAAGCCCCTATGGGTTTGACTCAATGGTAAACGCAACAATGGACGCCTTTCGGGCATTCTGCTCTGCTGCACACGACGACGTCGAATGGTACGTGCAGACACCGATTGCTTCGTAACAGGTCGAATTTGTTGTGATATGTTCAGAGTGTGGCAGAGGGATCCATCACTGCCATGAATACAATATGCCTATCATCACGTGTAGTGCGCAACAACGTGGGTGCAATTGGCTCCCTCGGTCAGTCGTTCCCTCCTGCGATTCAGATCCGCATCAAGTTTGTTTCGTACCGTCCAAAACGATCACCCATTTTTCAGAAGGATAATCCGCAATCCCTTTAGTCCACTATTTTTCCTCCATCGAACTCTGAAACGCGCTGGAAAGTGCCGATTTTCCTTCTACGAGGCATACTGAAGCTGCTTACACAAAATAAATGCACGAAAAAAAAAAAAAAAAAACATTCCAAGTACTTTAAAACGGCCTTCTTTTCTTCCTTTATATAGTGCTTGCAGATGGCGCTACAAGCGCCCCTGATGTGCGTCTGAGCTGAAATGTTCATTTTCATATCTCATCTCCGCAAACGCAATGAGTGAATTTCACTTCATTTAGATGCTTACTTCTTGGTGTTGTATTTTGGATGGCCAGCAGTGTATTTTCTGTTCATTTTTCTCAGTTAAATATTTTTAGAAAAGTTTTCTAATTCACGTTCAAATAGTTTCATTGAGAGAATTTACAAAAATTAACAGTCCAATGAAATATAGTAGCTCTTCCAAACATCTCTAAAACCATTTTGTGTAGAGCTAAAAGCTTTTGCGCTTACGGCTGTACACTGTTATAATTCGTCTGTTCTTTCATACGGAAAAAGAAACTGTTCTATCTAAAATTGAAAAGCTTTTCTTTTCTACCGCTGGCTATTCATTCGAGTGCTCCATTTATTTCGAGCTTTTTATTCTATTAAAAAAATAACAACAACAAAAAAGTTAGCTCTGTTATGAATTCATTAGCTCTGCCTCGACTAAAATAACAGAAATCTTTGGGGATTTTCAATCGATTCAGCTGAAAATCCCTTCAAAGATACTTACGGAATTCGATTTAATTGGAGGATTTGTATTAGCATCTTCTTTCAAAAATTGGTCTTCTGGTTTCGAGTAGTGAATTTTGGTGGTTGATTAGAATATTGCGTGATAAGGCGTGAAAAGAATAAATACTTCACGACAAAACGTTCATCGTATTTCTTTCAATTGTAATTAATTTGTGGGAATATTTTTTCTTGATAAAAGGTTTAAAGTTACCCATTCCGTGCATTTCTCAAAATAGCTATAGATATATATTTCTGCATTTAAAACTATATTTCTAAGAACTATACAAATTTTAAAAAATACATTAGCGTAAAGATAAAAGAGGTTTTTGCACTGATAACTTAAACTATTAAATATTATTTTGAGATTTTATGTTATTTCCAGTAGTCTAATGTGCAGGCTGACCATTGTTCAGGACTTGAATTTTGAAAAAGGTGAAGCAACATAAAAAAAACTTGTTTTTTAGAGATTGAAACATGTCAAATGGTTAATCTTGACAGTAACTTATGAATTTGACTTAAGTTGTTGTTCTCACCTATTGTTCACATCATTGCAAGATTAAAATTTTTCGTTCTACAACAGATATTAATATTATTATTTATTAATTCGCTTTTGCTACAAGATTCTCGCAGTAATGAATAATTTTATCAGTGCCTTGAAATTAGTTGAATCGAGATTCCAATCGTTTATTCGTACGTCAATATTTCGTCAAGCCGAAATTGCTGAAGCTATTAATTCGAAACTTGACACGCACGTGGCACTTGTAAAGTTGGTGGTCAATAAGAGAGGATTTTCCAAAATTATACAAGGACAAAGGGAGTGGCAGCCCAGTCACTTTGTTTTCATATATTCTTCTCGATCTAAAAATAAGAAGTGTCCGTAAAATTCTAGCTATGAAATCCAACACATACGAATGCCTAAAAGTTTCCCTCTAAGGAGGTTAGATGATCCCCTTTCCCTTACCGAAACAAAAATGAAATTCTTGTTTTAAAATGTAAAAATACAAATTTGTTGCTTTGGCACCATTCCTTTGTCATTAAAAACTTGTTTAAATTTATTTGTTTCAATTTAATCATTAAAAAAGGCACCCATTTCCTTAATATTTTAAATATTTTAAAATACAAAGCAAGACATCAACTATAATTTATGCAAAAAAAAAAAAAAAAAAAATTCATATACAGTTTAAATATCATTTGTTAATATCAAGACAGCAAAAACGATTCCACAGCCCACTTTAGTCCATTTAGCAAATTTTCACTAAATACGTTGCAGAAATTAATGAGACCTCGTTAAGATAGAAGTTTTGTTTTTTTCGCCTGATTGTATATTAAGAGCCAATTTCCTCTTCGTTTACTACAAGCCACAGCTTAAGAGTAAGAGCCTGATTGAGATATCGCGTGACGCCATTGTTGAAATCGTTAAGTTTTTGATGCCGTCGAACTACACGTTGCATTCCATTTGCTTGTAATAAAATTATGTTCCTCTGTGTGCAAGTGTTGCGACCGCTTGAAACGCTTCACTTCTCACTACTTCACAGCAAACGCAAATGACAATGCGCTAGATTTATGGGGACATTTTACAGATACTTTGTAACATGAACTTTTTAGCATGTTAGTATCCTATTAACACAGTGAGGCAATTAGAAGTAATGGCTAAAAAACTGAATCAGTCACTGGAAAGAAAGAAATAACACGTTATTCACAGCTTCGTCTGAATCGGTAAAGACTGCACAAACGCAAATAAGTGGATTTTTTAAGTACTATTTTGAGCTTATGTATACTGATTAGGCTTTAAAGTTTGTGATACTTCTATTATTTTTTAACAGTCATATAAAAGGTATATTAAAAAAATTGTATGTGATAACATTATCTGAAGTAAAGAGAGGAATTTGTATTACTCAATCATTTTTAAATGCTTGCATTTTTTTTTTTTTTTTTTTTACACTTTATAGTAAAACGTACTTATTTAAATATACGTAGTAAAACAATAATAATAATGACGTAAATACATTCACAGAACTTTATAAATTTACAATTCGTTTGCCTAGAGGATCGAAAACATTAAATTTTCTTAAAAGAGAAATAAAACATGAGCACAAGGGCAGTGGTAGGACGTGCAAGGGGGTGCACTTGCAAACCTTTGGACTTGAAAGAAAAAATATACTGTAAATGTATAATTAATTTCCTTAAAAAAAATTTTGAACTTAGTACAGCAAAAAAAAAGCCAGAACGATATTTTAATTTCTAATTGTCACATTAAATTAGTCGTTTAGACTTAAGCTTATAATTTTTTGTTTTATAAAGCATGTTAAACAAATTTTTATTTTTTTGAGGCGTCATCGACACATTTATTTTTGGTTTTGATTAATTATTTTTATAACATATATGTAAGCGTGAGTAATCTTGATGCATCCCTCTGGATAAAATTCTGGCTTCACCTTTAAATGAGCATTTATCCTATTTTGGAAAATTATTAAATGCACATACCATACCTGTTTTAACACGGTTCCAAACTAAAACGCATTTGAATATTTTAGGGATACTGACTATGCCTTAAATTGGCCATGCAGATTTTAGCATCAACGCACAAGTCACTATTAAACACATTGCACATTTGGTTCCACAAAGATGTACTTTTGAAAATGATTTAACGTAAAAAATAAAAACGTGAAGTTTTTTTTTTTTTTTTATGGAGTTCATGCCTTTAAGAAATGCGGTTCTTAGTGTGCACTTTCAGTCTCTCTCTTTCCACAATTTCCTTAGCGATCCCTGACAGCAGAGGCACAATCAATAATAATACCGTCTTCATTTATCTAGTTGGGGATAGTAAATGAGGCTGAGGTCACTTAGGGACAATGGATGCTTCCAAGAAATGCATGAGTCAGTGTCTGAGAAAATAAGGAAACACAGCAGTCTCTCGTAAAATAAATTACACCTGCAACATTCAAGATCTTATAAATTTTACTGGTAGTGATCGTAATTGTGTTTTGGAGAGATAGGTGAGAGCGATAGAGCTATTTCATTAAATCAGATAACCAGCCAGGCAATCCTGTTAAAAATAATGAACAAATACACAGGCTTGTATAAAATAAATAAAGTCGTTGCGAGCATACTCAGATTATACACATTAATATTTTAAACATTTATCAGTATTCTGTATTTAGGATCTTCGTCTACCTGTCTTGCTTGAACTTCTGCGACTATGATCATAATTCCAAAGACTGTAATCATGATTTTTCGTATTTACAATAGCATGTTCATTATTAAAATTAAAATCTGTAGCAATCAAATCTCTCTTTTTCATTACATGCAAAAGAATCCGAAGATATAAATACAGGGTAGTTACCCAATAAACAGTATTTGCAGATAAGACGGTTGAGCTGATTGCCGCCGAATTCGGTATATGGGCTCAAGAAAGAATTTTTTAGTTCAAAAAATGTCCACTAGGTGGCCCATTCCATGGTGAATTCAGCTCCAAAAATCTATCTAAATTAGTTAATAAATGCTCAAAAACAATTTAATAAAAGCTAGAATTGTTAGCAAATTTTGAATTAGCAGTTTTTATTCTTAAAATTGCTGTTTTTTCATGCAAAGAGTCACCTAGGGGTTATTTTTTGAACTATTTCTTTTTTTCAAATTCTTTCAACGTATCTCATGTATAATTTATACACTAAATTTGGTTACATCCTTTCACTGGTTTTTGCTGTAGAATCCTGTTTATAGGAAAATTTTAATTACAATCTCACCTGGTATATTACTGTACTCTGAATATGTTCATGCGATTAATTTCATAATCAAGAAATTAAAACTACGAAAACGCTTTGTACAAAATAGATCCTCACTTACGTATATTAATATCTGCACAGCAGAACCGAAAAAAGAGTACAAAAGACTTTAATTTAAAGGAAAAATTATTAATCAAGAAATGCATACTGCCTTCACAAATAAAATAATTCCATTAACAGAAAGTCAGTTTTAAAGTCAGCCGATTCCCAACCGAATTTATGAAGTATTCTTAACAGTGCTATTTCATTAAAATAAAATTGCTTGTAATGTAATTTAAAAAAAAAATAATATAATAAAAGTTTTCTTTTGTGTATGAATAAACTATGATAAATATGTTCCAAACGTTGAAACAGCGTCTAGAAAATAATTTAAAATAAAATAAGGAGAGAAAAAAATTACCAGGCTTTTTACATTACTTCGTTTTATGCTATTTTTTTCTATAATACCCGTGTTCTGACTCGATTATTCGTTATTATTTTCTTTAGTTTCAAGGGATTAATTGTTTCATCGTGAGTAGTTAGAAATTTCTATCTCACTTATTATGCCTGGAAGGTTCATTCGTCTTCACGCTAGGCTAGATACAGATAATCTCAGGAACAACTTTTTAATAAGCGCTATTCATAAAGTTACATGCATTTACTGTGTATCAATATATGGCTAGAAATGCCGAAATCGACAACTCAGAAAATGAACTAATAAATTAAATTTATTGTTAATTATTTGGGTAAAATATTTCCTGAACACTTTTTAAAGACATTATATAAGTCAAATTTTTTTTTTTTTAATTTATGATGAAGAAAAGGTTAACAAATTAGGTCTTGACTAAAACTTTCGGAAGGGATAAATTATTATTAGACTAATATGACATTCGCATAGTTTGTGTTGTGTTAAGGCAAAACTATTCAAGGTCTATCCGCCTAGTCGGGTGCGGTGCCTTAGGTGGAGGACTTTTTAAGGGGCTCTAACACGTATTCACGTTGCATCTGGAGAAAATCTCCCCAAACTCCAGACCGTTGGATCGACAGCTATGCTGTAGGCCAGAACGCCGAACCTTTACATTTCAGCCCTTTACCAAGTTTGTTGTGTTATCCACTCGGCCATCTTGGGCCGTGACATTCATATAAAAAGTTTTTATAATAGCTCTTCAGCAATATTTCGAGTACGATTTAAGGTACCACAATTAATAGATTTCTAGTTTTTTACAGAGAGCGCAGTTTATAACGAAAAATAAACTAAATCTTTTCAGAAATAGTATATTAATTTTTATTCTGATTACGAGAGCTATAAGACATAAGTTGTACCTTCGAAGAGCACCTCTAAAATCAACTAAAACTAAATATTCACTTTATTTTCGCAAAATTAGTTTTACCTATGATGATGCCTATAAAATTCTTTACTTAACATTCTTACTTTGGCCTTCAAAGACTAGTGAAAAATGAGTGGCAAGCTCGTGTTGGGAAAACGCCAGTTGCCTTATAAAACTAATCCTGAAGATTTACACAGAAAATTATAGCCGATTAAATTCCTGGAGAAAAAAAATCTACTAGGGAATTCCTGTAACACAAACTCACGATTTTTTTTTAAATAGAGGAATACTTTAAATGATGCATACACAAACATCAAGATATTTTTCTTAGAGGATATTTAAAAAAAAAAAAAAAAAAAAAAAAGCAGTCAGACTTAACGTTCGAAAACGGAGAATACAAATTAGTCAACATCGAATTCTAAGATAACACATTTGCTAATTGGTAATAGATAATGCTTCTGTTTGCATAAGCATTCATTAGGGACGGGTTTTTCTAAAACAACGTGCTCCTTCGCTTTGAGAAAGACAGCTAAATAAATAGAGCCAAGAAATAATTCCATTACACTCAGCCGTACTTTTTTGAGTAATTAAGTCGTAACGTGAAATGTAAAAGGAAAAATATCTTTAGAAAGAAGACGGTAAAATACAATCACTTTGCAATAAAATGGAAATCACAATAGAGTTTCATTCAGAACAAAATTAAGACATATAATTCAAGATGATAATACGAATGTTTCGTACGTACTTCTGTCGGGTGTCAACTGAAACAAAACTGATCGAACATATTATTATGTACAAGTAACAACTACATTTGCAATAGAACAATTCGTATTCGTCATTTAAATATATCAGCATGCTCTATTCAGGCATTAGAAGTCGTGTTTTACTCGTACTGCGCAATCGCATTAATTTGGTTCCCTTCCCTTTTCTGAAGATGAGCATTCATTCTTACCCTGCAATTAAGATCTTGCGGGATTTAGTGCACCACCATCCATCAACGTTCTGCATGACGTCGACAACAGATGGCCGGTGAGGGACAGAGATCCTCAATAACTTTATGAAACTTCTAGGAATATCCGTATTATAAGTCATTCTTCCAATTAGACGAACTATTCCATCATAAACAGGATTTGAAAATTTCATGTAAAATTATTTCTGTAATCATTATGTAAATATCATCAATGCGTGTACTTACTACTTATGCAGTTCAGACTTCAAGAGAAATGCGCGATTAAAATTGAATACTTAATCCTATAGATGATGTTGAATGAACTTTGCTGAAGTTAAAGGTTTTGTTGGAAACCCAGCCAAAGTTGGAACCCCTTTGGCTGGATTTCTCATGTAATGCACCCCATGTAATGATTTGGCACAATTTCCCATGCAATGCATCTGTTGCCGGCAAATTTTGAAATCCGGTATTCTATAGAATGCTTAGGCATTGTATATAATGCTTGAAAAAAGCCAGCAATGTATGAAACGATTCATATTTCACACATTTCCTAGGCATTCTACAAAATGCCAAATGAGAAACCGGCAAAGTATGAAATGCATCTCCGATTATATATGAAACGTATGAAAAATCTAATGAAATGTAATTCAAATGCCATTCACGCCTACCATGTTGCAGCAAGTAGGTTATTTTTTTATTTTTTTACATGAAAAATTTTGTTTTTCTTAATAAGAAAGGCATAAATTTTGTTTTGCTCAACTTTCATTTTTCTTTATGTACTTTGAATAATTTTTTTAATGACATTTTCATTATCTTTCAGGATAACATGTATTTTTTAGGATGGCACGTCATTTATATAATAGCCTTATCAGGATCTTTTTTCATACTTTGCCTATATAGCATTGGTCATTCTATAGAATTCCTAGGTATTATATATATACAATGCCCAGGGAAAGTATGTAATGATTCTCATATTTCACACTTTGTCTAGGACGAGCAGTCATCCTATAAACAAAGTTTTGTCCACTGTTGAAAGTTAAAGGGAGTTATCAACAATTATAATTCAAATTAAAATTTATATTGTAAATCGAATGTAAATTTGAATTACATTCAAATTTAATGTATTTTTATTGTATTTGGGGAATAAAATTTGTATTTTTGTAATTAGTGACT
Source organism: Cheiracanthium punctorium (assembly GCA_038373885.1). NCBI lineage: Eukaryota > Metazoa > Arthropoda > Arachnida > Araneae > Cheiracanthiidae > Cheiracanthium > Cheiracanthium punctorium. Next base: position 73,286 of record JAWZYV010015293.1, read on the forward strand.
GTTCTTTTTTATTTAAGAACATTTCAGATGAATTTGGGAGTATTTTTTCTCAAAACTTTTTAAAGCCGATCAGTGATACTTTAGAAGAGAAATGAAATGATAGCTTTAGTGAGACGTGTTTGACCGCATATAGAAAATGCACTTTAATAATTGATCGACATGGAACTTTTAGAAAGTTGTCTGCTATTTAATGACAATATTCGTGACATATCATATGATTTCTGGGACTGATACCATTCAAGTTAGCACAGCAACCAATTTAAGTCGATTACTATTTCGAAGTCAGTATTACTTTGCAATTAATACGGGAAAGGTGGGAAAAATGGGGTACTTCAGATTATTCTAGTCAGTAACTCTGTAGCAAATAGAAATAAATTAAATCAGCAATGTTTATTTCAGTTGTACAATCTTAGTTGTTATTCTGCAGTTCTGAAACTTGAAATACGCAGCGTATTTTGGGATCTGTATCTCATACACCCAAAGCTGCAAACTTCCCCCATTTTGCCCTATGGGATAGGGCAAAATGGTGTCCAAGCAGAGTTCGCATGGTACACAGTTCACATGTAAACATATCATTATCTTTCAACACCAGCGCCCAAGTCGTAAGCCCATTTATTACATGCACTGCACTTAATCCAACCTTCTTGTGCTGAACTTGCATATAAATCACTATAGTACAAGCATGTAACATTTACGTCTTCTGGATCATTGTCCGACGACCGATGTTTTTGCGTTTCGACATTTTGCTTCATATCAAATTATACTTTAAATTATGTTTTAAATTATATTTCAGCTTGAGGCTACTTATATTTTAATACGGATTGAATCCATTAAAATAAGTGTAAATAACTGGTAAGTATTTTATAAGTAGAAGTATTTTATGTGTTTTTAAATTAATCTCATCTTTTACTTTTAAATCACACAGCTTTTAAAAATTCAAAACATGCGTTCTCGAACTTAAAAGAGCATTTCCCTAGGCTGTTTTGTACAAACCCTTGCGAATACTTACTTTAAATTTTTAAACTGCTGACGCAGGTAGATCCCATGTTTGATTCTAGAAAGTTTACTTTTAGTGAAATATTTTAGAATTCGAATAAAGTATCTATCATTGTGGTAAGTTGTTGGTATTTGATCTATTCGATAGTTTTCTATGCAAGAAAAATAATAACGGTAACATTTAGATGGATATATTATGCAAGAGATGTCTTCGTTTTTAAATTACATACAATGCTAAGTATATGTTGACATGTTTCTTATTTTGAGGGTTTTGTTTTATTTATTTATTTATTTAAGAAAAATCGCAAGAAAACTAGACACAGTTCATTTCACACCCAGGATTATTACGTTTAATAGAAACTCTATGGACTTATTTGGAAACGAAATTAGATTCTTAAAACTTAAACACTATAATAACAATAAGCGCTTGAATGATAATGAATTTCTACTTACAAGTGTCGATTCGTAAAATTTTGTCGTTATTAAAAATAACATTTGTTCAATACCACGAAAATATTAACCTATTTGTGACCAGACTAGTTTTATCACATTCTCCAATTTTTGCTGATGCCTGCTGTAATAGATAAATTAACTGTATGAGCAGTCGATATTTTTCTGTAAAAAATTATGCATAAAAGGGAACATTTTACAAGTACATTTTATCATTTCAAGCATTTTCTGAAAATAAGTTTTAGTACTCATGAAGCAAGCCTACAGGAATACTCAATACACTTATGAATGTTTTCCACCTAAGTAAAAATGTTAGGAATGAAATGCTAAATTTTATCATACAACACACAGGCGTAGCTTACTAGGGCAAAGGGGGAGGGGGGGGGTAATTGCCCCCCAAAAATTCAAGATAATTCAGATATCACCTACAGGAAATGAATATTTTCTGCAACAGGAAACAGTTTGCCCTACCAATGTTACACGCCACTTAACACCAATCGTCCTATATAGAGGACACCGGACACCAAAGGGTTAAGTTCGGTTACTGATGCAATCTTACTTATCTGTGATTCCATATTTTAAAGTTTGTGAGTTTAAAACAATCTTGAAACAGAAATTCTCCCTGAAAATGTATCATCGAAAAACAGGCACAAAAAGTGCATCATTATACACCGTAAACACAATCAAATTGTTTTCAAACAACACTCCTTGGGCTAACACTTAATTGCGCTTAGATAAGTAACATTTCCTAATGTTCTATGAGAAAATTAACTACTACATTAAAAGAACAATAGCACTGGGAATACAAGGTATTCATATAAAAAAGAATGTTGCTCGGTCATTAATAAGAGAAAAACTGGAGATCGATTTTTCTCTCGAGAGAAGCCGTTCGTAAAACGCTTGGTAAACTTTTTTTTCCCTTCTAAAATAGAAGTCAACTGTTGTGATTTATTCGGCGTTCTAATTAGTATAAAGTAGGGAAAAATATTTGCAAAAAAATGGAAGAGTTAATTTCACAAAAAGCAGTAACGTTTAATTATGTATTACATCAATATTTTGATAGTATAAAAAGATTGGAGAAAGAGAAATTTGTAAATATTCTTCTGCTCATATATTATTTGAAAAATAAAGCTTATAATAATAATAATAATAATAATAATAATAATAATAATAATAATAATAATAATATAAACCAGCCTTCGCTGTCTCAAACTCACAGGTACAATGGTGTATATAAAAAAGTGAGATAAGGCATAGAAAACTAATTATTAACACATTGTAAAACATCCAGGAACGTTCCTTGGAAATAATGGAAAAAGTTAGACTTACAAAAACCATACAGAAAGTAAACATTCCCATCTGAAAATTTTACTGTTTACTTTAATCCGTTCTTCATAGGAATAATGCTCTCACGGTTCGCTTGAAAACATACAGGTCACTTAAAAATGACCCAAACAGTAAAAAAAAAAGAAAAATCCAGGAATGTCCCTTATAAATAATGGGCAGCTGAGGCGCCCTAGAGTTCTAAGGAACGTTACGTGAAAATACCAGTAATTTTATTGAACAGTTTATTCTGAGCCATAGAATTAATTCAGCGTAACTTTCCGGTGTTGTTCAGTAAAGTTCCTGGTATTTACATTTTCATGTAACGTTCCTTAGAATTCTAGGAAACCTCAGCTATCCATTATTTCCAAGGAAAGTTCTTGGATCTTTTTATTTATTTATTTATTTATTTACAATGCATATTTGAAGATAAAATGTTAGAATACGTCCTTTAAATTAAGTTTTTATTACATTTCAATGTTTGATTTACTATTTTAATTGATTATTCTTTTAATGTTTAAGTAAATATATTTTAAAAATATGCGAAGCAGAGAGGGAAAGTAACAAAATTGCTTTAACGAGTTATACGATTAAAATTGTGATTTTGTTTGTACTCAAAGTATTGGTTTTTTTTCCAAATGTTTTCTTTTCTTTAATTCTGCTACGTTGTGTAATACTTAAAAACCAAAGATCTTTCTAAAAAAAAAAAAAAGATATTTTCCGTCAGAAAAACCAGTAATTGATTTCGGCTATTTAATGAAAAGTCAAAATCTTAATACAAAACTGAACTCATACTTCTGACAGATTTCTTAAAGTACAACTTACAACTTCGCTGAAAATCAGTTCGGTAGGAAATTGAACACAGCATTTAAGTTATTTGCAATAACCCTCCAATGGATATCAGAAACAACCTTCGTTAGAACTCTATCTCTGAAAGACACTACTGATAAAATACCAGTTCATCTAAAAATTAATCAATAAGTAAATGGAATATTCTTTCAAAAGATGTAAAACTGTAGAAAGTATGTGACCACCTCTGGTTTCTCGAAAAGAGATGGTCAGGAAATGGAATTCACTTTCAAAATAAGTACAAGTAATATGCGACCACCTCTAAATCTTTATTAAGTGTTCGTTAAAAAAGTCGCAAAATGATAGACGCTTTCAAAGTTAGTAAACTACAAAAATAATGTAACCAGCTGTGACTTGTCTGAAAATCAGTCACTAAGAGAGTTAGTTGCATAATCGTAAGCATACAACTTTGAAAATTATTAAAACGACAAAAAATATGAGATCACCTCTGGTTTCCTTAAAAATCGATCGCTAAAATGGCAAAAAAAGGAAAATTATACAGTATATTTTTTTAAAATGCCTCAATATGTAACTGAACAGTTAAAAATGCACTTTAGTGTAATTAATTACTCCATAAAAGTGCATTAAAATTTAATTAAATGGGTTTAGTTTGAAATGAAAAAAATAAAATAAATGAATACGTGATATAATTGGGTGAACTTTTCTTGCGAAATTTGAATTTTTTGACGAAAAAAGAAAATTCTATTAAATAACGTACATTTCTGATTGTATTAATTGAACGGCAAAAGCAAAATCCAAATAAAGCAAATTGAATTGCCTATGTAATTGTAATTGCTAAAGAAAGAACACGGGAAACATGAAGATCTAACGGTGAGCTAATTAGTATTGAATTTATAGAGAAAAATTCCTTTCCGATACATTATGGTTGCTTTCAGAGAACAAACTGGAATTAATTTTACAGAGAAAATTCCTTTCAATCACATTATGTTCGACTTTGCAGGTGGCCTTTTAACGAGGTTGATCCTGATTGCCCGATGGAACTTCTCTAAAATTTATAGTACTTTAGAAATTTTGCTGTAATGATTGCTATGGTACTTTCGAAGATGAGTATTTTGCATACAAGATCTTTTATACCTCCATTTACATGAAAGAGAAGAAGACATAAGGAGAATTTTTTTTAACCTTTCTTGATTGCTTTAAAGTAAGTGTCAGAAATCATGTTTGTTGCGGAAATCAAAGGCTACGACATAGTGTATAAAAAGTACAAATAAGTATCTTCATTCAGATTTAACTTGTACACGAGTTATTGCGTTTTTCCCCTTTCACATTTTTAAAATCAATTTTAAATTTTCTAGAACAGTCTTAATTTGCCGTTTAAATGAGGTTCACGTTCCCTGATTCACCGTTACTCACCAAGATGAATGTTACTTTAGGAGCCTTTTTGTGTAAATCAATAGGAAAATACATTTTAAAAATATCCTTTAAAACTGTGTTCGTCTCAGAGGTGCGATATATTTCTCTTGAGAGTACCCAGAAAAATAAAAATTTCTGTTCATGGATAGAAAATCGTTATTTATTTTTCTATTATTAAATACCCGTATCGGTCGATTAAAACCTAGAATCTTATCAGCTATCCTCATGAAATCAGATGATTTACAAACAATCTGGATATGCAGATTGCATTAAACCGTTCAGCAATATTTTAAAAATCTTTTCAAAAATAAAATAGACGACAGTTTTTTATTTCAAAATAGAAGAAGTTTTATGAAATGCCCAGAGTAATTCCGTTTCTGTACTTTTTAAAAAATATTTATTTGGACATACTTGAATTTTCGTTCAGTACTAAAAGTCTTTCACTTTAAACATACATATTTCTGCTTCTCCTTTTTACAAACGACATTGGAATAGATTTTTTTTTCTTTCTTTGTTTTTAACAGCATATAAGATGCATTCAAAAGTAAGATAAAGTCAACGTTTCTTGTAGAATAAAAATTTGCTTTACTATATGACAACTTACTGTAGTAACACTGACCAGATAAGTGAATGGTTCAGTGTAGAGACTTGTTTGTGGGTTTCAAAAACCCGTCGAACAAAGTGGACAGCACAGTGATAGCTTTTATCAGAAATGTACAGTTCATAAGATAGACAGAAAACACCAGTAGATGAGTGGGAATCGAACTAGGGAATGCAATCCCGATCCCGCGGGATCCCGCGCAAATATTTGCGGGACTAGTCCGCGGGATTACGATCCTAATCCCGCGAGATTGATACCGAGAAATAAATTATTTTTTATTAAAATTACACTCCGCTTTCCCAACCAATAGACCGAAAATTTTTGAATATTCATGCCTTTCATCTAACAATAAACGAATCCATAATTACAAATTTTAATTTGAAGTTTTATTTTTTTTAAATTATCTTCCACTGGGAGTCTGGTTCAAACATCTAAATCTTAACATAGTCTAAATTCGTCGAAAACTTCCCCATCCCAAGTGAACTGAAATATTTCATACTAATTTATCTCTTAGCGAACAATCATGAATTAATTATAAAAAATTTTCATTTTAGTTATTATTTTTTTTAAATTCATACTTTTAATTATTTTACTAAAATTAAATCTAGACTAGGAAATGATTCATTGGATTGGTTCGATTTTGTACGTTCTTTTTTCAGCAACTAAGAAAATAACGTAAGTATCTGAATGTATTTTTCTGTAAATTCCTCAATTTTAGAAACTAACATAACTAATACTAATATATTAAGACATAACTTACTGTATTATTCTGAAAATCATGATTATAATTTTCAAATTTCTGTAAGTTATTGTATAAATTATCTCATACGATTAAGTATACATATACATAAGATTAATTATTATTATTAAAGTTGAGCTTCATAGCGCTTAAATTCATTTTTTTTTAACTTTTCCCTGTTGAAATGAAGCCCTAGCTAAATGAAATGTCAATCCCGCGGGATCAATAAATCTCAATCCCGAAATCCCGCAAGACGAAAAACAGTGCGGGATTGCATTCCCTAAATCGAACCCACAACCGTACGTTTATGCGATTAGTAGAGAGGAGGACAGGCCTTCAACCTTTCATCCAACGACTCCCCATGTATAGACTTCGGCACACTTTATAAAAGATACAGACGCTTCTCTATAATACAAGATATAGACGCTTCTCTCAGCTTCTTCTTCAAGACATGACTGCTTCGCTAAGTCTGAATCCTTCTCGATTTTTTTTTTTTTCGAATGGTGGGCCTTAACATTGTCTTGGAGGCATTGGCCACCACTAAGGCCGTAGTTGTTGGTCACTTTATTATGGGGGCACCTAGTAAGTGGGCCAACGTTGCCCCCTATGAAAGGGGGAACACAATGACATCCACGCCCAGTCGGGGATCAAACCTCGACCGCCGGGAGTTGAACTCGAAACCGCAGTACAGTGCTTTGTTGTTGTTGTTTGGAACCATTTGTGTGCTTGTTCACGGGGAACGGCTTATAAATCCGCGTCAGAGAAAGGACAGACACAAGCGGGGGCCAATGCCTTGGGGGAGGACTTTTCTGGGTATCTAGCGCGTATTCACGTTACATCTGGAGAAAACCGCCCAAAACTCCAGACCGCTAGACCGAGAGGACAGAAGCCTGTTCCTCCACTTGAACCATCTCCCAATGTCAGTGGCTTTAACCACTGCGCTACACATTGGTAGTACGGTGCTTTATCCACCATACAAGCTGGTCGGCTCCTTCTCGAAATTAGCTGTAATTATCAGGATTCTCTCTAAGCTTTTTTGATTAGGCAAGGGTATAAAAAAAATCCTTAAAAGAAGTAATAATGCGATGTTTAATGCATCGAATGAATTCGATTGCACCTATCCTTGTAAGCTTCTTGATCGACAATCTTGAATTACTGCAAAAATGGGCATTTACAGACCAATCCTATGATGAAACTGGGATAATACTAGGATATATTGGGTTGGCAACAAAGTAACTGCGTTTTCTTGTATAAAATTCAAGCAAATAAGTTTTCAACAAGTTTTTAATTACAGTTAAGCTGTGCCTGAACATACGATTCATATTTGTTACATTTTACAGTAAGAATTTCACTGGCAGTATTTTTTTTCGTCCATAAAGGATGGCCACCCTCCCCCTTTTTTCGCTTCTATCCTCCTTAGAGGACAATATTAAAAATGTCCTGAAATTAATTTTTAGGTATTCGTGACTGCTGTATTTTACAGAAAGAATTTCACGGATATCTCTATTTTTATTTGAGATCACGCGGGATATGTGAAAAGAACTTTTTGGCCCCTTACCCCCCCCTAAGATTACGAATTTTGGAAAATGCTCTCTGATCTAGCACCTATGTTGAAGAACTCACGTACGTGCCAAATTTCGCATAATTAACTTCGGTAGTTTGGGCCAGGCGAAATATTGACATACGGAAAAACGCAATTACTTTGTTGCCAAACCAATACATTTGCAATGGTTAATTTGAAAGCTTAGAGTAGTCAGAACACTTCACCTACCCTGTTAAGTATTGGCGTCGTTTTTAAAATTATTGCAGGGGGAAGGGGGGGGGGTGCGAGGTCTCGGATAGTTACAAGCAAGTATATATCAACGAATTTGATAAACCGACATAGCGCACATACAAGCACAAAACCACACACATTATACGTGGACATATACATATACAGTGAAACCTCTCCGAGCGGTGTATAGCGGTCACCCCTCTAAACGGCCAATTGCTCATGGCACGGATTTTTTGGCTCATAGACTTAATGTTAAAATAACCTCTATCAGCGGACACCCTACCCCCTCTAAACGGCCACCTAGTGGGATTGCCCATCTCATTTTTCGGGAAATTCTACTCACTCCATGCTGTAATTTTGAACGAAAAAAACTTAAGGTAACGTTTATGGTCGAATATAAATCGCAGGAATAAATGGAATTCGTTGTTATCAGTTTTGTATTTTCCCCACACCCTTAAGATGGGGTATCCTTTGGACAATGAGGTGTTGAAGTTGCCCTACAAATGAATTTTTGTCCCTTTCAGGCGCTAATTCAGTCCCTGACAAGGAATTTCCCGATGTTTGTAATGGTGAGCAAGCTAAACTTTCAACACAAGCGACTTTAGGGAAAATCGATGAAATTATCGAAAATTACGACTCGGTTACAAACTAACCGGTTAGATATCTGCATTTTAAAGTAAAAAACAAACTAGAAAAAATGGTTGTTTCAGAGAAAAGTAAAAACTTAGACACTAAGTGTATGATTTTTTCAAAAAAATGTAAGAAAGCATTAAATAAAGTACTATTTCTCTTTAGATAAGTTTTATATTTCATTTTAAATAAGAAATATGTGCCAGACTTGTTTATATTATGCATTATAGCAATTATCTTATAATAGTAAATAAAACCCTTCAGAGCATTCACCCCCTCTGAGCGGTCAAATATTCTCGGTACGGTGGGGTGGCCGCTCAGAAAGGTTTCACTGTATACATAAACACAGACATATAATCATTTATGAGTAATAAAAGTATTCGAGTACAAGCGAAATTTCCTAGTTTGGGTTTGAGAGTATTTAATTAGCTTTTGAAAAACATACAACTTGACAGACGTATGAAAAATTATAATTATGCATAACCGTATTCATATTTCATGATAATTAATTTTTAATAAACGAAACCAACGTAAAACGTTTGACCTTTATTGGAATACTTTTTGAGAGGGTGTACTGTTAAATGGTATTACGATAATTTCTTTTACTAAAACTTAATCATCTATAAATTAAAATACATTTTTAACCCATTCGTGCCTGGATATTTTTGCGACTTTCTTCGATTTTTGCTAACACCAGAAGTAATTGATAAATTTCTGATGTCAACTTTTTAAACAAGGAATGATTTCATTTAAAATCATTATGTATAAAAATTGAAATGTCAACATCCTACTTGTCATATTAAAATATTTTGTGGAATTGAGGTTCAATACTCGCGAATAAAGGCTAGGAAAAATAAATAACGTTTTCGAATGATAGCGATAATGCCGTCCCAAAAAAGGGACGCTAGGCATAAATGGGTTAAAAATTCAATGCTAAATTATCAGGTACCTTAGACCCGGCTAAAAATTTGTTGGAGAGGCTAGGGCTTTACGGGCACATGCATGCCTAGGCTGTTAAGAATACACTTGTATCGGTTCAACACTCTTTAGTTTTCTGGAAAAAGGTGAAAGCCTACTTGTCAGCGTATCGTCACTTCCTCGTTGTCGGCAATTATGTCCAAGCCCACTTCCGCTGTTTGAAAAATTAACAGTCTAATTAATAATATACAGCAAGCTGCAATTAAAGTGTCAATGCAGAAAATGCGACACAATGCTCCGAGAAAAAATTCTCACGCAGTACTTTCTTTTCATTTTTATTCTTGCTTCTTTTCGATGCACTGTTTCAAACTGCCACAGCTGTCTAGCGCAGAGCATCTTTTCTATACGTACTGTTAAGAGCGCTGTTTTAATTAAACGTCCTTCTTTTATGAGTTTCAGCATTTTTATGTTAGCATAACATGAAGTGAATAGAAAGTCAAAAGGAGTAATAAAGATAATGCATGATATCCAGGTGAACGTAGAGAGTAAAAGTTTAGAAAGTTTTTTTTTAAAAATCTCAGAAAAACAAAATATGTGTGCAAATAGCCCCTGGGAATATTAGGTGTTTTGCATAAAAAGGCTTAAAATTTAGAATGAAGTTTAATTAAAGATGCATTCATAAAAGTGCACTCAACTTTCCTTTATTATTATAAAGTGCAAATAACACTTTGCAACACTTGAAAAGCTTGGCATAAAAAAAAATGAGCTCATATAAATTCAATATGTGCACTAAAATGTACGCTGCATGCCTGTGGCTTTTGATTGATTGCGTAAAAAGTAGAAATAGAGCTTCTACATAAAATTAAAATAAAAATGTGTGCATGAATATGTGTCCACATGTCCACAGTATTTATGCAAATCGCGTGTAAATTGGTTCAATGATTTAAAAAATAATAATAGGAAGTTCGATTAAGATATATTAATTAAAGTTTCCACGTCTTTACTACACTTAAAAGTATATAACGTGCATTATTACTCATAAAAAAGTTTTGCTAATGTGTAGAAAATTGCTAAAAGCTAAATTATAGGTGGATGCAGAAAAAATTACATAATATTTTTTATTCATAAAAAGTGGCAAGGCAAGAAATCAAAAGAAATATGTATACATAAAAGTAGGAGAAAACTTTTGTCTTAAGTGCGGAAAAAAAATGATAATTTAAAATCCATTTTAAATTATCATTTTTATATGAAGATTTATTTACTAAAAATATATTTAACTACAATTAAGCTTTAAAAAATGTCATAAACTTTCACATTGGAAATTTTATTTTAATTTTGATGAAAATTCAGAATTCTTTATACATAATATACAAATTAATAGTCCAAATAATTATTTTATTGAATAATACCTGGCGGGTCTTTTCTGATTTTAAATGTTTATCAATATGATTTTAGAGCATTGACTACATTAAGAATATAGTAAAAGGTTTTAAGTATTTACTTCAAATTAACTACCAATTGTTTGTTTCTGTGATAAACATACTTTTTATTAAGCTCTTTTAGCCTTGAAACATATACTAATTTACCATAGTGTACAAATATGTAGCATACATTATTTTATAATTTCAAATATTAAATTACTTTTTCGTTTTTCCTCTTACATTTTTACATAAATAATTCATACAATTCAATCAAAATTTTATAAGTAATTTTGTGTTCAAAATAAAAGAATTATATTCAATTTTTGACTCGGTTCTTTACCATGGTGACAAAAATTTGCCAATCTCAATTGTACACAGTATTTATGCATAGATCATTTATTAATAGGTAATTGAAAAAAATTGTTGAAAAAAAGGTACATTTTAAATAAAAGCTAAAGCATTAGATTAAAATATACTTATAAAATATCTATAGTTTAATTTTCTAAAACGCATTTTAAATGACAACAGCGTGCATCAAAAATTAAAAATACACTGACACCACAAGTAAATAACTTCTACATTTGGACAAAAATACATAAAATATGTCAACATATTTCAAAAACAAACAAAGGTAAGATTCTTAATTTAATAAATTATGCTAAACTATAAAAATCGTAGTGAAGCATAAAAAATATTTTAAACTATACAGTATTCATTTCTTTAGATTAAAAAAATATAATAAGTAAATAAAATTTCAATGAATTAATTTCTGGTATGCAAAAAAATCGCATAAGCTCAATTGACTGCAACTACCTTTACCATTATCTCTCACTTGCAGAGACGCAAATCTAAAAACATTGTAATCTATAATGTACATCAGTAATTAAATAAAGTTTTAAATTAATTCAAATGTTGAAATTATCATATTTATGTATACGGGAAAATGAGAATTTCTCTCTGTTTAAGAGTTTTATTTTTAAAAATATTTAAAACACACACATATACAAACAACAACAACAACAACAATAATAATAATAATAATTTGTTGCATTAGTAAACAATAGTTGAAATTAGCATTTCATAGTGTACCTGCGTTAAAATAATTGTTCCAGAAATTAATGCGAATTGCAGACATTTTAGAGTCTATATTTTTCTTAGATGCGCACTGTATTCATTGTTTAATTTTAAGCGCATATTTTGAAATTGTTCACGGCTATTTTCTTAAACGTCTCGTTTGTGTTTCATATTTACGCATTTATAAGATATCATATCATTTATAAACAGGATTCACTGTTCAAAAATATTTTTAATAGATTAATTTTTATTTTTTGGATAGTAGTAATATCTTAAGTTAAATCAATTAACAACAAAATTAGTATATATATATAGAGAGAGAGAATAGCATAAAAGTATAAAATTGTTTCAACAGACTAATAATACATAAATTTTAGCTCATAATTGTGAGTTCATAAATAGAAAAAAGGTTTTATGCATTTGGAGCACAAACTGTTTTTATACAAAAATGAATTTGAAAAGATATGTACGCATATCGTGCACTTATCGATCAAGCATATCAATTAAAAATACATACAAATACAATAAAGAGGCAAAGAAATTTAACAACATTTGCAGATGCAGTGTAAAAAATTAACAAATAAATCTGGTCAATCTTTAACCAAACAACTGCAGTGCTTACGTGCGAAACTTTATATTCTTATGAAATAAAGATAGGTTACACACACATTAATTTTATTTAAACAAACTTAAAAACCTGTATACGCAAAAAATATTTTAACTTGCATTAATTTTACTATTTCTTTTATATTATGTAAGAAAGTGTAATCTTACTCTTTTCATGGAGAAGCATTTGTTTATAACTTTATTTGTACAGTTGATAATTACTAAAAACAATAAAATTCAATACATATTATGTATTTGATCATTCAAATGGATAGGCGCTTCAACATTAAAAAAAAAATTTGAAATAACATTTAAATTACTTTTTTGTTTTGAATAATTTGCAAATGTATAAATGAAGTTATAAACAAATTTTTTACGATGTAAAGAGTACGGTTGTGCATTCCTACACATAAAAATAAAATAGTAAAAATAATGCAGGCTAAAATACTCAAAAGGAAGTTCTCTAATTTCACTGCAAAACATTGTATTCCCTTTTATATTCAATTAGGTGGCTTAAGTTAAAAACAATACATGTAGAGTAGATAAATCTAAGTAGTTTTCTCTTTAATATTTTGTTCCGAATCTTCAAAATTATATCAACAACAACGATACAATTCTTTAAGCATTCAGGTATTTGTCCGATAGCCACCTAAGTTCAGAGGGCACATAGCAATGGAAAAAATCCAACCCCGATTGTAAACACCCCAACATCTGCTCCGCGGAAAACTTCCTCAGGTAGACGCCCCACTTCAGATCCCCTATAATCACGATCTCCAACACCCTCCCCCATCCCTCCACTTTCCACCTTCAACCCCCCCCACACACACACACACACACACCCCATCTCTTCAGAGCGACCTTCGAAAACTTGTGATAACATTTCAGAGCCCCAGATCAGGTGAAATCTATTCCCAAACAAAACAAAAACTGCCACTGGCGCGCTGATTTGAAAACTCTGAAGCATTTTATTTTTTTAAATAATGTTTTCTCTTCAGGAAAAAAAAAAAAAAATTACCTGTCTGTTCGGTGTGGTGGGCCTTCCTGCTCACAGGGGGTGTGGCGGACCTCTTTCGCATGAGGACCACCGTTTTAGAATGCCGCTGAATACGGCCCGGCAACGCTTTACATGGCGATTCCCGAAGATTTTCGGCGACTCTTCTGAAAACAGCCTCGGTTTTTCGTGCCTTCGGAGTTCGGGAAAGGTGACGTCACATCTCCCGCACTGGTGACGTCAAGAGCCGGCATCGATTGTGGAGTGAAGTTGTATCGCGCCTTCTGGCGAGTGGTTCGAATTGAGGGGGGGGGGGGGGAACTTACGTCTAATTGCAGTCGCCGAGTAACCATTAAGTAAAATTCGAAAATCATCTGCCGTCAGAGGAGATATTTCAGCATTGATAAGCTGGAGTACCCGGCATGCATTCAGAATACAAATGGATGCTCGAACTATAAATCACGGATTGAAAAGGAAATTTTCCGACTGAAGTATAGGCGAATAAAGCGGTAAATGCGAAGAAGAAAATGTCTCACAACTGTCACAATTCTTGCAAATAATGTACTCTCCGAAAGCTTGTAATGCATATAGCACAGACGGTTGAATAACTTATTTTTGAGAATTCAAATAGAAATTGCAAAGTGCTTTGTTACGTGTGAAGGTAGTAGAAGATGCATTTATTTTAATCTTTGATTCTAAGTGAAAATGGCAAATCACTGACTGATGTTGACCAGATAGGGTGTCCCGAAAAGGTAGTAACAAGCTTTAAATCTTTGGCCGTTAAAGATAAGTGGACAATGTTAATTAAATTAATGTTCATTATAAAGCAGTAAAAAAGGCTACTCCCCCCTCAAAAAAAAAAAAAAAAAAAAAAAAATCCGAGTTGGCAAAATGCGTTCCATACACTAATGAGGAATATACAAAATTTTATAATTGTATCCTAAAAAGTATCAGCCGTATGAAGATAAATGCAAGTTGATTTAAGCCACTTTTCAATGGTTCTCGAAGGAAAAAAAATCGCTTCGGATAATCGCATTTCAGGGGACGTGCAGAAAATAACTAAAAAAAAATTAATTTTTCCATAGTAGTAAACATTTACATTTAAATGTATGTATATCCACCGATCATCTCCGTTAAAATATATCTCTGAGACGTTTTATGATGACAAGTTCGAATTTTGTACATCCCCACTTTAGTGTATTTGGGTCGTTTTACTAATTGGGGATTTTTTGCACGGGAGTCTTATTACAAATTTAAAAAGTGTAACTTTTTGAAAATTAACGAGAGGAATTTTTTCTTGACGTAGTTTTTTTTTTTTCGTACCCCTTTTTGAACATTTTTTAAAACTTTTTATCTCCTACTTATCTCTCATGAATGAAGAATTAAAGCATGTCACCACCTACCTTTTTGGGACACGCCCTATGTGAGCATTTTGAGTACGGTATGTAAGCGGGCTTTCCAGAGCTACTGAAAAAAAAAAAAAAATGGTTTATTTAAACATTTCTCATCCTCTTGAAACTTTAATAAAATTAACACAAACCCTAAAATGTGCAACCTGTAAACGGAAATGTAAACATATCATATTCTGTTATAAATCATGTCAGGGGTCGGCTCACTTGGCTCTTCAAACTTCTACCCCTGTGTGTATGTAATTGCTGGGTGCTTGCAGCGTGAAGCGGACATAGCTCTTTGATAGCTTCATTATAATATTTTGACAACTTGTCTCTTTTCTCTCAAAAGTCCGTCTCTCCTGATCTTAGCCTTGGTTATTTTTTTTCCCTAAAAAAAGCAGTTGTTTTGTCCAAATGCAAGTACGAAAATAAAATTTATGGAAAAATACAAAGATTATTTTTGAAATGTCTTTCAAATAATAAATGAAAAGGGGGTAACATGATAATGAAATCTGAGTCCATTAAAGATTGAATAAAATATCAAAGTTGTTTAATTTATTGTGCTATTATACTCCTGAACAAAAATATATAAACTCAAAATTTTCAACTTTTTTTTTTTTTTTTTTAATATCATAATATGAACAAGCTTAGTTTTACATTGATAAAATAAAGGTGATTTTTTTTTAAAGCCCACTATATGATCTAACATGACTCATAGATAGAATGAAGAAAATAATTTAAATAAGAAAATAGATAACTTAAAATAAAAATAACATCATATGAAATGTGGACAAAATTATAATTTCAAAGTTATGAATTTTTACATTCTAGTAATCTCTATCTGAATAAATGCATTTTATGATTAGAAATTAATTAGATGTATCATTAGGGGTTAATATATTACAATACATCAGTGTATTTTCTTCATATCTCACAAAGGTGTGCAATTTTGTTATCGCACGTGACTAAATTGAAAATAGTAAGTTACTACGATTAAAAAGTAACGTAGTTTGAATCCTTTGTGCTATGTATTAATGCATACTTTATACATGAGTCCGCGTACGCTAATGGGATCTGGTGCACGTAAAGTACATCGGGTCTCCAATGTCCAGTTTAACGCTACCTCTCGGGTGCCGATTTCAGATGGTTGGTCCCTCATCAAGAATTGGTTCAAAATTCAACAGGTGACCCTGAGCAAAGTCAAACTTCCTCCCACTGGGGCCCACTAAAAATGAAAGCCGTCCCGTTCCGCCCATCGCCATCCTATGTTCTGGCACCGCTCCGCTGTTACCAGAGGGTATTGGCAACAACAACAAAAATGTGTTGATCTGTCATGCTTCTGAATCACTTCAAATATGCAGCTCGGCTTAGATTTATCAAGTTTTTCCAACTACTCCGGTGACAGCTCTGTTTTCCTTCTGAAAGTGTATCCATGTTTTAATTACACTAGTCAACAAATTTAAACTTTTTTTCTGTCTCTGGTTTGTAAATGGGTGGATTTACTTAATTTCGGGGTGCTGAATTCACTGGTAAAATCAATTTATGTCTATCACGTCACTTTTCTAAGAGGCACAAGAAAATCAGAAGAAATACTGGCAAAATTTGATAGAATTGAAACTAACAAGAAATTCATATTAAGAACTTCAATATTATTTTATATGTTTACATAGGTATTTATATCTATACACATGCCAACATAGATATCATCTTTTTCCCTGTCCAAAATGCCCTTCCCACTTGGTTTGAATAAGGACCAAGCCACTAACTCGATATTTGTCAGTCTGATATCAAACGATGGATCTCTAAACAATTTTCTATTTGTGGTCCAATAAATATACTTTCTTTTAACTTTGCTTGACTCAGTTTGAGAAACTTTTCTTTCAAATGATTGAAGACCTGATCTCATTTATCCTGATTGAAGACCTGATCTCATTTATTCAGAGCTTTAACAAAGTTCTTCATAAAACCCAACTTGACATGAATCGGAGGCAAAATGATTTTTTTGGGCTCAACCAGTGGAGTATTTTTCACATTTTCCTTTGCAATTACATGTGAAGGGTCCACCGGAAGAACGATGAGAGTCCACTTTTCGTCAATGTTGAGGTTTCTATTGCATTCTGTTGTTCATGAGTGGCACTATTAATATCCGAAACCACGAGGGGAAAGAACGATGAGAATACACTGAAAAAATAGCCCAAAGATACAGTTTACTGGGGAAGAACGTGGAAAGGCCCGTGCGCCTTTCAATTTTTTGGAAAATCAGCTGTATTGGACTCTCATCGTTCTTCCCGTGGACCTCTGTGTAGTGGCCAAAGTTTCATAAGTTTCTTTCACGTCTACTACATGAGCCAAAGGCACAAATGGAAAAGTATTGCCACTATGCAGTAGTACTGCTTTCAATCTGGTTTTCTTAAAGAGTGACTATTCCTGATGGTTATGTTTGTACACTTGGTTCATCAGCAGACCATTGACATCTCTACATACATGCATATCAAAATATTGAGCGAATAAGTACCTTTTGATCTCAAACAGGAAATTTTTGTACCTGGAGCTAGAAGGTTTCGTTGTTGCAGTCTCGACCTCAAAAGTTCAGCTTGCTGTTTTGAAAGTTTTAGATCACGAACCAAATTGTTCAACTCCTTTTGATTAAATAGCTGAGGCGAAAAAGCTTGAGGATGAGGGAAATATTTTTCTACAGGTTCTTGTTCAGCATCTTCAGATTCACTTGACATAGTTTTTGATTCTATGTCCTGCAGATTACAGGCAGGAACAGGCAACCTTTCGTTATGTCAGCGGCAAATGCACTGAAGATACATTTTATACTTTATTTTATGACTAGTTTTGATAGAGAATGCCCTGCAATATTTGTGAGAGAGAAGTTATAGGCTGGAAAATGATCCTTAGGCTAACTGCACACCATAGGAATTGAGAATTACATAGCTCGGCATTTTCCTTTCAGTTACTTGGTTAAGGTAGTAGTACATGTTATGCACGAATATGAAGCGCAAAAGTTTTATCTTGATCACCAATAGGACTATCAAAATATAATTTATAGGCCTTCTTAATCAAATCAGTAATTGCTTTTTTGGTCTTTTGAGGTGAATTTCTCACATACATAACAAACTTTGTCGGGTGGTTAAGACAACAACTGTGTTTACTAGTTGTTATTTTTAGTAAATGTAAGTTTTAAATATATGTATAAGGCAATTTTAAAATAAAAATACCTCTCAATAGAAACACTCACTTATTAAAAAACATTCTCAATACATTCTTAGGCTGAGATAAATACGATAGTAATTGCACATGTTTCAACATTCACTAGGTCATGTTTATTTCGCACTACTGAATTATCTGTCCATCTAATGAATAACACTTGCCTGCGTAACATCTGACATCAAGTGACAATTTGTTGATCTTATAGAACTCCTGTACCAAACTTTAGAAAAAAAAAATTAAAATTAAACATTAAAATAAAAGAACGGAAAATAGTGAAATTAAGAAAAAAGAAATAATAAAAATCCTCAAAAACTCAAAAATTTTACGTGCTAGAGCATTTTGAAAGGTAGATTCGGATTCTACACACCAAAATACATACTAATTGATGTATCACATCTCAGAGCCAAAATGGCTGTTAAGTAGTGTTATTTGTATTTTGATATTGATGTCCATAATGAAAGACTATTAGAATCATTGTATTCTAACGATTCCCAGTACTGTTTAGATCACAGCACTGGGCTGATAAGTATCAACTAATCTAATTATAAAGTAGTATATCCGTTTTTGGAAGGCCTCGGCAATCGCCGACCAGCCGACCTTGCCAGTCTGGGCCTGCTCAAACCACTCTTTTAAGCATTTTGCAAAGTGTATTGATGCGTTTTCTTGCTACAAAAATGTAGTTTACTCCTGCAGTCAGTGGTGCATAAGACAGGAGATTATTTTACAGCAATGATTGGTAGTCTTTTGGTTTTTGATTTTCAAAGGAAAGCCGGGGAAGCTTTGCCATTCTAAGAAAAACAAGCCCACACCTTCACGAATCCTCCATCAAGTTTTTGACTGAGGAGAGATCTGCCATTCTTCATGCCTAATATCTTCCTAATACTATCTTAAACTATCTGGGCAGCATTTTTGAGCTAACTAAATGAAGTTCCAGTACTAGATCATCCGTTAAATAGTCGATTTCGTCATATTAAAACGTCAGCCATTGCGCTCTTTTACTTTCTGTAACCTATTAACAAAGGAATTTGGCGTTAGGTTTTTTCCAGGAGCTGCAAAGGACAAAATTTTACCAACCAGTCTTTCTCTAAGATCTTTTCCTCGAAGTATTTGAGAACTTGTTGTTTTTCACGGTTCTAAGAATAACATGTAACGACACGACAAGATAAACCAGATTCACGAAATGAGATTTAAAACTATTCTAAAAGTAATTCAAAGGCACACTATAAAATAGTCATTATAAAATTGTTGAGGAAATTGAAAGTAAGGGTAAATATCGTTTGTAATTAATACTAATGTGAAAAACAATTTACTGAATCTTTATTTGTAAGTAACATGCAATTCTTTTCTGAGAAAACTGAAGAAAATAACAATCCCTAATGACCTCATTTTATTTCATTCCTTATCATAAAATGCATTTATTTAGATAAAAAAAATATCAAAATTAAAAAATTCATTTCAGTTTATAATTTTAGCCACATTTTACATAATATTATTTCTTTTTAGATTATTTATTTTACTATTTAAATTATTTGCTCTATTTTATGTATGATTCATATTAAATTTAGAAGTCATTTAGTAAGTATTAATCATCATTTTATTAATGTAAAAATAAGTCTATTTGTTTTATGATAAAACAAATTGAAAATTTTCTGAGTTAATAATTTTTTCCAAGAATGTATATATATATATATATGTGTCTGTGTGTGTGTGTGTGTGTGTGTGTGTTGCTTGAAGAAAAGCTGGGCTATCGAATTACGTTTGCAATACGAATAAGAATCTGAAGTTTTCTAAAAATGTATTCTGGAAGTAGTATGTTTTGCAAAGGTATTTGCTTCGGGGATATTTCATGTCCGAACAGAGAACAAAAAAAGGGGCATACCAACAGAACAAATTCCTTTGAAAAAAAAAGAGGTTTATCTAAAGCTAGGTAATAAATTTAGTTCTTTTAGTGTTAAGGAAATTTAGTATCTGATGTAATAATTTTGAGTCCAAATAAGCAGCATTTACCTTAGAATTATTTGATTTAAAATACCGTCTTATGTGCAAAAATATTTCAAATTTTTATAGATCTAAAATATAATTATACATCATACTCTTTATTATTACAGTTTATCTTACTTTTATGAACTTTCAAATATTTATATATCCATCGAATACACTGTAAATACAGTGAACTCGACCTTCAATTTTCCGTGTATATTCAACTTACAGAAGCGTTATTTATATCATTCAACGACATTCCTGCAAGTTGAAATACTTTAAAATTCTAGATAGAAGTAAGTAAATAAATAGTTGAATAAATAGTCTGCACACTTAAATATTGAATGGCGTCTTTTTTTCAACGGCAGCGCCCTTGTTTGACGTCTTTGAACTAATGCATATTCTTCATGATTAAAACATACTTTTTTATAAACCTTTCATCACTACTTCCGAAGCAATTGTTTATGATTTGATTTTCAGCTGCTGCACACGAAGTGAAGTAGTTTGAAAATTATATTATAATTTTACTTGCTTATGATTTTGCAGTAATCTGAATAATATACTTTCTTCATAATCATTAATGTTTTCTATTCTTTAAAGGCATGAAAGGTGTTCATTGATTCATTTCACATGAGATACTGATTTTGTTGTTGTTTTTGTTCTTGTGTCCATGGATAGACAGACGATTGCACTATCCATGGAATAAGGTGCAGTTGCCAGGAAGGGGTTGGACTTCTGCTCGTTGGTCGCTAATTTTGAACCAATTCCAGATGAAAAACCAACCACCACCTGAAATCGGCACTCCTCGATGTAACGTCTGAACAGCGGAGTCACGACAGATTTTACGTGCACCAGCTCCCACATAGCGTAGATGGTCCCACAGCAGTTCAGCCAAGCTGGTTATTACTTCACTTTCCATGCTCTCACATGAACGGAGTTTTGTGACTAGACCACTGCGAGACAATAAGATATTGATAAAACAGTGCATTTTAAGATAGCATTTAAATAATTACCTCAATAAATTACAACAACCGCAAAATGTATAAATATGTAACGAAGCAATACCAAATAATCAGTTCAACTTTGAAGAATGGTTAGTTTGTGGCAACAATTTAAAATGTCATATTCATTCTGGATGGGATTAAAGATTAATAAAACTGCACGTTTATTTGACAAGCATTTCCAATTGGCATTTCAAATCTTTGAGTCTATCTCAATTTTAATATGGTAGATTAGCCTTACAATAAGAACACTAAAAAAATCTGGTTTAGAGTTTTTAAATGAGATTATTTCAAATTTGTAAATTTATAAGCAGTATTAATAGTTTAGTCTACTTTTTCTTATGATGAAATTTTAGTTTTAAAATCTTAGTTTTAACATCTTTAGTTTTAAAATCTTACAAAGTCTTATTCTAATAGTACAATAAGATGGTTATAATTCAACTTTCACTATAAACAGCATTCTGCTGCTGAAACGGCTGAGTCGATTGCCACCAAATTCGACAAATGAACTGTACACCAGATGCACTCAAGGAAGATATTTTTAAAATTTAGCTCAAAAAATGTCCACTAGTACTTTTCAGGGTGCAAATGTGTGCTTTAGATGGTGAATTCAGATTTAAAAAAATGATCTAAATTAGTGAATAGACCTCTTTAAATAAATATTGGAATTGTTTGTGCATTCTCCGAATTAGCCATTTCCATTGTTAAAATTTCTGGGGGATTTTTCCATGCTAAGCGTCACCTAGTGGACATTCTTAAAACTAGCCCCCCCCCCCCCGAAATTCGTAAAGCGCATCGTATTTAAAGTCTGTTAACCAAATTTCGTTTCAATCCGTTTACCCGTTTTTGGTTACAGAACCCTATTTTTAGAAAAAAATTAATTACAACAACCACCCTAAAATGATTTTGTTATCATTTCAAAATTATTTATTACGATTTAAGAATTCTTTTTTTTTTTTAAATATTTGTTGACAATTCCTTTTACTGTAAAGTTCTACTTCTGGTAATTTTATAAAGAAAAATCTTTTTATAAAATGATGATGAGTACTTGTAAAGGTGAAGTTAAAAATCATTCTTTAACTCGCAATAAATAATATTAATCATGATTTCTTAATGGATATAGATAATTTTTAACAGGGTTTTAGGATATTTTCAATTTAGATTGATCTAATAAATTTATAAACTACAATAACAATAACAAAAGTTCAATGTATGCTTTCGTATGATAAACTATCAGTTAAGTAGAGAAAAACTGTTTTGTACATGCATGTTTAACATAACTGTTTTTTTTTTTTTCATTTTGACTTTTCATAGTTATTAACAGAATTTTTCGTATTATATATAAAATTTCAAACTGGTCTGAACATAATGCGTTACACAATTTTTACTTCGAAAATCAAGAAAAAATCTAAGATGCATGTTGTCATCTTAACTTCTTATAATTCTTAGTGCTTGGATTTGTTGCTGCGGCGAATATTAATATTCGTCGCAGCAACAAATTTCCAACTTTTCAGCACAGATCTGCAAATTTCACAAAAAATATTGAAATTCACATTCAGTTTCTTAAAGGAAAATATTTTAACAGTTTTTGTGCAGTTCTGAATATTTTATGTGCTTACTAAGCAAAAGTTTAGAACGTTCGCATTTTTCACTTTTTACAGCACATTTTTATGAGGTGCTGTAAATTTTAAAGTTCTCGTGTGTGTGTGCGTATGGATTGCTCACTATGCGTGGATATCTACGTAATCACTATACATAAATATTTTTCACTACATATTTATTGTAAAACCAAACATTTTTATTTTATTTTCCTGTGACTTGATGTAGCCAAGAATAATTACTGACCCTAAATTTACAAAATGGTTGAGAGAAAATGCTTCTTTTTTCGATCGGAGCGAAATAGGCCTTTCAGGAGAAGTGGAAATTTCTGGCCGAATTTCATATAAAGAGTATAGATTGGACCCAAGTCACCAATTAACTACAGTCACATAACTCGTAAAACGGTCAAACTGATAAAGCTCAACTCAATTTAAGTTTCGTTCTTAACTCCCTTTTTTCTTCAGAAATGCTTCGGGATTAGCAAAAATAGTAAAAGGGTTATAAATTTTTCATGAACTATTTCAAAAAGCTTACCCTGAAATCAAGATTAATAAATTATTTCTACGGAAAGTTGCGAAAATATTTGCCATCAATAAAATCACTTTTAGATTTTTAAAAAATGAAGAATCTTCAATAACTGTCAAAATGGACTTACGTTAAATAACGTCATATATCATATGACGATCTAAAATCAGTGAATTTTTACTTGCTTAAAAATTTTGTTACAGCTCGACTCTCAAGAAAGTAACAGAGTTGATTGATTATTGAAATTAGCATCATAGAAGTTCTTAATGCTTGGCTAAATTCCTGAAAGACATCAACGGAATAATTTTCAACGTTTTTAAAACAGGCAGCTTTTATTTTTCTTTCTCTCCAACAACCTGAAAAATACCAGTTAAGGTCGTAATCCAGTTTAATAATATGCAACTTTTACTACAAAAACTATGGTAACTATATGCATTCTATGTGTTATTCAAAATTATCTTTAGATTCATATTATATTTATTACTTATTTTTACGCAAATATTTTAGAAATAGCTTTCAGTGACCCCCAGTGGTCTAGGAGCTAAACTCCGGTCCCATAGAAACACGGCAAGTGAAGCATCATCCGGCTTGCCCAGTGCTTGGGAGGGTCAACTCCCTCTCGGCTCGACTGCTGTGGGACCGTGTACGCTAATGGGAGCTGATGCACGTAAAATCCGTCGGGGCTCCAATGTCCTCCCCGTTTAACATTATCTTTGGGGGTACCTATTTTAGGGAGTTGGTCCCTTTTTGGAATTGGTTCAAAATTAGGAACCCCGGGCTAAAGTCGGACTTCCCTCCCCCCACTAAAAATGAAAGACCCCCCCCCCCCCGCCCATCTATTAATGTTTAAATATCCAATCTAAAACTTAAATGTAATAATGCGGACCTGTTTTAGAACCTGGCGCAGTTTTCTTTTATAAGATTTAGTTTTAAGCACATTGGTTGATATTTTTTTAACACTTATGTCTCCAGCTGTGTCTCTCACCATCAATGTGAGGCGTTCTACTCCAAGTTTACTTTTTACTTTGGATATTGTGCGGGTCACTATCGGTAATTGTTTACAGATAAAAAAAAATAGCTCTCAGCCAGCTACAAGCAATCAGTAAAGGCATTCAGATCGCAATCTGCAAAATATGACGAGAATAAGTTGGAGTTGCCGGTCGAAATTCAAACTTAAAAGTAGGAATGTTAACGGTGAATTAATGATCAAATTACAAACACACGCGCGCGCACACACACATACACACGAGCAAAAAAATCTAAATTTAGAAACACGTTTACTAACACACTTTGATTATTATTTAAAATAATAAACAAAGATTGTGTTTTATATATTTCTTTCTAATTTACGTATGATGTATAGATTCATAATTAATGTAAAAATAATTTATTTTCTCAAAAATGTTTTATATTTGTCTTGAAAACGCGTCTTCTCGATTACTTTGAAAATATATTTTGAAAAAGTAAATAAAAATGAAGCTATTATATTAGAAATTATGATTTTTAATAAATTATGACTTAAAATTGTGAATTTAATTCATGTTAATTTTTTCTTACGCGTGAGGTATTTTTTCGAAAGTGTTTTGCAATTTACTGAGCGGTTAAAATAATTAAAATTTTGTAAAATAACACACATAAAAAGTACTTATCAAGCTAAACAAGTGTTTCGATCGAAAAAAAAAAAAATTCCATGTTTTACAATGTCCGTCCCAGTGTGTTCGCGGACTTCGACAGCTACAGGAGATTGAAATTTTTTCGATCGAAACACTTGCTTACTTGTTAAGTACCTTTTATGTGTTTTACTTTACAAAGTTTTAATTATTTTATCTTTTAAACACCAGTTTCTTTTGTGTGTTTTTTGTCATTAAATAGTTTTCTAAAAGTGATGAAGTTTTGTATTTTTACATTTTTTCGCTTTTTAAGGTAATGGAAAGGCACAGTGTTACTCTCTTAAGCTTCCAAAAGTTGTGTTCTCTTTCAATGTGATGGAGGCAAATTTACGATACACAAAAGAAAGCATTTTCCAAAATAAAGCGCTAGTTTTTAATCGGTTAAAATAAAAGAAATCTTTTTTTAATTATTTTATAGCCATGTATAGTATTTATATTGCACATTGAACAGAGAAAACTGAATTTATAACATCTTACGAATATGCAAATTTTACTATCTCCTTTCTGTTCAGTATTTCAGGGGAGAAAAAAAAACATTCATTTTTTAAAGTAAGTATGAACACTTAATTCTAAAGAAAAATTCAGTATCAAAGCAGCTTATTGGTAAATGTAAAACATCCTAGAGTTTATCTTCAGCACATTTTTTAGGGATATATGAAATAAAAGTTTTATCTTCTTACGGAAACGGTAAAAAAGGGGAGAAAAAATCAAAGTCTGCTGTAGAAAAATAATCCCGAGACAGTGTTACTGTCGAGAAAAAAGCGAACCCTGTGAGGAATACCAAAAAGGAGAATAACATATAAAGTTTGAAGTATTGATTTATATTTTTATTCAAAAAATGTAATACATGGTTCAGAAATATGATATCAAGTTATACCTAAAAATAAATATGCTTAAAACAAATGTTACGTTCTTTTACGTTGTACATTTATATAATATAAAATTTCGAATGTTAGAAAAAACGCTGAAAAGTAGTAATAATTTAAAAAGTAATATTAGACACTGAAACTAGTTTTATTAAACGCAGATTTATAAGAATGGACGATATAAATACGTTGCATAAAATTGTATGGCATAAAATTTTAGGTGCCGTTCAACCAAATAATTACTTTTCTTTTCCTTGTTGTCTCACTTTCCTGCCTTTGTGCGAGTTGCATGTTTTTACATCTGAAGAAGGGTGGACCTTTTGTACCACACAAAACGTTCCTACTGTGCTGTTTTTTTTATGTTTTATTTACAAAGTTCTTTATTGATTTTAACTTTTTATTCCAGATTTTTCAATATTCTACAAAAAAGAAAAAAAAAATACATTTAATGCGTACAAGCTAATACTCGTCACTGTTATAAAAGAATTTTCAATAATTTCGACTTCTTGAACTTCATTCTTAATCGGTTTTCTTAAAAGTATGTTGATACGGATTTTTAGAGTAATTTGCTACCTTTTCTTTTAAATTAAATTAAAATCTGTAATCCAAATGTGAAGTAGTTAGTTATATATTGGCTTTTTGTTGCATCTTAAATTGTAACTTTTTGGCTGAAGTTTATTGATTTTTGAATTGTCATATTTTGAACTTTTGTATTACAACTTTCTGTTTTAAAAATATGTTACTTAAGTTTTAAAATATTTTTAACGCACGAACGTTCACCTAAAAATTTAAATTTAATGGAAGTTTATTAGCCAAAATGTGCTCGTTTTCGCTTCACATAACTCTACAAAAACCAAGTAAACTATTCGCTTAAGAGGAGTCCAAATAAATTAAACGAAAACACTTTGCGATCGATGCATTGGTTCATGATTTATCTTTCTCATTTATGATCCTATTACATCCACTGACTTAAAATTAAATGCTGAATATGCCGGTAACTATAGCGCGATCCTTAAAAAATTTTTACTTTTAATGTAAGCACAAAAGGTAAGTTTACTTTCACGATTTCATTTCCTGCACAAACCCGATAAAGTAAATGGAAAAGAATCGTTACTTCTCTCAGTGCCCTGGCAAATGTGCACTGTACGATTGCTATAGGAGATTCCTATCACATCATCGAATTACACAAAGGGTAGGAAAAGCATATGAAGCCCGACGTGAAGTACAGTTAAAAGGGAGGTGCAGTTCGATAAAAAGGAATGAAGAATTCTAATAAATATAGAATTGAAAAGTTTACAGTATAGCCAACTGCGTTAGGAAGGAGTGGGGGAGCTGAAAAAGTAATATTAAAAGGGAAAAATCGATATAAAAAAAGGAAGATAGAAACAATTCTCCAACAAGATTTTTCTATCGCCAAAGGCTATTTTGGGAAGAAAATAAGATGAATTAACGGAAAGGAAACTTAAAGATTTTTGTTTTATCATTTCTCTGAAGTGGATTTTAATTGTGCATGTGCAAAACACGTCAATTTTCGTCTTTTTAATGCATATATATATATATATATTTTCTCTTTTCGCCACTAACAAAAACCAGTCATAAAGAAATTCCAATTCAAAATACTAAAAATTTAGAGACATATAGATCATATTTGGAAACTCTATTTCAGATATGTTTTGATGCTCAGTGTTTGAAGGTGCTCCTCGGAAACTTGTAATACCTTTCATTCAATTGCATTACACTTTATGGTGTAACATTGAAAGTCTGTTGGAAATTTCCTACAATTTCCCTTCTTTCAAAAAATAGTTGAAATAATGCTTTTCGTTCAATCTGCGTATTTGTTAACATTCACTGTGGAAGAGACCGGATTACGTGCTTTATTCACGTCTTCAATACTTCAATATCAGCCGTTTGCGAAAGCGTATACTTTGTTCTTCACAGCCAATAAGAAACAATCAAGAGGGTTTAGGCCTGGATATTAAGATGGCCACAGCAGTGGATCGCATGATCCAGGAGTTCTCAACCTGTGATCCGCAGAGTATTAGTTCTCTGCGCTAAAGTAACAAGTAATTCGCGAAAAAAAAAAATCTGGATGCCCTAGCGTCGAAAAAGTTTACTAGTCTTAGATTTAGCTGCTTTAAAACTCAAAGATATTCAAGTTTTTCCAGGAGAGAGAATGCTTGAGATACCCTGATCTAGTTTCATTAATATTATTATTTTCACTTGACACTAAACTTCCTTTTAACACTAATGATAAATTTGTCTCAAAGTAACAACATACGCAAAGGGGTTTTCCAGTTGAAACCATCATCATTTCTACGTTACAGTACAGAAATTAATCTGATAGCTGCATAAAGACCGTAAATAAACTAAGTATAATGTCATTTAATACCATCTATAAGCAAATAATTTTGTTTTTCTTGTAATTTTCTATCGCCAAAGGCTATTTTGGGAAGAAAATAAGTTGAAGAAACGGAAAGGAAACTTAAAGATTTTTGTTTAATAAATAATTATGTTATGATATTTTGTTTAATAAATAATAATGTTTGTAATAATTTTGTCTCTCTCTTAGGCAAAATTTTCCGCCGTTAGAAACATTCTATAGTGCAAAACGCACTTTTATCGAATTCTACACATAATACATATTATACATGTTATTTGTAAGGTAACAAATGTAATGAAATTTTAGTAGTATAACATTTAAATAAATACAGCTGTGCAAACTATTAACTAATGTGTTCATGTTTACTGAGTTATCCAGATACTTCAGTTTTCCTGGATTAGAAAAAGGAAGAGAAAAAGATTGCGCCATATACACATTAATTTATTGTACTTCTTGTTACAAGTTTTTATCAATTTACATCAACGTTTATCAATGTATAAGTAACCAAAAAAAAAAAAGAAAAAGAAACTAAATTGCACTGAATATAAGAAACATTAGAGTAATATTTCTTAAGAATAGCACATACTAACTTTTCATTATTATTTAAATCAATATAAAAATTGTCGATTCCACCTCGATATGTAATAACAAAGGTATAGGTATAAGAAATCTATAAAATATTGTCAAAATAATGCATTTGTTAGAATTAATTTTAGAATTTTTACGATTTTAATTATCTTACATGACTGCTTTGGCACTTTTCGCTACAAGTCGAAAATTTACATTCCCCGTATATCCCGTTTATTCAATTTGCGTCATATTAAATTCAAAATTAAATCATTTAATAATTTTACATTCATTTAGTTTGAGATAGAAAAGGGTAAAACTTGAATTTCTGCTTCATACGTGGGACGCACCGAGCAAAAGCTTTTAGAATGCCGTAGCCTATCGGGAATGACGCAGATGCGACAAACTACATATTGAATTTGCAATTACACAGCTTCACTAAAGCGGGATTCATGAATATGTAAATTGAAGTCAAAATCGCGTGATGTTGTGAAGTAATTTAATTACTCAGCGCTGTGAAGGTAGACCTAACTGTCAGATTCGCTTTAGAACAGTGGTCTGATTTTTATGTATCTTTTTATTGATAAAGTTATTGGAAAAGAGATTTAGTATGTCACACCTAGAGTGTTATATTAGCTGTAAGAGTAGCTTGGTGCCGGGCGTTAATCTTTAACTTACAAAACACTACAAAAGTTAATAAAGGGATTAGAACTTGCAATCATTATTTATGAGTATAAACTGTTGAAAAATAATAATAATTGAATTTCTATATGAGTAAATTTTTTACTTAGCTTGGAGAGAGCTTCAACCTTTTGTCTAGATAAGATTACAAAAATTAAATACAGCAGACTTTCATTTAACCGGGATGGTCGGGAAATGTCTCGTCCCGGATAAGCGAATATCCCAATTTATTCAAATTTTGCTGAGAATTTTAAAAACAAAAGAAACTGTTGAATTTTTATACAATAGCAGATTGAAAGTTCAATTAATACAAAAAAGAGAATGAATATAAATTCTAATGTTATTAGCACTTGAGTGCTATTAAAATCAAGCAGATTTTTTAGCATCGATATAACTTGTCCACAGGATTTGTCACGCAGAGGCACTTTTCACGGCAAGGTTGCCAGCTAGCCGGGGGCGGGGGGGGGAGAATAAAATCTCGACAGTCGTAAAAGTTTGCAAATTTTGATAATGTACCAACAAGTTTAGCACTATAAAATAAGTCCTCAAAACTGAATCAGGCTCGGCGATATCTTTCAAATTCGGCTAGAAACTGGCAAAAGCAAAACTTCATTACAAAGGAGAGGTATAGTTGGAATATGCCAGGCAGGGGATTGTAAAATAATTTTAGTAGGCGATTTTAATACACATTTCCATTCCAAAGAAGTGTTTTATGGAACAGGGAAGAAAAATACGGTACATCCATGGATTATGATACACTTTCCAAACAGTATTTATGAATGATGGTACACACTCATGAATGATGATACACTTTCGAACTGAATGGTATAAAGAAGAAAAATAGGGACGACGCATGGATTATGATACCGCTTTTAATGTATAGCAACTTTTGTGCGTATTTAAAATATGAAAGTGTTTCATATTTTAATTTACTTTATTTAGATTTATAATAAGTACATAACCAAAAAAAGTATTTTCCCTCACTGCTTCGTGACATTTTTCCACGAAGAATGAAAATATAGTACTGTGTTTTCTTTTTCCATTTGTTCTTGGTTGAATTTTAGTACGCCAAATTCTCGGCATTTTTTTTTAGCAGTCTTTCATCTTCTTGCTCCAAGTAATTATGTAACACATTATACACTGATGCGTCACCATAATTCAATTTTTCGATGAGTTACATGATTTTCTTCATTACTTAACCTAGCCATGGCCGAGGGCTTATAATAAACACAGGACATGATGGTGCTTAGTGTTTCTCGATGATTTTACATGATTTCCTCCGTCACTTCATCTACAATAGCCGAGTGGATAAGACACTGAATACGGTACGTGGCTGAAGTGTGTAGGCCCATGTGTCCCATTACACATGGTAGACAATCTAACGCTATTTTGGGCGGTTTTCTCCAGATATAACTCGAATACGCGTTAGAATCCACAGAAAAGTCCTCCGGCAAAGCGCAATGCACAGTTCTTCATCTATTTAAGGACATTCTACGAACTTCCTTCTTTCTTCTAAACTACACTCATGTCCATAAATTAAGGATAATTCAGAATCACACAGAAATTGATCTCTAAAATAAAAATTTCACCTGTGGAATGATCACACACATCTTGAAGAAGAATATGCAAATTACAGGAAACCACCAGATGGCGTGGATGGTATGTCACAATGACGAGAGTGTAAGAGAGGGGTATATAAGGAATGGTGGCAAAGAAGTAAAATTTTTCACAAGCGCTGTGAAAGCCTTTCAGTGCAAAAACCGCATAGTTATGGCATTTGGATGGCAAAGGAGGCATTTGGATGATGTTTTACGTGGCAGAATTATCGGACGACTGGAATGTGGACGTACCCAGCTGGAAGTATCCGAGGAACTTGGAATCGCCCAGAGTGTCATCTCCAGGCTTTGGCAACGATTCCAAGATGATGGTAATGTGAGTAGACGTTACAGCACAGGTCGCCCCCGAGTTACAACGCCGAATGAGGACCGCTATTTGGCAGTTACTGCCAAAAGAAACAGACGGAGTACAGCATCAGACCTGTCTCGTCAGCTCTCTTCAGCTACCGGTACGACAGTTTCAAGGCAGACCGTGTACAGACGCTTAGAGCACATTGGTCTATATGCTCGTAGGCCTGTCAGATGTGTTCCACTTACCGCAACTCACTGTCGCCTGCGATTAACCTGGAGTAGAGAGCATGCATTGTGGACACCGCAACAGTGGTCTTGTGTGATGTTTTCCCACGAGTCCAGGTTTAGTTTGGAGTCTGATTCTCGCCGGACATTCATCTGGAGAGCGCCAGGTACCCGTTACCACCAAGAGAACACCATTGAAAGACACCGTTACGGTGGTGCAGGATGGCTCGTTTGGGGAGGAATTATTCTTGGTTCCAGAACTGACCTGCATGTTCAGAGTGTAACGATGACAGGCCACATCTATCGGGATGTCATTCTGGAACAACATGTACGTTTGTTTCGGGGCGCCATGGGTGCTGAATTTGTGTTTATGGATGACAACGCCCGTCCTCACCGTGCAAACATTGTAGACGAATGCCTTCAATCGGAGGATATCACCCGTATGCATTGGCCAGCATACTCACCGGACTTGAATCCAATAGAGCATGTGTGGGATATGCTGGCCGACGAATTGCAGCCCGTCAACCCCCTCCCACATGTCTACCGGAACTTCGGAGTGCATTGCTTGATGAGTGGTGTAATATTCCCCAAGATCAGATTGATCATTTGATACTCAGCATGCCTAGGCGTTCTCAGGCCTGTATTGCATCGTCCGGGAGACATACTCCGTATTAACCATCCTACTAACCATGTTATACTGTCTTTTGTAAATAGGTTCTTTTTTTAAATTTGGTCAAGGGAGTAAAACTTGCAATTTTTATTAATTATGTCAAACATATAGCATCTTTTTTGCTCTTTACTTTTTGTTTAATAAATAGACTTTACAAATAAGTCAAATTTGTTTTGCTTCTTTCTCTTTCTTTGCCTGAACTTCATTATCCTTAATTTATGGACATGAGTGTACAAGCTTCGCAGCATTTCAATTTCGAATCTTCGTTAATCCATTGTTGCACTTTAGTTTTCAAAATAGTCTCAACCTGATAAATTGAGATCGTCCCGGATAATCCGATCCCAGTTAATCGAGAGTCTATACTGTAAGAGGCCTGAACTTTCTATCACTGATTGCGATTATAAACTGCTTAAAGAATTGTTTGTGATGCCATTGAGCTTCAATATGAATGAATATTTTTATGGATTTTTAATGTTTTAATTTAGAGAATAAAATAAATAGCATGTATAATGATTTTCTCCGTGATTTACGCTTAATATCTTTTTTTTTTTTTTTTTAAATCAGTTGCGGAGGGAAAAGGGAAATAATTTTCCATGCGTGAAAAAACAAGGATTTACTAAAAAAACTTAAGAGAGTACAATGTGTCCGAAGATTATGAGATTACTTTTTGCTAATTTTTAAAACAATAACTTTTTAAATTGTTAATTTTTGGTAAAATTCTTAAGATTTAAACTATCTGGCAGGTACTATTAAACAAAAATATGTATAAAAAATTAAAACGTTCATGTTCTTACTGTTCATACATACTACTTTCGGCTTTAAATACACACACACACACACACATTTTTTTTTTCAATAGGTTGGCACTTTTCTAACTGCATCAAGTCGATGAGACTTAATATTTATATGGCCAACGAGACAGATTAATTCGCCTAGTATTTTTAAACGCATTCCGGAAAAAAAGAAATAGGAAAAACGAGTGTTCCGATAGTTTTATCATAGTATGCATACAACGTGTCCAAAGATTATAGCATGATTTAATTCTTTATCTATTGCAGATAAGAGAGCAATATAAATTGAAAAAATGTTTAAAATAAGATAGGGGGGAAAATCCCTAAGGAAAAAAAAAATTCTCTACTTGATATTCAAAAAGTTTCACTTTTTATATTTGTATGCGAGTCCCCGTACAAAAAAATTCCCAATAGTAAAATGTGTCCCATTACACTTATGAAGTAATGTACGAAATATCAGAATTATATCCTGAAAAGAGTCAGAGGTATGAAGATAAATATATGCTGAACTCAAACCACTTTGCAATGGTTCTCTAAGGAAAAAAATCATGTCGGATGATCGCATTTCAGTGGTCGTACAGAAATTGCAAAAGAAAGTATTTTTTTCCATTCTAGCAATAAATGCATCAAATAGTTTAATTTTGCTTTTTGTTGCATCAAAATCGGTTAACTAGAACGCGAGATATGGAGTTTTTCTCCATTGGTTTCTGTAGCATTTTCTAGAAAACTCGAGAAATATCGGTCGTAGGCCTTCGCTAAACCTCACTTTTGGGGACATATTTTTAGCGCCAAATTTGGAGGCATTTTGCCAAAAAGTCACCAACCATGGCGACATTTCGGACATTTGGCGCAATTTTCCCAATGGGGGCCTGTAAAGTTTGTTTTTCTGCATTAAAATAATGTAATAGCCTAATGTTTCAGCTGCATTCCTATGACGTAATCAAAATACGCGCTTTAAGGGGAACCTTCGGGAAATTTCTAATGGCTTCTGCGTCATCTATAAAAGAAGAGCTGGTTGCTCAGTTCAGTCTCAGTCTCGCTTCTGCTTGATCAGAGAGTAGATGTCCGTGAAAGCATAAGGCTTTGTATTGACGCTATAGAAACGGTATTTTCGCTTTCCTTTTTGAAGCTTTGTTTTTAAGTGTTGTGTGTAAATTCTTTATTGTTGAGTCTTGAGGGACTGATTGTGATATCCCTCGTATATTTCCACTGAATTTCTGCCCGTGGAAGTGTTTTATTTTGGGTAAATACAGCACCTGTGAAAGCTTCTCTACTAAGCAGACTGTTAAAATTACATTACTGTCTACTTGTGCTTGTGTATTTTGTACAGCTGATTGTTCGACAAAGTTCTAGTAGCAATAAAGTTTGTGTTTCATCCTAACAAGTGGACTCTTTACTAGACCTTTCTACACCTACTGGACTTTAGAACGACGAACCCAGAAACTAGCAGAGTATTCTGCAACAATATGATACTGAATAGCATTACAGGATTTTTTCTTTCAGAAGTTTAAAGACGACTAATACTAATTAGTAATTAAATACTACACTGCTTTTGGCAATGAGATATTGAGTGTTTTTGATCATCAAGGTATTTTATTTTTTTAGATTGACTAACTAAAGAATTTGGGTATAAAAACTCTCCTTGGAAATTTGCTCCTCCAATCAGTATAAGAATGAAAAATTATGATTATAAACTGTTTTTTCAATTAAAAAGGTATTAAACCACATTTTTTCCTCTAACAGAAGTAGTGAGATGGTGTCAGATGAATTCTTCTTTAAATATTTATACAAGTATGCTTTTAAAAAATATAATCTTACTCCAGAAAAATCCGAATGACTCCTAGAAGCCAGAAAAAGCTTTGTACGAAATTCAGCAACTCTTTATAAAAGAATAAAATAATACTCCAAGAAGATAAAAAGTGATAATATGACTGTTTTGGTGGTCGCGTTTCGTTTGAAAAATAAATAAATAAAAAGACACAAACAGTAATAAAAAAAGAAATAAAAACCAGTGCACTTTCGGAACAATGCGGGGAAAAAGAAGATACTGTACTTTTGAAAAGAAGAAACGATGTAAATTGTGTTTTAAGATTATTTTTTCCTGCTTGTACATGCAAACTTTTTGTTTAGAAATATATTGTAATACTTCAAAAATTAATTAAAACTACATAATTTCTTCATCCGTATAAAACTTATAATTCCATTCTGGCTGCTTACATTTTGCCAAAATTAAGCATTACCAAATATTTTAAATAGAATTACAAAATCACTCTCATCTACTAATTCATAAATTTTCTTAAAAATAATTTTAATGCAGTTTAAGTTTTGTAATTTTGCCTCTAAGAAATTGGAATAGTTTTAGACGGGACAATTGCCTCAAAACCTTGCAAATAAATTACGAAATTCAAATAGAACTTTAATTTTATTTATTTATTTATTTTTAAATTTTTGATGAAAATTAAAAGCATGAGTTATTTTAAAATGCACCAGAAGGAAGAAATAAAGATGGTAAAATATTACTACAAAATACTTGTAAAATTCTCAGAGAAGTCTGAAGAATTATTTTACTTATTATTCAAAGATCATACCTTAAAAAGTTATAGCACATATATTTTATTCATTTAGTTCATTCAGTTTTATTCAATCTTAATCTATAAGTAATATTTCTCTAAAACTAAAAAAGCGATCTTTTTTAATTGAATCTGTAATAACCTCACTTAATTTTCTTTCATCACTTTTTGAGGATCAAACTTTTATAAACATGAAATAGTTTACTCAGAGACTGAAAATTCAATTCTTTAAGGGCACCTTTATTAAATTACACAGCATGTGTATAAATGTTGACATCAGAATAGAAATAAATTTATTCAAGAAATACTAAATTTACTATTTTGAATTCAACATTAAGAGCAAAAGCCTGATTAAAGCAAGAGTTGACGGACAGCTGCTTTGATTCCTCAAGGAATGCGCTCCCCAAAATTAATAAAAAATATTGTTTATAATGGAAATGGATGAACTGCGTGTGCTGACACATAACGTCTCTTGCCCTGCTTAGAAACGAATTATATTCATAAAAGTGGTATCTTTGTAGAGTAAAGTAGCCATGCGCTATTGAATGAAACCACCTACGGCGCTACCTGGTGGAAAACTCCGGAGTTTGCATTCCTATCTCGAAAACGAACAAAAAGTAATTTATTCAAGTTGTAGAGCATCATCGATTTAGTACAAAAAAGGCACCTTGTGGGCATTAATGCGAAAAACAAAATGGTTTAAACATACATTCTTTTCGTGATTTCCTACCCCATGACGTCAGTAAACTTGAACGGAAGGAAAAAGATTATCTTTCTGGCAAAACACGACACCACAATGAGGTACATTGATATCGCTTGTGATCCTCAATAAAAAAAAAACCGCTTTGCAAAGCCCGAAAGCTCCATTTTTGTACTGATTGTCTTCCCAAACGGAGTAGACAATACGCTGAAGGGCCTTTGTGGCAAGTCCTTTTAAGACTCCAAATCAGCGGCTGTATCGCCTTAAAAATAAGTAATAGTTTTTCGGTCTAAATCCAGCTTTATTCAGAAGTAACAACTAACAAACACTAAACTAACTAATCACAATAGTAAATTATAATATGTAACATAGCTGCTGTGGCAGACAAAGCGGCGAGCAAATCCCGGATCTATGGCATTAGGTTGGAAGCAGAAAGAGCAGATACTCCGGAATCACAACATGGACGACTGAACTACTGCATCAAGTTGGAAGCAGGGAAGATAAGATACTCCGGATTTACAGCACGGACAACTGATCTAGGGCATCAAACTGGAAGCAGGAAAAGAACAGCCAGACAAGGTCCACAGCAGAGACAACTGTTTTGGTGGTACTACACCACACCTAAACAAACCGAACTGCCGTAAGCTCTAGATTGCTGTTGATTTATAGAGACTTAAGAGCTTGCGCATAGTGTCAAAGTTTTACATATTTGGAGCAGCTTTGAATTTACTGGCGAAACGAATCCACTGGCTTCTAATTCAGGTGCTAGTTGGCGAAATTAGCTCAGGATCACAACTTTTCCGAAAGTCCAGATGCACACTAAAGATGCACCACAATGTAGAGCGTGTGCAATAGTGTCGCATCCAGAACAACTTGCGCTTGGTGTTCGAATCTTTTGCAGTTTGCAAATGCGTAAAAAATGTCACGCCTGTTCACCTGAGACAGCTATAAAACATACATCTTCTTGGGGTTGTAGTATGCTGATGCTCATGGTCATGGAGCAATTTTCCAAAGCTATTGTGAGATGGTTCGAATGCAAAGTGAATGTGGACGCAAGGCATGATCAGCAGCAAGGTAGTACCGGCAACGTTTCTTTGAAAAGTCCGCGTCCTTCTCATCAAACCATCCTAACTCTTGTAAAACGTTTAAGAAAGACAGGCTGAGTGACTACTCGAGCTCGATCTGGCAGATCAGCTACGGTAGGGTGGCATGTTCAATCGGATTAGGTATTAGCATACGCCCTGTCATACACGAAATGCAACACAAGAGAAATCGGTGAACACTAGCTTCTTCAGAAGTCAGGTTTGGAAATTCCTAAGAGTGGCGCCCACGTTCGCCTGATCTGATTCCAATGGACTTTCCTTTGGAAATACCTGAAACAACAGGTGTATGTGTCCCTCCACAAACATTGCAGGACCATAAGCCACACATTACGGACGTTGTGCTAATTCTCTCTGGGCTCCAGCGTGTGCAAAATGGCATTCAAACGAACAGAGGTGGCCCTGGGGTACGTGGCGCCATCCTGCAGACGTGAAAAAGGTGCCCACCTTCTATGCTGTAGATCAGTGCGAATCATGGAAATGGCGCCCCTTCATAGACGGCACCCGGATGCGGTGCTTACCTTGCTTACCGTGTCGGGTAACGCAGCTCCTGCAAACGAGGATCTGCATATGCATTACAGCTGACGGCGAAATGTTTAAACATCAAATAAAGGTTATAATATTGTTATAACTATCAGTTTTTTTTTCTTTCTCAAATTTTTTTGTCACGTTCTCAGTGTAGGAAATCACATAGAAACAAATGCCCGTTTTAACCGTTCTATTTTTCGCATTAATGTCCACAAGATGTCTTTTCGTACTGAATCGATTCTGGCCATATAGCACATACGGGCAAACCCCGGCCCACGAGCCGGATGTGGCCCGCCACGTATTTTGATCTGGCCCGTGGAAAATTTCAAATTTCCATAGACAATCCATATGAACCAAATCAAAATTCCATAAATATGCCACTTATACGGCCCGCGACTTCGCGAACATCCTAAATTTTGGCCCGCGACTTTCCAAAGGTTGCCCATGCCTGCTCTATAACTTCGTAAATCACTTCTTTTTCCCTATGTCGTTCCGTTTTCGAGATAAGAATGCTAACTCCGAAATTTTTCACCAGGTGGACCGCAGATGGTTTCATTCATTAGCGTATAGCTAGTGTACTATACCTAGACATCACTTTTATGAATAAAGCAGCAGCCTTTCCGAAGTTAAGAAAATTGCAAGGGCATGCTGTATATACGCATCTATGATCTCAATTGCGCTTTACATATATGTGAATAAATATGCTTATATTAGTGTAAAGAGGTCCACAATGAACAATGTTTGGCCCGTGCCTCATGTTGGCTTAGTCGGGCTCTGATGGAGACTGTGAATAATGCATAATAGAGCACATGGAAGGGACATTTACGTCGGCGGACGGGACCTGGTTTTGAACCGGCCACCTTCCGTCTCCCAGTTCAGAGCGCTATGCGCTCAGCCACTGAAACTCGTCTTGGAGCTTCCAGAAATGTGTTAGCACTAGCCCTTGGAAGACCACGATGTTTCGTAGAGCAGCTGTTGCTCTACGAAACATCGTGGTCTTCCAAGGGCTAGTGCTGAATTGTCAGTACGTCGTCAGTGAATGTTTCATTTCAAAATTTATCCGTCGATGGACAAAAAAAAAAAGTTTGAGAGTAATTAATCAAAATCGATAACATCGGATAAAACTTATACATTCTACTACTAATCGTCATTTAAATGCATATTTCGAGATTCAGAGATTTTAAGTAAAAAAACGAAATATTTTTTTCCCCATGTAATCTGAAAAATGAAACAGTTTAGAAAAACTATTCGCGCCTGTATTCTCAGATGAAGCCAAACGGTGATGTGCTGCCAATCCTAGAAATATCGACACTCAAATAACGTAAGTAACCTGCAGACGATGATGAAAATACTTTATAAAAGCATCGAAGGGGGAAATTTTTCACGACAGTTAACTTCATTATTGCCTTTGATGAGATTGGAATAACTCAATATTATCTTTCCAAGACTTCGGTAATTGAAGCTGTGAAAAGAAAATTTTCTATCTGAGAGAGCCCAAACTTTTCTCTTAGTGCTTTCAGAAAATAAATTCTTTGTACCTAGATAAATATTATGCTTAGAAATAAGGATAATTATTTAATTGTAAACGAAATAATATTATAAGAAGATTCGTGGGAAAATCTGTACTGGTTACTTATTTTGATTTCTGTAATTCAAGATTTGGTTATTAAAATGTTATTGAATGGAAGAATGCGGCAAAAGCTGGAATAGAACCCATGGGATTTATTCTTCTTTCGGTAGATAACTACATACAGTGGTGAATTCCTTACCCAATTGTTCGCTATCTACTGGCTTGTCGACTTTTTATAACCAATTTAACTTAAGATAAGTCAATCACAAGAAAAAGAGTCAAATTCTCCAATGCAGGCCTGCGATATTGACTGCCGGTAGAGTTATCTATTTGGGGAGAATAGATCTCAAGAACCTTTTTTTTTTCTTGTTTCCAAGGACGGTCCTTTGCGGATGAGATATTCGTCATTACTAGGGTCCAGAATCAAAACGTTTTCATTCGGATTCAGACTTGGACCAAGGGCTTGCCAGTCTGTTACAGTCACTTGATTCTGCGTACATTAAGCTCTTGTTGAGAGGAGGTGTGAATAGATGCATCGTTCTGACCTTACACTAGTTATTTCCGCCCAAGATGTTCCCAATTGGAAGTAGATGCCTTTTTAGGACATTTCGATAATGCACAGAGCACTGTCGGCCCTTATAAAGATCAATATCCGTTGTTTCATTCCAACAGAACGCGCCCCATACCATGAGAGAGCATGCTCCTTGTAGTCACTTGAAGAACACACAAGGTTTTATTCGAAAATCAAGACAATAGTACCTCTAGCCATCAGAATCATCCAAATTCATTTTTCTTTTCGACTCTTTTTACTTTTACCAATCATTGGTCTTTCGGTCATCATCGGTCACTGGAAATCATCGGTCACTGGAATCGGTCGGTCACTGGAGTAATCATCGGTCACTGGAAAACTTTTACCAATCATTGGTCTAATGCATATTTTTAGCCGAAAGAACACGCCCCTTTCTAAGGTGCAGTTTCACTGCAGGTGTACGATACATTCTGCGATACTTATGAAATTTGTTTGTCTATATGCGATTGTAAATCGCGATCGTATATCGCGAATCGATTGTAAATCGCGTCATTTGGCTATATGCGACTGTAGATCTCGAAATAGATACCGCTAAAGTCCTGGCAAATTCACAAACAGGCTTCTTTTAGTTAGAAACTGCTCGCAAAACCTCTCTATCTTGTCGCTAAGATGTCTTTCTTGGCCGACCTGGACGATTTTATCGCAATTACATTGTAATCTTACGAGAAGTTTTCAAATTCCAGACATGCTACGATTTATTTGCTTAGCAATATAAAAAAAATTAACTTTCCGGGCATTTGATTTTACCTAAATCAGATGCAGAGAATGGAACGTTGTGTGGCATTTTCAAACTATAGAACAAATAGCGATTTTACATTTCGAAGAGACTACTTACGTGTACAGAATGCAGAATGTGCATTTTTTTATTGGATTTATAGAAGCAAATCTTTCCATTCCTTATATGTTTTGAGGAAAGCTTATTTAGATTTTTATTTATTTATTAAAAAAATCTGTAACGATATTTCAGCATTGGAATAAATTTACAATGAGATTCCACAGGTTAATTTTTTTTTCTTTTTTAATCACTGCATCATTTTCTAAATTGCTGTTTCAAAAATTTGTCTGTTCATATAACTTTGAAACGCACTTTAATTTGTTGATTGGTTTAACTTAATTTGCATCGTTCCTTGATATCGAAAAATAAAGAAATAGCATTGCGTTAATTTAAGCTGCCAGTAACGATAGTGTTGTTCCAGCAAAGATCTTATTTACACTTTAACGAGTGCCTGGTAGATAAAATGTAGACTTCTAGGTAATTTGCGGATTACTTATGTAATATGAGAAATCTGAAACAATTTTCAGCACTTTTACGATTCACCAAAGTTAATCTTCCTATAACCTACATAATCTGTATAATAACTGATTTCTGCCCTTTTTTTTAGCTACAACAAATATAATAGTAGAGGGATGATAGGGTTTTTGGTCAGATTTATTGATTTAATATTTCTTACCAAATACCTTTTATTTGTATCGATGTTACATGGCGAAGGATTCATTATAATTTTCATTGTAAGCTGTATTCATGACAGCATACCAGCTATCTACAGGCTTATCAACATCTAATATCAGTTTTCAGGGAGCAGTACCATGATTAATTTTTAATTAAAAAGAAGATTTATGTATACAAATTTATGCTGTTTTCCGTACAAATTCAGCCAATTATTTTTAAAAATATGCGAAACAAAGCTTTATTTAAGTAACCATTATCTTGAAATTTTTTATGAAAAAAATATTACAACAAAATCTAATCAACGTTTCGAAAGCAAAATTAGAATTATCGGGAAATGTTCCCGAAAAGCAAACAAAAAATCATCTACATTGTTTTTCAAGCGTAACACATTGATTATTTATGACTTCCCATCGATTATTCTTTTCTTCTTTAGCTAGGAAGACAAATGTCGTGCTGTACTGATCACACGCGAAAAATGAATAATTACTGGAGCGGGTGTATACTTTGCAAACCTTAGATGTATTTATCAAAATGAGGGGTGTGAACGAACTACATTCTTTGTATAATTACTTTTCATATAAACTTGTAAGGGCTTGGAAAAGCCGTCCACTGAATTGAAAAATTTGAGTTTCTCGTTATTCAATAACTGAAAAAATCGGTGCTTCTCTCAGTGTACTTTTTTCAGTAACAATTATTATATTAAGATTTTGTATCTCATGATTTCTTTTTTTTTTTCAATAGATGACCAGCTTAACCCTTTGAGGCGCAACCCTTTCCCAATGCTGAAAAAAGGGCAGCCGTTGCCATCGCTCGACTTAATTACCAGCAAGATGACGGCTGTGCCCGGCACAGCCAGCTGTCGTCAAAAAAAGGGTCTCTAGATCTGTGGCACGCGATGAACGTTTCGATCGTCCGCCATCTTGCTGGTAGTTAAGTCGAGCGATGGCAACGGCTGCCCTTTTTTTAGCATTGGGCAATCTATCCGGCTGTTCTCGCATTCCTCCATTTTTCAGCAGATGCCAATGCTGTTAAAAATAATCGTGACAATTTTTTTACGGGAAATGATGTGCTAAAAAGTAAAGGATTCTCGTGGAGCTCTTTCACCCGCAACTATTTTTATAGAAATGAAATATATTCTCCGTGACTGGCAACAGTCAAAACGTCAGAGTTTGGTGTTCCCAGAGCGGGAACACTGCGCGTTAAAGGGTTTAACCTCAAGAGATATTTTGTGTCACATTATGATACGACACGAATTTTAAGATCAGATCACTGTCATGCTACCTCGTTCAACATTATCAGTTCATAACCTGAAACTCTGATTCATTTTAGAAGGGATAATGGTCTAAATTTAATTTAATTAAGTGATGAAAGTCATCTATTTTACTGCTGTGATACCTTGAAAATTGAAATTTTGTTGAATAATTTAAGTAATAGTAGTATTACATTTTAGTAAAGTTAAAATTAAGAACTTTTTTAGGTGTGTGTGTATGTTCATATCCGTCAAAACATAGGAATTCCAAAGAACTATTGTACTAAGATATTTTGTGGAGTAGTCTAGCCAGTATTTTTGTATTTCCATGTTAAAAAATACTAGATTAGGCACTAAAGATATAAATATTAGAACTCATATATCACTGTGGCTATGTGGCTATCACTGTGGCTATCAATGCTATATAAAAAGCAATCAAAAGTAAAAAATTATAGAAAAAAATATCGTGTGTATTACTGTGAAAGGCCGAAATCTGGAGAATATCGACTTTCACCGGTGAATGTCTACATTTACATCGCCACTTGGTGTATTGCCGAAATATTTGCTAAATATTATTATTTCTCAAATATAACATAATTTTGTTTGAAAGAGATAAAATACGGCAATAACACTAAGGTTTTGCAATTTCTAGCCAAATATTTAAGATATAGCCAAGCTGGGTTCATTTTGAAAAATTTGTTTTTGGTACTTAATTGGGCGATATTTCAATAAAAGGCAACAAGCTTGAGATAGTTAGCGAGATTTTGGTGATAGCCGAAATAGGAATTCATCACTGACTTAATGAATTGGAGGTATCCATAAACCTTAATGTTAAAGTCTTTTGGGTTACACTGTACATAATTTACTCATTCGATTGCAATCAAAAACCAGGTGCGCAGTTAGATGTTACAATACTTCTAAATACAAAATTTCAACATTCTACAGTTGAAAGTTTTAGCCTTATGCGAAATACGCAGCTATTTTTGACATTGAATTTGGTGATATTTCGGCAAAACTCGTACAGGTCGATGGCAAATGGCAAAGTTTCGGGCATGGACCAAACAATGACAGACTAGATATAATCTATTGAAGATGTCCATGGACATTAATTTATTAAAATTATTTTGGGTGGTCCTGTAAATAAACTCACCTGTAGATTTTAGACAAAAAGAGGGGCGCAGAACTAGATATTACAACAATCCTACATATAAAATTTCAACATTCTACGTCTAATAGTTTTTGAGATACGCGAGTTACATCAAAATCGATTTTTTTTCCCGTCAAAATCTGGATACCGAAATTTTTTGCGATCACATTACTTCCTAATATTTCATATAAGGAAGTAATAAGTTATAGAATCCAAATAATAAAGTGTACCAAATGACATTGTTAAAACAACCCAAATTGTTACAAAATCGAAGGCATTTTTACAAAAGTAGGACGATATCGACTTTCGATTAAGTACTCGGAGTGCAGCTTGTGTAAACTATTCACTTGCCGTCGTGATTAAACTTTTTTGAAATTAAAATGAAATGACACAAGAAATGTATTAAGCGAATCAA
This sequence comes from Cheiracanthium punctorium, assembly GCA_038373885.1. Taxonomy (NCBI): domain Eukaryota; kingdom Metazoa; phylum Arthropoda; class Arachnida; order Araneae; family Cheiracanthiidae; genus Cheiracanthium; species Cheiracanthium punctorium. The sequence goes on from JAWZYV010015293.1 coordinate 117,819, forward strand.
AAGCAATACAAATTAATAGTTCTGAAAAAACGCTGCCACTGTGCCTACTCGCGGGCGTATTGTTTCGCTTGATTGGAGCAACTGACTACCTGAACGAATTACAAGACTATCAGAGAAGTGTATCTAAAATGGCGGTTCAATGAAACCTTTTGCCTATTAATCTCTGTGGAAGACTGATGGTCAAAACACTTAGGAAAGATAACAGTGTTTCAGAAGACGAGGATGCCTGAATAGACGCACCACGGGATTGTATTTTCAATGGTTCTGCAAAGGACTGCCTCCTGCGATGAATATTTTCTTCTGCTTCATCCAAAGAATAGTTGTGAGAAATACCTGGAAGTAAATTCGGCTTAGTTATTATGTCGTTGAAATACATTAGTAGAATTAATGGTGTATTATGAAGAGATATATCAGGTTGTAACGAAAGTTCTCCGCCAAATCTGCTTGAGTCAGCTCCTGTAGCATGGCTAATGGGCATGGCATTAATATCTAACTCTTTAGCTAGCTCTCAAGTGGTTAAATACTGATCTTCTTCTACAAGTTCTCGCAGGTGGCTTCATCAACATCAGTAGGCCGGCCAGAGAGCTCTGCTCCTTGAATGTCATAGACCCCGTTTTTTAACTTTCAGTACCAAACCTTCACAGTGCCGTATGATACACTAGAATCGACAACAGTAGAATCTTAATTACACACATAATTCTTTGACATTCTGTAGCACTTTTTGCAACAGAACTGGAAGTAAATGATGGTTCTAATCCAGTAACGGGATAGTTCCATTTCAGACACCTTGTACACTCATGTCCATAAATTAAGGATAATGAAGTTCAGGCAAAGAAAGAGAAAGAAGCAAAACAAATTTGACTTATTTGTAAAGTCTATTTATTAAACAAAAAGTAAAGAGCAAAAAAGATGCTATATGTTTGACATAATTAATAAAAATTGCAAGTTTTACTCCCTTGACCAAATTTCAAAAAAGAATCTATTTACAAAAAACAGTATAACATGGTTAGTAGGATGGTTAATACGGAGTATGTCTCCCGGACGATGCAATACAGGCCTGACAACGCCTAGGCATGCTGAGTATCAAATGATCAATCTGATCTTGGGGAATATTACACCACTCATCAAGCAATGCACTCCGAAGTTCCGGTAGACAGGTGGGAGGGGGTTGACGGGCTGCAATTCGTCGGCCAAGCATATCCCACACATGCTCTATTGGATTCAAGTCCGGTGAGTATGCTGGCCAATGCATACGGGTGATATCCTCCGATTGAAGGCATTCGTCTACAATGTTTGCACGGTGAGGACGGGCGTTGTCATCCATAAACACAAATTCAGCACCCATGGCGCCCCGAAACAAACGTACATGTTGTTCCAGAATGACATCCCGATAGATGTGGCCTGTCATCGTTACACTCTGAACATGCAGGTCAGTTCTGGAACCAAGAATAATTCCTCCCCAAACGAGCCATCCTGCACCACCGTAACGGTGTCTTTCAATGGTGTTCTCTTGGTGGTAACGGGTACCTGGCGCTCTCCAGATGAATGTCCGGCGAGAATCAGACTCCAAACTAAACCTGGACTCGTCGGAAAACATCACACAAGACCACTGTTGCGGTGTCCACAATGCATGCTCTCTACTCCAGGTTAATCGCAGGCGACAGTGAGTTGCGGTAAGTGGAACACATCTGACAGGCCTACGAGCATATAGACCAATGTGCCCTAAGCGTCTGTACACGGTCTGCCTTGAAACTGTCGTACCGGTAGCTGAAGAGAGCTGACGAGACAGGTCTGATGCTGTACTCCGTCTGTTTCTTTTGGCAGTAACTGCCAAATAGCGGTCCTCATTCGGCGTTGTAACTCGGGGGCGACCTGTGCTGTAACGTCTACTCACATTACCATCATCTTGGAATCGTTGCCAAAGCCTGGAGATGACACTCTGGGCGATTCCAAGTTCCTCGGATACTTCCAGCTGGGTACGTCCACATTCCAGTCGTCCGATAATTCTGCCACGTAAAACATCATCCAAATGCCTCCTTTGTGCCATAACTATGCGGTTTTTGCACTGAAAGGCTTTCACAGCGCTTGTGAACAATTTTACTTCTTTGCCACCATTCCTTATATACCCCTCTCTTACACTCTCGTCATTATGACGTACCATCCACGCCATCTGGTGGTTTCCTGTAATTTGCATATTCTTCATCAAGATGTGTGTGATCATTCCACAGGTGAAATTTTTATTTTAGAGATCAATTTCTGTGTGATTCTGAATTATCCTTAATTTATGGACATGAGTGTACTTAATGATAACGATATCTTTTAACAACAGAGTGTTCTAAAGCAAGTATCTTTCTTTCAAATGACAAATATTGTTTGACAAAAATATGAGCAAAAACACCAACGTGAACTGTTTGCAGACGATATTTGTGGTGGCTGGAAACTTTCGTTACAACCTAATATTTTCATTACATTTCTCTGGACCATTGCGAGAGGAAATATTTCGTAGTGTTAAATACGCCAGTCTGCCAAGGATTACGCATATGAATGTATGAGAACTGTTATAATGGCAACCATAATAGAAAATGATTATCTAATACGCACATCGCCACAAAAATCACCAGAGGATGAGAAGTCGCCACTGGTAACAAATATTCAAGATTTTCCCTTTCCGTTGACAACAGACAAACTACGGATTCTAGAACCAGGTTTAGATCAGGCTGATTAAATTCGTATAATATTACGTATCTTACATGCTGTGGTAATCATAATACCAGATTTGTGATTTTACTCTTACTATTATACAATCCCTGGTCGTATTAATGTGACAGCCATCAAATACATAATTTTACTTTCCGAACATTTAACTAAAGTATTGTTATCATGAAAAAAATTCGACTATGAGATTCTGATGTACTATTAACACGTTTTGAGGTATTCGGAATTCATTAATGGTATTTTCACGGTGATGTGTGGGTGAGCACGACAGCTCCTGAACAGGCCATTTGATTAAGCTCAAATTTGGTATATATATTATATACCACCCTTACATGACTTGTATTGATTTTGATGTGATTGTTTCTTACAGAGCTAAAAAAAAGGAAATTTTACACACTACGCAATATGGACGCACTTTTTTGAAATTGTGCTATCGTCTAAACGGTGCATTCGATTGAGGACAAATTCGGTATGCATGTTATGGATCACAATGACATGACCTCATAGAGTTTGGGATGTGTAGAATCGATAGTTTGTTCACAGGATGGCAAAAGAGAATTGTTGTACATTACGAATTATGAACGTAAATTATTTAATGTAAACTAGGGTCTAAATTGTGCATTCGAATAAGCTCAAATTCAGAATGTATATTCAGATCACCGTCACACAACCAGTATCATTTTTGGTGCGTGTAGGACTGTATAGAGCTGCAAAAAAAAAAAAATTCTTATACTTTAGAATCAAGTGTTCGGAAAGTCGACTGGAATCATTCCCTTTTTTTTCTTTCCCTACTCTTTTAAAGGTAAAACTTGTTTTTGCTGTCTTCCATTGACTAAACGTGATTTCAATCGCCTTTTACGGCAATTTTTAGTTTTCGTTGATGGATGTCTGCGATCACCCCTCTGTGTTCGGCACCACATCCAAAAAACATCTTGCATAACGTGTATGTACATTATCCTGCCACAAAATGATTTTCTTTGTTTTCAGGGATTCGCAGCTAAAACTAATGGAAGGAATAATTCATATTTCATACATAGATCGAGAAAAACATAGTGAGATGAATTCGCTGGAGTTTTTTGTGATATCAGAAATGCAGGGAATATCTATTGCTGTATTTAAGAACAAGTCAATGGCTTTTCGAATTTCACTCACACCTCTTTCAGTTTCCGTCCCCTCAATACCCTTTACCTTGGTACTGGCAGAAATTAACTTTATAGTCTGTTATTTCACAGAAGAGTTTTCAGAAATATCAAGTAGTTCAGTGTAGGATGTTTTATATTTCTAGATGTTTTGAATGAGAAAAACGACTCCATGAACATTATTTTCCTCCTATCTTAGATAGTGCATGCACATTAATATATCAATTCTTCAATCAATGTCTGTTATGAATTATTCCTAAATACGTTACTATTGCTTAGCGACCGTCAAGCAGAGTATAAGAGGTGACATGCTATCACTCTTCCTTCAGAGTGAGGCTCTCTTTCCGAGAGTTCATTTTGAACTCTCACTCTTACTGCAGAATGACCCTACTTCGCTCTTTAAAAAAAAAGTGTGTACATGTAATCTTTTCGCGCGATTGGAGTAAAACGTCTTTGACGTTTACGACACATTTCACTGAAATGATTAAACTTATAATAAATATCATATTATAATTTAATTATATAAACTTTGTAAAGTACATGAATAATAAGTATAAGTGTTATATTCATATTATTCATTGGAAATAGATACTTGAATGTCATCATAATTTTTTATGTATGAAATTATAGGTTTGTGGTAACTATAATGTGAAACATAAATTTTACTCTCTAAATTTGCTAATTTTCTTGAAAATACAGCATGTATCGTTGTACCGAAACGCGTTGTTGATTGAAGTCGAGAAGTATTCATAGTTAGATCAAATTTTTCTTAAAATCAACTTCACAACATGACACAGCCTGTATTCTAACCCAACATCCATACGTAAAAACGGTTTTAGAACAGGGGATAGAACACATAAAATAGAAAGGGACCCAACCTGGCTGAAATCGAGATCAAACAGTAGTCGGAACTTCAGTTTAAAATCACGATTACAGAATAATACTTCGAAACACACCAGAAGACGAAAACCACGGTCTAAGAGCACGGGAATTTAACTGCACGAAGAAATGGAACCTGTCTTCAATTGAACCCTTATTGTGTTCTTAAGTTTCCATCTACTATTTGGATTCAGTTACAGCCAGATTCATTTTTCTTTGTGGTGTTCATCCTCATGTTCTTAAACCGTTGTTCAGTCTGGAGGTTGGGTTAGAGTCCAGGAAGTGTCCATGAATTATCCTTTAACTGTGTTCTTAAACCTTTTGTAGCCGGGGTTTGTTTCTTTGTGGTGTTCCATACCATAGATATAGGAATCTCTAGATTGAGCATAACGAGAGAAAATTTGTTGCCTCCAAATGGTAGCCATGATAGTGTCTTGCACATGCGCAAAATGGTAATAACTTAAATTGTAATGGTATTTTCAATCACTTTAGAACGATCTGTATTTTAAAAAGTACTCGTATCGAAATATTTTTCCCTCGAACTTATTTATTTTTCTGAAGTATTGCAACGAATGTTCTATTTTACATCGACGACAGCCATGATAGTGGCAGAAATGGGGTGCGTTTTTGGCAACAAAAAGCACACGATTAGGAACATTGGATGAGCAATCTAGGTATTCCTAAATCTATGTTCCATACCTGCGTTCTTAAACCGTTGTTCCGTCTGGAAATTGGGTTAGAATCCAGGAAGTGTCCATGTATTATCCTTTAACAGTGATCTTAAACCGTTTGCCACCGGGGTTTGTTTCTTTGTGGTGTTACATACCCGTGTTCTTAAACCGTTGTTCCGTCTGGATATCGGGTTAGCATCCAGGAAGTGTCCGTGTTGAACTATTATTCTGTCGCTGTTTTCTTAAAACGTTTTTCCGTATTGTTTGAATCGAGAAAATGTCTATTTTGTGGTATTTTTCTTTGACTGTGTTCCTTAACTGGTGTTTTCTTCTGTCGGTTTGTATCGAATGCACGTAGGGTCTATTATTGCGTTTTTCTATGGTAGTGTTCTTAAACCTTTGTTTTCCTCTGCTGATTTTGTTGGAAGTATTATTCTGTTTCCGTGCTCTTACAAGGTAGTTTTCGTCTGCTAGTTTGGCTCGATTGCAGGTTCCATTTCTTCATGTTTTTCTATCACCGTGTTCTTAAACCGTAGTTTTCGCCTGCGTCACTTCCTTTACTGAGCGTTACTTCCGTCAGAAAGAAAAATCTGAGTTACTCCATAGTTTCGCCTAAAGAAGTTTTCTCTCTATTCTAAAAAAAAGTAAAGGCCGCTGCCGCCGCCGCTTGCGCTGTCAAAGCTTGTGGACCTATCTCCTCCTAAACCGTGGGGATTGGAGTTTCGACTAAGGTGCCCACAGATTCGAAAAATTCCGAGAAACCTGCTAAGCTGACTTAAATTTCGAAAATCGAATTATTTTAGAAGATATTAATAAAAAACTGAAAAAATAAACAGAATGGTGCCAGATTTGGCATAAAATCATTCATTCCTTTGCAACAAAGCGTTTCCAAGTATCTAGAATCACGTGAAATTTACAAACATGAGTTAGGAAGTGAAATTTACAAAGTTAACACAAAAAGCCTAATAACTTCTTCACCGTTTGCACGATCCGCTTGAAAATTTTCATGATCATGTATAAAAATATAGAAAACAATCTGCGCTTCTTTAAAAATCTGAAAATCCACCCGTTCCCTCCTTTTTAAGCGATTTTTCGCTATTTTGAGCACCATTTTATTTCCGAGAGTCAAAAAAGTAAATCATTTGAGTGACAAAATTACCCTTTTCAAGTGAATATGACGTCATACAGTTGGGATTCAAATTCGTTTAAAAAAGCTTTTCCAGATTACACAGTTTATTATCATTTTTTTTTTTCACAAATAAATCGTTTGCATGGACATGAGAATAGCTGTGTACACAAAACGAAATCTTTCGATTGCGAAAAGATTCCGCGAGTTTTCAGAACAGCATGAAATTTAATTTGGGTATCTCTCTATTCTAAAAAAAAAAAAGTAAAGGCCGCTGGCGCTGTCAAAGCTTGTTGGCCTATCTCCTCCTAAACTGTGGGGATTTAATAGTTTCGACTAAGGTGCCCACAGATTCGAAAAATTCCGAGGAACCTGATAAGCTGACTTAAATTTCTAAAATCGAATTATTTTAGATGATATTAATAAAAAACTGAAAAAATAAACAGAATGGTTGCCAGATTTGGCATAAAATCATTCATTCCTTTGCAACAAAGCGTTTCCAAGTATGCAGTATCACGTGAAATTGTCAAACATGAAGTAGAAATACACCCATTTTACGCCAAAATAAAAACTACATGAAATAAGTAACTCAAAATATGTTACACAAAGTTGACAATTTTCAAATAGTAAGTTCGCTTAGACAACAGGATTTTAGAATTAGCGATTATCCGTTTTTCCAAAACAGAATAACTAATATCTTGAAAATGAAAAATAATTAAAATGCAGATTATTTTAAAGCCGGTTCGGTCCAGCTGGATTATTTGCTACCAGTAGAAATATTTGGCGGCGTTAACTATGCCATTATAGCAGTTACAGTACACTTTGGATATTTGGATTGGGGGATGTTATAATTCGTGGTGCTAAGTACGCCAATCTGCAAACGATTATGTAAATGAAAATATGGATAACTGTTTTCCGGTAACCTTAAATGAACAGTAATTGTAGGTTGTGAGCATGTGTCAATCGCCAAATAATGAAAAGTCGCCATTGGTGGCAAGCTATCCTATCTGTTCCGTAGCTTTTATTAACTTTACATGTACGCAAGTCGCCAAATAATGAAAAATCGCCATGGGTGACAAATTCGCAAGATGTCCAATAGGTTTTCATTATTAAAAATACAGCTGAAACAGATGTTCTGATTTTATTATGCTTTAGCTCCTAATTAATATAACTTTTGAATGGCAACATTAAATATCATTGTGTTTCTGAGGAGTGCAAATAATTTTTCCAGCGATTATAAGCGGAGTCCGCACTCCAGGTGGAGTATAGCTCAGGACCCGTACAACACGGATTCGCATAACAAAATATCTTCCGTGTTATGAGGGGGAGGGGATCTACTGTAGTGTGAAGTTTAAATTTTTATGTACCAATGAACCTGCAAGAACCAAGCAATGTGTAATTCAGTAACATTCTATCTGATCCAATCAGGGACGTAGCCACGGGGGGTTTATGGGGGTCATAACCCCCCCCCCCATGAGCAATTTTTTGCCATACAAAATGTATATTCTTCACTACATTTTCACATCCACGTATACATATATATGAGTTGTAGTAGTCGTAACCCCGCCCATGAAAAATTTCTGGCTACGCCCCTGGATCCAATCTTTGGGTTTTGTCTGTTGAAATTATGTCTTTTTTTACGAATAAGCCTTAAGGGGGGGGGGCCGAATGCCCCATACGAAAGGGGCCGAATGCCCCATACGAAAAGCGAGCGTAGCGAGTCTGGGGGCCTTGGCCCCTAGTACTTAAAAAAAAAGTTTTTTTCTGCATTTTTAAATGTTATTAGCTTTTATAAATCTGCAAACAGGAGCTTGCCTGTCACACTGTGTCTCGACTTTTTAATCCCATTATACGCTTTCCAACATCATCAGGTTTTCAACCAATTTAGATCATAAAAATGTGGGGAAAGTTGGCATGGCACCACTCAGAAATTACTGTCGACCGACCAGAAGACTTTTGGAACCACGGATAACATGCATTTATACCGCATATACCTCACAATAATAGCTCTTTCCCTTATGAACTGATACTACACCTCATATGGGATGGACATCCCCCTCCCCCCGTGAAAATGCCTGTGTGTCCTCCCCTCCTAGCGTATCATACATAGGGAAATCTATCTGCAAGGATAGCCCTGGGATTATCCGTCACGACACTCGAAACTAGGTAATTTCCTGTTCTGCCGGGAAACAACAAGCATATAAAAGTTCAAATACAGTCAAACCTCGTTAGTACACCACACTCAGGGACACTTAAAAATGACTTATTAAGCGAAGTGACTTCTTAAGTGGAGTTTATACTATATGCAAAGCTAAAGTTTAAATGTTTATATACAATAAAGTGTGCCGATAATTAACTTAAATTATAATTTATATAAATTAGTAGAATAAGAATATAAATTAATAAAGTGTATGACAAATTAAGGAAATTATAAGTAAAGACATTATGATGTACAATATTTGTTGATAAGGCAACAATCTTTGTAAGGAAAAATCCTGAGAGTTGTGCTCAATAAAAATTAAGTGCTTTTAATAGATAACCTTTTCAAAGAAATGAGACCGAGTTTGTATATTGCACTCTTAAAAGTAACCTCTTAATCGGTTAATAAAATAGCGATTCAATAAGCGGAGTACATTATATGTAAACGCGTATTAAAAAGGTCGGAACTTCTGAAAGATGATGAAATATGCGGAGTGGCGTCTTATCCAGGAGACTTATTATCGGGATTTCACTGTACTGAATTTTCTTAAAGAATTATTTTTAGTGCTTTTGTAAGTTAAGAAAAAAAAAACACAAATTGAGGGTAGTTACCTATTCTGAAACCATTTAATCTATGCAAACATAAATGTTTGTAACTTTCCTACAACATTCCCTCCCATAAATGCACATTTTATGTTCCGAAAACGAGAAAAAAGCGAAAAGGGCTGTTATGGCAGTCAAAAAGAGATGTTATCTTCGACCTGGAGCTTTTTGGGATCAAAATCTTTTCCTTCAACTCTCAATTGGAGGAGCGCCAGTGTAGATGTAAAAGTTTCGAAAATATAAGGTCAAGATTTCCAGAATGACCGTAAAATATTTTGGTGTTAACTTTTGAATAATGCTTTCCTATAAAACATCACTTTTATTTTAAGAAACAAAAATATGCCTTTGTGAAATTTAATCGCTCGAATTTTGCATAGGAAAATGTTCCACATTTTCCTTTCATAAAAGTAAACTGAGAAATTAAAGAACTCTATTTCAGAAACAAAACAAAAAAAAAAAACTTTCTTTAAATTAAATAATTTAAAAAGTAAAAATAGGCAAAATTCTTTCTCTTTTATTTTAAGGAAAAGAGGGTTATTAAAAGTAAGGCTCGAAATTAACGGTGGTCCGCTGGTTCGAGACCACTAAAATATATTACGGACCAATAGAGTACAAAACTTGTTGGTCCGTTGACCAGTACCGTTTTATTGACATTTTTCTCCTACAAACTTTATTCATTGAGTTCCACAATACACGCCATCTAATTTTGCCAATACGTGTCATACAATGTGATCTATTTAATATTTTTTATAATATGTATTCACATTTTTAAATTCAGCTCTTAACGTAAAACAATATACTATATTGCTCATATAATTTCGTTTTCGGTTCGCAAATTTCTTAAATCATGTACACGGACTAGTGATAAATGATACGGACCAGGGGAGACATGGAGCCATTAGTTCTTTGGACCAGAGACTAAATGTTCTAATTTCTACCCCTGATAAAACTATTAATTAGGAATGCACCGAATACCATATTTTGACGAATGCTGACTACCGAATATTTGGTTAAAAATTTATTTAACGTATTAAACCGTGATTGCAATGATTAATTTAATTTGATTGTTTTTAAACAATGTTTCATATTTCATATAGTGTAAAATTTCAGGAATTAAATACTGCAAAATTTAATATTCATGTGTCTCCTTTATATATTATTAATCACCTTTTTAGATATTTGTGAAATGATATATAAATTTTTTTTAATCTGTATATTTTATAAAAAAATTATCTGTTAATTGACTTTACACATTTATGAACACTTAATATTATGCTTTTGTTTTGTTTTTTCCCCTTACCTGTTACTGTTTCATATTTGAATGAGTTACAAATAGTAAGGTTAGTGTAATGTATACACAGTTGAAGATGTAAGATTTAAGAAAAATTGAAAAGCAACAAAATTTAAATTTAATATTTTAGTGTTTTCTCTTACATTAAAATTACTAAACTGTAACTTTCATTCATGGTATAAAAAAATATTGTCAAACATTTAAATTTATTTACTATTCGGTTGCCGAATATTAAAGTATTCGGCCGAACCGAATATTCGGTTTTTCTGCCGAATAGGCAGCATATCAAATACCAACCGAATATTCGGTGCAACCCTACTATTAATGAAGTAACCTATATACACATAACACAATCAATTCATGCATAAAAGGGTGTAAAAATCTGTGGTATTACAAATCTCTCAGAGTAAAATGCTTTTGACTGCTTTAGATGGCCGTATGGTTTTTAATTCCAACATTTTGCAATAAAGTGCCCGTGAACTTTATTGCCAAATTACCATGAATGGTGCACGAATACTTTATTCCATAGAAACTAGTCGTAAACACAGTCTTTACGCATTGACTGATAAGCTTTTTTAATGAGAAAAGTAATCATGTCAAACGCATCGGTCATACAACACTTTTCAACGCAACTGCCTTTTTTGCGCCCAAATTTTTTAGATGTATAGTTGTCGAACTTGGAGAAGTTTTGTACATAACCTCAAAAAATCTGTATCACTATATAAAAGCAATTTTGCGAGGTCCGGTAAAAGAACGTTTATAATTTGTCAATTTCTTATTCAAATCCTTTAAATGAATAGTAAACTGCTCTAGACGTCTACACCTTTATTGTGTTGTACTTGAAATGGATTAATGTGTCTAAATTCCAAAGACCGTAAAGTATTGGAACTCTGTTCAGAGCTTCTGTAAAAGAACTATAAACGCTACATGCACTATTTTAAATAGGGTAGATGATACAGTACATAGCAAATGCAAATTTCGCAGTGATCGATGCACATTTAAGACAATTAGAGCACGGCCAGACGGACAGAGAAACCGAAATCATTAACATGCTTCAGCGTTGTTGGGAAGTGTTACAAAGATGTTTACAAAGTTTTCATCCAATTCTCAAACTGCGTTGTATAAGCAATGAATTTGGAACTTATAAAACTAGTTTATTATTATTATTATTCTTTTAACACTTTCCAACTAAGTTGAAAAGTTTCGTCTTATCTGTCTGTCCATCTGTACTCTAGTTGCATATAAATGCCTCTATTACTACAAATTTTATGTAGGTTACTCCTCTGAATTGATCAACGTGCCCATTTGAAAATGGTCTACTTAGCGTTTAAGAATAAATGGACAACCTTCGGATGTGGCCCGCCTCGGCTTTTGATCGGGCCCGCAGAACATTTCAAATTCCCATAGAAAACCAATATAAACCAATCAAAATCCCATATAAATCCCATTTATATTGCTCGCGACGGTGCTGAATAACATCCTAAAATTGGCCCGCTGTTTTCCAAAGGTTGCCCATTCCTGATTTAAAGCGTATTTTAAAGACATTCATCTCTTTCAGGCAAAACAAAATCTGATATTTTTTATTAAGGATTATTAAATAAAACGTTGTTAAATAACTTAATAATAAAGATTATTAAAGGAAACTTCTAATGGCATCAACAACCTGCGTTTATCACCAGTATCACCATCGTATTTTTGGATTGCAATGAATCTATTAAGTTACACAATGACGAAAATTCGCCCAAAACAGAAATCCGGATTAAGAGGTAGGATGCGAATTAATACGATTCACAATATTGGGTGGACCCTGTTTTGGGATATAATTATCGATAAGCTTAATCCTGAGAATAAATCACTAGACCCTTTGCACTCGGATGTCCACTCGAAACGGACATCGAGCTTATTATGAAATAGAATAAACAGCAAACAAGCGCTTCCCTCCCCCCTCGTGAGCTTTTCGTAATAAACCGTACTTGTCAAAAAAGGATTACAACCCGAATACAGAGAGGAATTCATAACTCTTATTTTAGTAAATACTGCCACAGAATTTCTCATTGAATGTTCTACTTTCTGATAATTCATATAATTTATAAACTAACAAGGTAAATGTTCCAGTAGTAGGCCACTTAAGGGTATTTCCTCTATTATCATCTTAACTTTAGCGAAGTTTTGCTAATCTATATATTTTTATGGTTGTTTATACTTATATTTAAAGTGACAATCATCTAAAATATCAAAATAATTGTGGTATAATTTTTTTTAATTTAAAACTGAGGGCACTTCTGTGCAACAAAAGGGGGCATAGCAAAATTTTGATGTATACCAGTAGTGGGCATATCAGAAGTGGGTCACCTAGATTTATCAAATGGCTAACAAAAAAAGAATGAAATCATTATATATAGTATTAATATCAATAAATTAATATTATACATTATGAAAATGCAATAAAAATGGCTGATGAAACGTTTTATTTATAGATTCCAGTCACATGAGATTTACATTTTTTTCTCCAACAGCCAATTTTTTTATTAAAGGTATATGTTAAAGTTGATTTTTAAATTATGGTTGTGGCATTATGTATTTAAAATCTTTATGTTGAATGAATCGTTTTCAACCATTACAAAGTTCTTTTGGTTCTTTGTAGATTTTAGCCCCTGCACATATATTGCTTCATTCTTTATCTCCTGGATACACAAATACACATATTTTTATGGATTTCTTTTACCTTCCATGAGGGACACAAGAATAAATGGATCTTCTTTTCAGCTTTAATTTGTCAGAAATAGGCAATCCTTATTTTTTTATCTCACCATAACCAAGGTCGTTCAATTCATTCATGATGGAATCATTAAGCTAAATTGGCCCACTACTTGAGCATTCAGTAATCCATAGATCTAAAAGTGGCCTATCCTTCACTATCCATAAATTGTTGTTACAATTCTATTGAATAATAGTTTTTTATAGTGCATTCAGTAAATAATCAAATGATATCAATAACAATTAATTTTAAAAACAAATAGAACGAATGTTAAAAAATGATTTGAATGAAGATTTTTCTCTTAAGGAAATCACTAAGCTTAAAATGCTTCTCTAAGAGACTAACTTGAACATCAAATTTTCTTGTTCCTAACTAAATAGGAAATGAAGACTGCTCTTTTGGTATTTAGTTGATAAGCCAATCAGAGGCTGATATCTTATCTCGATGGATAATTGGAATGTCTTGTTTTTTAACTTAAAATTTTAAATGGACCACTGTTGATACTCTACTGCTGGAGCACTTACCTTAAATAAGAATAAAATTTTTATGCAACTTCAGCCAGAGGGAAAAAACAAGTATAATTTTTACATTCCGAATATGTACCATGCAAGAAAAATATTGCAATCACGAAAAATTTCGCTTTGAGAGTTTGATGTATTTACACGTTTTGAGGTCTTCTGAATTCATTATGCTAGTGAAAAAAAAGAAAGAAAAAGAAAACCGACTTCAATTTACTTCACTACAACAAAAAAGTAACCCCATTGCAGTGACGTAGCCAGAATTTTTTTATGGGGGGGGGGAGGGGCGTTTCGAATACTTCAACTCACATACATGTATACGTGGGGAGTGAAGAATATACATTTTGTATGGAAAAAATTCCTCATGGAGGGGGTTGTGACGTAACCCCCTACCACCTCTTGGCTACGCCACTGCCCCATTGTTAAACGGTAGGCTTTCGGCAATTTCTTATTAGATATAGAAGATATTGACAAGCTGAGTTCAGCTATGGAAACTTATTTCTTGGGAACAAATTGCCAAATTTAGCCAACCTCGGCGACTTTTGGCTTACCAATAGTAACAACAACTAAACTAACAAAACAAACAAAAACTAACAGCCAACAGCAACATTTTACGCAAATAGCTTAAAAGCATAGGTTTCTTTCGTTTTTCTGTATAATAATATTATCTGAACTTGACCAAATTAATATGGAACCACAGCTAAAGTATCCCCTTTCGAATAAAAAAATAATCATCCAAATCGGCTTATGTGGTAAAAAGTTATCGCTGAACACACACACACACACACACACACAAAAAAAAAAAAAAAAAAAAAAAATTCTTATGTATTTTTAACTTTTTACTTTTTGAATTAGGTTAAAAAGACAGGGAAAGAAACACATAACAGAGGTTTACTTGGAGTAGAAAGCATTGCAGACCTATCAAATAATAATACTAATCTATATTCTAACACACATCAGTGTTCTGAAATGAATTATTACATTTCAGAACACTGATGTGTGTTAGTGAATGATTGATAACATTTTATTAAAAATGTTATCAATCAGTTTATCATATGTTTTATACATATGACAAACTAGCTGTGTAGCCCGTTGTTGCCCGGATAAATTAGGTGCTATGGCATAGTTAGCCGGTAAAAAAATTGTCAGCTAACGTCAATTACTGATGACTGTTCTGTTTTGTCGTTCATAAAAAAAAAAATAATAATAATAATAAAACGCATTGGTATCTCCGAAAATACAATGTGCTCCTTATTACGAATCCACATGTTACTATTTAAATAAAAAACAGTTTTGATAAATTTGATTTGATTTCTTTTGCAAACTGTGTGTTTATTAGTATTAA
The DNA here is from genome assembly GCA_038373885.1 of Cheiracanthium punctorium. Taxonomy (NCBI): domain Eukaryota; kingdom Metazoa; phylum Arthropoda; class Arachnida; order Araneae; family Cheiracanthiidae; genus Cheiracanthium; species Cheiracanthium punctorium. The sequence continues at coordinate 133,063 of JAWZYV010015293.1, forward strand.
CGACATTTACTCTGAGTATGAGCTTTCCAAGATTACTAAATCCGTCTTCTCCATTCTTAGACCACTTGCTACGATTAATTTGCAACACATGAGAACACTTTCCTTCCAGATAGTGAATCGCTGTCATAGTTCTGAAAATTCATACAGAAATGAAATGAAAAATACTATTTAAGAATATTTTCGTGCTGCAGTAATACAACACTTCATTTTAAAAAATTTAGAGAATGAATATCGCGAGTTTTCTTTTACATAATATTTTCCCATCAAAGCTTGTGTCACAATTGTTTTTTAACCAAAGCTTTTTCGGTTGTACTCAATTCGAAAAATGGGAAAAGAACGTTTTGTGCGCTAGCTTTCTTTTAATTAATCCGATTTTAAGTTTAAACCTTCTCCGGACTACACTGATCAATTTGCAAAGAAACACGCTTCAATCGATCGAGTAGCTTTTGAGTCTATACAGAACAGACAAATGTTCATTTATATATACTGGGTGAATCAGAAAAGTATCAAAACTTTACGGGGTCATAAAACGCATCTACACCAGCAATTCTGTCACGGAAAATATGGGCGAAAACGCAATCTTTATCTACCCAGTAGTAATAACACTCAAGGAAGAGTTAAAACGTCAGTCTTACTTTCTAAGTGGGTCTCCTAAATTATGAATGTGTTCTCTAAAAATTTCAGGTTTTAAAATGAAATAGGATATTTGAATATCCACTTTAGGCCAATCCCTTTACCAAAAATGAAACTCATTTCTCAAAAAAGGAGTCGGAAATTTCTCTGATTTTTCAAACCTTCTTTGAAAGTCATTATTATTTGGTACATGAAGACAACTTTTGCGCCCATATTCTTCATCAGGAATTGCCTAATTGCCTATCTAGATGTGATTTATCCGCCCCCCCTCCCCGGAAAGTTTGATCCACTTTTTCAGATTCACCTTGTATATAAATAACAATGTTTGTGCCTAAATTTTAGTGACAAATCATGTTTCTCTTTACTGTTTTTTTATATTCCATGGGAGGTTGGAAAAAAAAACCTACTCTCGTAATTTACACTTATGTCAGCATTAAAAATCCGTTTTTAATGTAAGGACTCCTGCGTATTAAAAATGTAGATGATGTAAAATGAAAATGTCTAGCATAAAACACACACACACACAAGAATAATGTATAGCCGTAATAGTAAGCTTTGCTATAACCATATAAATCAAACTAAACCAGTTTACCTTCGTGTAGGTCGAGAACCGAACTGAAAATCGCACATCACTGTCTGGTCTAATCTCTCCTGAGGGCTCGGCTCATCGAGAATTCTCCATACCGTCCGGTATACCCTAGTTCGGCCCTTACTTCCCCTTTTCCTAGACCTCACTCAGTTACGCCAGTGTGGACCCCTTGTACATTTTTTCTAAAATTTCTATGGAATTTTTATCAGTTTCGGAACATTTTCATTTCTTTACGCTTCTTGAAATTCTTATCCTTAGCAATGAAAAAATAAATCAGATGGAAAACCTAAAATAACTGTCGACTGAAATGCACATATATGATACAAGGCGCATCATATTCAGAAAACCTCAATATACAATCATCCATCTAATACTTCGAGAGAACCTGACTATTCAAGGCAATTTAAACTTACGAAACAAATCAGTGGTCTCAAAAACTTTTTTTCTGCAGCATTTTTGCCCCTTTTTAGGACCGGGGATAATTTATTATTCCAGAATTACATGGTTTGTTTGTTTGTTTTGTGTGATTATGGCAACGCTACGCTAGAACGATCTGCCAAGGATGGGGGGGTGCCTTGGTAGGAGGACTTTTTAAGGGGTTCTAACGCGTATTTACGTTACATCTAGAAAACCTACCAACACACTAGACAGTTAGATCGACAGCCGCGCGCTGGGACCCGAACTCGGGACCTTCACACTCCCCAGAATTGCATGGAAAGTAAGTGTAACTCGGAAGATTGCTGTAATTAGATCCCTTCCGAGCAGTGGCGTAGCCAGGATTTTCTTTCGGGGTGGGTCCAAAATTTTCCCTTCCAGGTATACGCATTTATATCAATAAAAAAAAATAAGAAAAAGATCCCCTGTCCGGTGTCTGTCTCTCTCATTTCGTTAGGGGGGAGGGGAGGGGGGGGCTCTTGGCTACGTTACTGCTTCCGTTCCGAGGTCCCTCTTTTGTGGAGGACCTGGGACTGCAGCCCCTGTTGCCCTTCCTTAAATCCGGTCCTGTAGATAAAGACGCATATTTGAACCTACGGGGGGATAACCCCCCCCCCCAGCTACGTGCCTGGTGTGTTTGCTCCATCCATATCTGAAAATTTCAAATCGGTGGCATCAAGGGAGACAGACTGAATTTTCAGAAAGGGCCATTAAACTTTTTACAAAGTCCATAAACTGTTCAAGATGCAAATTGAATTTATGGACTCGGGAAGTAAACGAATGTAAAATTCTAAAAAAGCTCGGGGGGGGGGGCTATCGCCCCCACGCTGGAGCGGTGGTGGATTAGTGCGTTTGTCGGGGGGGGGGGGGGTTAGTTTGTCGGTCGGGGCGGTTAGTGAGAAAATTGACATATACGTCCATTTTATGGAAGTAAAATAGGATCTTTTACATTAATTTCTTTTGTCTCGGAGGGGGGCCGGTCGACCCCTCCGCCCTCCCCTTTAGTCCGCCCTTGCGCTGGAGCCGCCCTTGAATAGCATTGAAAAAGGGAAAAATGCTCAATTTCAGAAATATTTCCTGAAGAATTTTATGGTGCTGCCATCTAGAATACATTTATAAAATTAATTCCCTTTTAATTACTTAATAGTCAAAAAATTAGACTGGCGCAATTATGATTATTAAAATAAAGAAATGGAATTTAGACAAAAACCAAAGACAATACTGTCGAGATGTAAAAAATAGAGATAAAATATTATCTTCTATGGCTGGTGAATGCTAGTATCACTTGGAACTTGGAGCAACAGAAACCCTTGAAAAGTTCGGCCGCCCAAGACACCCTTGGCTAGGCAGATACCCCTCATTCAGGTTTCTTTTACACAAGGGGCGTACAAACTTTATAAGAGAAGGACCACTCATAGAAATGACAGGACTGAAGAAGGGGTGCATCGAAATTTTCGTTGAAAAGTGAAGTAGCTCCAATATAATTCGAGCTATATATATATATAGCATATATATAAGGGCAATTTTTTATTGCACAAATGGTTATTTGCAAACATTTTTTACCCCCTCCCCCACCCAAGAGTGCAAAATGGTGAATTAAAAATAATTTTTTTTTAATAAAAATGTATAAAAATCTATAAAGCATGAAGTAACAAAGATCCCAGAAGCGCTATAATGAACTATTTTTAAAACAAATTCAAGAAAATAATGAAAACCTTAAAAAAAAAGCCTGATGTTCGTATCAAATTAAAAATAAACAACTTTAAATTGAACATGCATACATAAAAACAGTGTAGTACGCCCGCTTCGAGTGATATACGAATGGTCCACCCTCCTTCCATTGGGGGGGGGGGGGGGGGGATTGACAACCTTCGCACAAACAGGAGAGTGATAACGTAACAGCCAAAACATACATATTGCGCTCTATTTATATGTGAGTTCTGTGCAAATTTTTTATTTTAAATACAGTAAACCTAAATTTCTCAACGAAGCAAAAAGGTAAACATATAGACTAGTTCAGAAGTGGTATTAACTAAATAAAAATCCTCAATTAATATTTTGTTTTAAAATTGTTTTAATTAATACACTGTTATGCATATTTTTAAAGTATGATTAAACTATTTAAGCTTAACACATGAAATATTAAAACTAAACTTTCTGGATTACACCTTTTCCCTACACAAGTACACTGTCTACCAATAAGTATTTGGACACCTATGCAAATGACGATATCTGCGGTCCTGAGGTACGTCACGGCCTCCGCCGGTATATATCGTGTAGGAAACAGCATCGGCATTAGTCGCACGCAAGACAAGGGCGGATTAAAAGGGGGGCGGTGGGGGCGACCTCCCCCCCCCGAGAAAAGAGAAATTAATGTAAAAGATCCTATTTTACTTCCATAAAATGGATGTATATGTCAATCTTCTAACTAATCGCCCCCACCGACAGACTAACCGCCTCCCCCTCGACAGACTTGCATTAATCCGCCACTGATGCAAGATGCCGCGCAGCTCGGAGCCCTGTCTGTGTGTGTGTGTGATTTCGAGAAAGGTATAATTATAGGGTATCACAAGTGTGGCCGATCCTTAAGGGACATATCTAGCGATCTGAAGTACCCAAAATCGACAGTGGCCAATGTGATTAAGAAGTGGAAGGTGAGCTGTGATTGTCAGAATGTGCCCCGAGTCGGCAGACCAACGAAACTGGGAGATAGAGACCGACGAGTGCTGTCCAGAGAAATTCGGAAGAACCGCACCCAACCGATGGCCCTCATCCGCGAGGAGTTTCAACAGGCATCCGGGAGTATTGTTTCAATGAATACCATCCGTAAGGAAGCACATCTGCTTGGTTTTCATGGTCGTGCTGCTCGGTTAATGTGGTGCAAAGCACATCGAAATTGGACCGTAGATCAGTGGAAACGGGTTCTTTGGAGCGACGAATCAAGGTTCACCCTTTACCGTTCGGATGGCAGGGTCTGGGTCTGGCGTCTGCCTGAAGAACGTCTCCTGCCAACAGTCAAGTTCGGCGGATGTGGAATTATGGTCTGGGGTTGTTTCTCCTGGTATGGACTGGGACCCTTGGTCCCCATGGTAAGCTCAACGCCGATGCCTACTGCACTATTCTGGATGACAATGGGCTTCCTACGTTGTGGCAGTTTTACGGGTTGGACCCCTGTTACTTTCAGGACGACAATGCCAGTTGTCATGTTTCGAGGTTAATCGAGGCTTGGTAGGGTGCCAATGGAGTTCATCGAATGGACTGGCCTGCCCAGAGCCCAGACCTGAACCCTATCGAGAACCTCTGGGACGAGTTGGATCGCCGAATTAAAGGGTGCACTACCCGTCCAAAATCGGTGAAGGAACTTCTATGTCTACTCCAAGCCGAGTGGAAGACAATACCACTAGCTGTAATACAGACTTGTGGAAAGTATGCCCCGGAGCAGGGGCGTAGCCAGGGGGGGGGGATATCGGGATATATCCCCCCCCGAAATTTTTGGATTAGTGATGAAATTCCCTCTATTTATACAGATATAAGTTCATATCCCCCCCCGAAAGTTTTTCCAGGCGCATATCCCCCCCCCCCCGAAAAATTTTCCTGGCTACGCGCCTGCCCCGGAGGGTTCACGCTGTAATTGCCTCTCGTGGAGGCTCTACCAACTATTTATTTTGAATAAAGTTAGTTTTTCTTTTCTATCACAAGTGTCCAAATACTTATTGGTAGACAGTGTATTAGTGTATGACTATGAATTATGCTGACAATTGTATGTGAACAAGGCAAACAGTTTCGATGCAATCCAGGCTTTTCTCAAAAAATAATCTTTCTGGTTCAGATGGGGGAAAAGAATATGTGACGGAGAATATATATATATATATATATATATATATATATATATATATATATAAAACATTACACATCAAAAGCCCGTTAAAATCCCACATTTCTAGAACCACGCAGTTTTAATTCAGTTGGAACAAAGGAATCCGCTTTCAAAAACTGCAATTACTACACGGTCCCTTGCAATTCCTTTGTAATTTTGTAGACAGCACCAGTGTTCAGTCACTGTGGCGTCTTGAAAGACATAACAAACCTTGAAAAACCGCTGCCCAGATTTAGCATTTGGCCAATAATTGCAACGTGCTTGGATCATGTGACACGACCTCAAAAGTTAATAAAAGGGGCTGCATCATCCCAGGAGGGACTCTTCTGCGTGACTGCAACTGCCTAAGAAATATGTATCCAGTTGTCCAATAAAATTATGTAATCGCAGTTCGACTCATTCTTACACCGACGGCCGCTATGGACCAAGGATTTTCACGGCTCGCTCCAGCGTTTGCCGGCCAGCGAAGACCGTCCCATATCCCGCAATAACGGCTCGAAGCCAGAGTCCCGAGCCGCCTCGCCTAACACTCAACGCCGACCAGGAGGCCTCAACAGCCTCGCCTTTCTCCGGTCCACGACTAAAAACTTTCCCGTAGCCGCCTAATGCTGCATATATATATATATATTCATATTTTCCCTTGGAAACGATTTGTGAAACTGTTACAGCAAAAGAGTTCTTAATGAGCGAATAATTAACTCATTGTGGACCGCAGTTTTGTGCACCTTTCCTTTACAAAAAGCACTCGGACTCAAATTTTGAGAACTGTCTTTGAATATGATGTAACAGAAGTGACTTATCAGGTTAAGCACTGCTTCCCCTATGAATATATATATCCTAACTAATATTATAAATGCAAAAGTGAGTTTGTTTGTTTGTTTGTTTGTTTGTTTATGACGCTTTCACGCCTAAGCCGCTGAATCGATTAGGATTCATGTTGGTTTAGATATAGATGGGACCCTAGAGATGGTTATAGGCTACTTAGAATTTTAGATTTTTAGTTACTTTTTCAATTATTAATTAAAAACTGTTTTTACGTTGCCATGCTTGGCGAGTTTCGCCCGTATCAAATAATTCATGTTTTGAGCTAACAAGAATGCTATTACTTCAACAAAGGAGCGCGTGCATCTGAAAAACATTAAAAACCACGGAAATTAAGCCAGTTTTATGCCAAATCTATCTATCTGTAATAATAAAAATGAATGTTCTCCAGACAAATCTACACAAATCAGAGCTTTGAAAGACTGAGCCCATAACTTCGGTAAAGTGCACCTGAGGCTCAGAATTTTGAAATTTTAACTACTTTTCTAACTATTAATTAAAAGCCGTTTTATCGCCCGCACAAAATGATTTATGCTTTTAAAATAAAGCAGAAATTCTATTTGCAAAATCACATGCATTTGAAAAACATGGAAATTATGTTGATTTTACGCCAAATTAAGACGCATAAGTAAAGAAAAGGGTACTTAGGTATTATCCCGGCGGTCCGCCAAGACAAGCGATTTTTTACCGAAATAAATGCCGGGTACATGAAATTATTAATGGCTTTGAATACGATTGGCAACAGTTTGGCAACTCATTTCAAGAAAAAGCAGTTTGGCGGGAATGACCGCCGGGATAATACGTGTTATAAGCTACCTAAGTATTATAGGCTACCTTTAACGCATATATCACAGATAGTTCTTTTAGGGATGCTAATAAGAATTACATTAAGCTCTATGTGCATCTCTGTAAGTACTGAACCGATTATTAAACTTTTTTTACTGATAGGAAGCTACACTATCCTTGAATATTATAGGCTAAAATTCATTCATGTAGCGTAAATAGTTCCTTACAGGAACACTCAAAATAGATCTAATACATTACGCTCTCTGGGTATCTCTGTAACTACAGAACCGATTCTAAAACTTTTTCACTAATAGAAAGCTGCTCTATTCCTGATTAACATAGACTAAAATTCATGCATATAGCATAAATATTTCTTTTACAAAACAGTTCGCAAATACTGTCATAACTGTCTCTATTCGCGAAATGCCTGAAAAAAATCTAAATTTAGTAACTCTGCATATTCTCTTATTTTAAATGAAGTATACTACCATGCATTATACTTCATTTGAAACAAGTAAAAAGCAAATAATATTTAAATGCAGTTTCTTTTGTTGCAACAATATTTGTTATTCACACATGCTACATTTCTCTCGGGACCTAATTCTAAAGCTGACGCGGACGAAGTCGCGGGTAGCAGCTAGTATATATATATATATATATGTGTGTGTGTGTGTGTGTGTGTATTTAAAATTATCAGAAAACTCAAATTTATTTCGCAGAAATTTAATTTTTCTGCTTATACTTTTCAACACAGTTAAAATCTCTAGATTGAGAGGACTATAGCTCTTAGAACGCCAAAATCTTTTCCTTTTTAACCAGGTCTTTTCAATGTCATAAGTAAATTCAAACTATGCTGTTTCCTTTTCTGCTTCACTTATGACAAGCCTCACCATGGCACAGTGGTTATGCCACTGAAAATGGTAGACGGCCGAGGTGTGAAGGTCCCGAGTTCGGGTCCCATCGCGCGGCTGTCGATCTAACGGTCTGGAGTTTTGGTAGGTTTTCTCCAGATGTAACGTGAATACACGTTAGAACCCCTTAGAAAGTCCTCCTACCAAGGCACCCCCTCATCCTAGGCAGATACCCCGTGTGCAGGTTTGCCCAACAACACAACAACAACAACAACAATCACTTATGAGAAAATAAATAGCAAGAATGGTTATCCTAGTTATATAGATTGAAGTTTAAAATTAAGCAATATGAAAGTGAAGTGAATATTTTATCTGTTTTACTGTTCATCCTTGTTTTCCAATCATTGGCGATTTAAGATGTAGAGAAATCCAAGAGCTTGTTTCACCGCACTTCCATGTATGTTTATTTGAGTTAAACAATGCTTAGATTAACAGATTATTTGACTTGACAAGGGATTAAAGTAAATATTGTAAAAAGTCACTGGATTAAAATAGAATAATTTACACCATGCGATTATAATAATCAGGTAAGTTTATTTCGTTTTATCTTTGATGTTAGTGTGTTTTTTAGTGTTTCCTATTTATGATCTTGCATCCACGTTAAGATTGCTTAAAAGAGAAAAAGTTATGGAAAATTTGTTTCGGTATTTAAATGGAACTAAAGTCAAAAGTGTAAAGGCAAAGTGGAAAAGTCAAAGTGGAATCATTTATCATATTCAGATTCAGACTGGTTCCGTGGTGGCTACTATTTAAGTAAACTATTCCGTATGATTTATTTAAATATTGGTGTGGAGCTTGTGTAAATGGAATAAAAATATTTTTTAATGATTTTAGTGGTATTATCCATTGGACACAAACATAATGGCTTCTCGAAGAACATACACTTTGCATTTGGGTATTTAAAATGTAAGAAACTTTTTCATAGCACGAACATAGGGTTATGACAAAAAAAAAAATTTTTTTTTGCCTGTAGTGGGTTTTGATGAACTTTTTAATACAGATTCAGAAAATGACAATTATTTTGTTCAATTCATAACAAATGTTCCGCACCAATGACGGGGAATGTTGTAAAGTTCACTCAAGTAATTTTTGCGCAGTCAAAACTTATTTGTTGAAATAAATTTCGGATTCAAATATTTATATCTTTTGCATTTTTGATACAATTCTTCCACCTCTTTCACCCCACATTTCAGCCAAATATTTGCATGTTTTACACCTATAACGAATTTAACAGAAAACCGGTGAGTTATAATGTGTTCCACGCAGAGTTGGCAGGACAGTGGCAAAAATTGGAAAAAAACCACGGCAAAAATGGAAAAAAGCTTGCTGTTCTTAAATAATGTGCAGTAAGGTCTGCAGTTTAAGATTATAATGAGATTAATAATTAATTCTCTGTACTACTTAATATTACACATTTAATTTGCTATTTAAATTAAAATAATTTAATTAAAATTTTATTAATTAAAATAATTATTCAATGAAAACACCCCCAATATACAAATAAAGAAACATTTAAAATGAATTCAAAATTATGCATTGGAAAAACTTCTTTTGTTTCCATATATGGTGACTAGATTTATTTTCGTCCTTTTGCTTTTGAAGGGAACGAATGTTACATTCATCAGTTTCAGTCACTTTATTGTTCTCCTTCTATAGTATTCAAATATCGCAAGTCACCAGTGCAATCAATTCACTGTCAGACTCCTAGGTCACCTTATATTATTAATTTTGCTGAAAAAGTGCTTCAAAAGCTTGTGAAATTTCCAATTAATTCTGCCCACTAGTTGGCCACTTTCAAGCAAGTAGTGCTGCTTTTGAAAGATTCTCTTCCAACTTTTAAGTTGTCCAAACTAAAATTTGAAATAAACTGTAGCCAAAATCTCTTTCTAAGCTAGTTTATTACCATGGGATACTAAAATAGCAAAAATTTAGTTGTAATGCATATATTACTGAATTGGAAGAAATTTAATGTGTTTCATGTAACTGACGTAACTGTGTTACGATATGTGTTATCGTAACTGATTATCTGCTTCTCTAATTCACCCATTAAAATTACATTCATTTATAGCCTGCACAGTCCCTATACTCTGCAATTCTTATCTGATTATTATTGATAATCGTGATATGAAAAAAAATGACTAGCTCATTTAATTTCCTTTTATTTTCTACAAAAATTGTATATAGTTTAATTTCTAATTTTGTCATAAAATTGAGCATTATTTCATAAAATGCATATTTCTATTATTATAATGTTTATGAAATACTTATTTCATAGTAGTGCTCAAATCTTATAAATAAAAATGAAATTCTGTTTGTTTGTTTGTTTGTTTATTTGTTTGTTTGTTTGTTTGTTTGTTTGTTTGTTTGTGGATTTGATTCGTATACAAATCCACAAAAATGGACCTATCGGCCTGAAATTTAGTACAGATATGTAAAATAATATAGAATAACTCATAGTCCACTTTAAAACTTTGAAAGCCCACCCGTTCCCGGAATTTAAGAGATTTTTTATGCTCTTCACGCAAAAATCTTTCCGTAATTGTAACCCCTGTAGTGAAAAAAGTGTGAAATAAGGATCGTGGTTGCCATGTGTGGCGATTTTGCCGAATAAAATGTCGTTCGTATACAAATCCACAAAAATGAACCTATCGGCCTGAAATTTAGCACAGATATGTAAAATAATATAGAATAAATCGTAGTCCACTTTAAAACTTTGAAAGTCCACCCGTTCCCGGAATTTAAGAGATTTTTTATGCTATTCACGCAAAAAGCTTTCCGTAATTGTAACCCCTGTAGTGAAAAAGTGTGAAATAAGGATCGTGGTTGCCATGTGTGGCGATTTTGCCGAATAAAATGTTTTAAATTCTCAAAGTAAAAATAAAAGAATAATGATGATTTTTTTTTTTTTTTTGTTAGTTTATATTCGTAAGGTTATTTTTTTTAAATTATAATATCGTGTGCTTGGGAAATCAGAGCAGGAATGTAATGCTTTACACGCAAAACAATAAGAATTGAAGATTTCCGAGGCTAATAGGTAAATTATTTTAGTTTGGCGAAAAAATAAAATGGCTCAAATGCCGATTTTGTGAAAGTGAGTTCTAGCGGTTTGCACAGATTTCAGCTTGGCGCAATTTATTGAGAGCTTAAGGAAATAGATTTTTGAAAACAAGTGCAAACGTTTTATTAGAATACAGCGTTAAATTTTAATGATCCGTGAAGAAATAATGCAGTTATTAAGGGATTTCAATTGATCTATCTCCAGAATTCTCGCCAAATGAGTACATTGATTTAAGTTGGGGGAATTCCGCCAAATTTCAGAAAATTGAAATCTTCTCATTTAGTACATCGGAGTAATGAGGAATAAAACACGTTATAGTTGATAATTTTAAAAAATTCGGCTGTATTAAGGGATTCAACTTTTCAAATAAAGGCTTGCTTTACTTTTTCGCGGTCGAACCATTTCCCATATATTATTGCTGCTAAGTCAATGCTTCGAATGATTTCCTGAAAAACGCTTGCAAAATGGCGTATGTTGGCACTTTGGCGAGGCTTAGATTTGAAACTGGATTTTATTTGAGACTGGGATATATAATGACACTGGTTATAGATAAAAATGAATGTTGGTATGAGTTTATGAGGTTGAGAAACTCCAGCACCGTTGCACCATGAAATTTGGTTCACCTAAGTCTTTTATCATGGAGAAGCTTTTTATGCTATCCGTTTTCCTCTAACTTGCCACCAGGTGGCGCAGCAGAACGTCGAATTCTATTCCGTTTAGCCGTTTGCTATGCGAATATCGTCCAACCGATTTCGATGAAATTTGGTACACGCGAATATTAGAACACGGAGAATATTTTTCACTATCCATTTTGCTGTAACTTGCCGCTAAATGGCGCTGAAAAGCATGAACTTCTTTACCGTTCGACCGCTCGGCAAAAATTTTTTATACTTACACATTTGAGCACGAAGAATTTATTCTAACTGCGTTCCTTTTGATGTTACTCACCACTTGATGACACTGCAATGCATTATTATTTTAAGTCGCCACTAGATGACGCTGCAGCAGGCCAAATTCTTGACCATTCAAACGGTCGCTATGAAAATCAGTATACATAGCTATTTGAACAATGAGAATATTTTGGCGTTATCCATTTTGCTATAACTCGCCACTTGACGGCGCTATAGCAAATCATTACTTTAATTAACTACTAGATGGCCCTGCAGTGTATCACTTCTTGACTGTGCAAAGGATCGTTATGAAAATTGGTATACATAGATAGTTGAACACGGTCGCTATGAAAATCAGTATACATAGCTATTTGAACAATGAGAATATTTTGGCGTTATCCATTTTGCTATAACTCGCCACTTGACGGCGCTGGAGCAAATCATTACTTTATTGAACCACTGGATGGCCCTGCAGTGTATCACTTCTTGACTGTGCAAATGATCGCTATGAAAATAGGTATACATAGATATTTGAAAACGGGGAAGAGTTTGGCGCTCTCCATTTTCCAATAACTTGCCACTAGATGTCGCGTCAACACATGAACTTCAGGACTGTCCAGCCGATAGTCATGAAAATTCGTATACATCGATATCTGAATGCGAAAAATATTTTCGCCGTATCCGTTTTGCTAAAACTCGCCACTAGATTGCGCTACGCCGCATGGCCTTCTGCACCGTACAAACGATTGCCTTGCAATTCGGTATGCATGATTATTGGACACAATATAACGCGATATCCACTTTGCTATATCTGTTTATTACAATGAATAGTAATCACCACAAATCGTAATATCAAAAAGTCCATTCATTCCCGTGCGAAGAACGGGTACTTCAGCTAGTCTTATAAATAAAAATGAAATTCTGTTTGTTTGTTTGTTTGTTTGTTTGTGGATTTGATTCGTATACAAATCCACAAAAATGGACCTATCGGCCTGAAATTTAGCACAGATATGTAAAATAATATAGAATAAATCGTAGTCCACTTTAAAACTTTGAAAGTCCACCCGTTCCCGGAATTTAAGAGATTTTTTATGCTCTTCACGCAAAAATCTTTCCGTAATTGTAACCCCTGTAGTGAAAAAAGTGTGAAATAAGGATCGTGGTTGCCATGTGTGGCGATTTTGCCGAATAAAATGTCGTTCGTATACAAATCCACAAAAATGAACCTATTGGCCTGAAATTTAGCACAGATATGTAAAATAATATAGAATAAATCGTAGTCCACTTTAAAACTTTGAAAGTCCACCCGTTCCCGGAATTTAAGAGATTTTTTATGCTCTTCACGCAAAAAGCTTTCCGTAATGGTAACCCCTGTAGTGAAAAAAGTGTGAAATAAGGATCGTGGTTGCCATGTGTGGGGATTTTGCCGAATAAAATGTTTTAAATTCTCAAAGTAAAAATAAAAGAATAATAATGATTTTTTTTTGTTAGTTTATATTCGTAAGGTTATTTTTTTTTAAATTATAATATCGTGTGCATGGGAAATCAGAGCAGGAATGTAATGCTTTACACGCAAAACAATAAGAATTGAAGATTTCCGAGGCTAATGTGCAAATTTTTAGTTTGGCGAAAAAATAAAATGGCTGAAATATGGATTTTGAGTAAGTGAGTTCTAGCGGTTTGCACAGTTTTCAGCTTGGCGCAATTTATTGAGAGCTTAAGGAAATAGATTTTTGAAAACAAGTGCAAAGGTTTTATTAGAATACAGCGTTAGGTTTTAATGATCCGTGAAGAAATAATGCAGTTATTAAGGGATTTCAAGCGATCTAACTTCAGAATTCTCGCCAATTGAGTACATTGATTTAAGTTGGGGGAATTCCGCCAAATTTCAGAAAATTGAAATCTTCTCATTTAGTACATCGGAGTAACGATGAATAAAACACATTATAGTTGATAATTTAAAAAAAAATCCTCTGTATTAAGGGATTCCAATTTTCAAATAAATGCGTGCTACTCTTTGTCTTTCGAACCATTTCCCATATTGATTGCTGCTAAGTCAATGCTTCGAATGATTCCCTGAAAAAACTCTTGCAAAATGGCGTATGTTGGCACTTTGGCGAGGCTTAGATTCGAAACTGGATTTTATTTGAGACTGGTATATATGATAACACTGGTTATAGATAAAAATGAATGTTGGTATGTGTTTATGAGGTTGAAAAACTCCAGCACCGTTGAGCACCGTTGCACGATGAAATTTGGTTCACCTAAGTCTTTTATGATGGTGAAGGTTTTTATGCTATCCGTTTTCCTTAACTTGCCACTTGGTGCCGCAGCACAACGTTGAATTCAACGTTGAAATTCCGTTTAGCCGTTTGCTATGCGAATATCGTCCAACCGATTTCGATGAAATTTGGTACACGCGAATATTAGAACACGGAGAATATTTTTCACTATCCATTTAGCTGTAACTTGCCGCTAAATGGCGCTGCAAAGCATCAACTTCTATACCGTTCGACCGATCGGCATAAAATTTTTTATACTTACACATTTGAGCACGAAGAATATATTCTAACTGCGTTCCTTTTGATGTTACTCACCACTAGATGACACTGCAATGCATTATTATTTTAACTCGCCACTAGATGACGCTGCAGCAGGCCAAATTCTTGACCATTCAAACGGTCGCTATGAAAATCAGTATACATAGCTATTTGAACAATGAGAATATTTTGGCGTTATCCATTTTGCTATAACTCGCCACTTGACGGCACTGTAGCAAATCATTACTTTAATTAACCACTAGATCGCGCTGCAGTGTATCACTTCTTGACTGTGCAACTGACCGCTATGAAAATAGGTATACATAGATATTTGAACACGGGGAAGAGTTTGGCGCCATCCATTTTCCTATATAATTTGCCACTAGATGTCGCGTCGTCAGGGCTGTTCAGCCGATCGCCCTGAAATTTCGTATTCATCGATATCTGAATGCGAAGAATATTTCCGCCGTATCCGTTTTGCTAAAACTCTCCACTAGATTGCGCTACGCCGCATGGCCTTCTGCACCGTACAAACGATTGCCTTGAAATTCGGTATGCATGGTTATTGAGCACAATACAATGCGATATCCATTTTGCTATATCTCTTTATTACAATGAATAGTAATCACCACAAATCGTAATATCAAAAAGTCCATTCATTCCCGTGCGAAGAACGGGTACTTCAGCTAGTATAATATAAATAGCAGTAACAATGATTTCGAACTGAAATTTATTTTATATATTTTAATTTACCTGGAAAAAAAAAACACGGTGAATTCCATTTATGCCATGTTAGGTGGCAAAAATCTATTTTTGTCGGGACATTTTTTACCGTTTTTTTTTTTTTTTTTTTTTTTCCCCACCTATGGCAAAAACATGCCAACCCTGGTTCCACGGATGCAGCTCAACTTAATTTGGAAATACCATCCATCAGTTTCTGGTGAATTTCTGTGTTAAATATGGCAGGAAAACAGAGATACCAGCCGTGTTCTGGATATGAAATCTCACACTATTTGCAGTGATATTCTCTATTTAAGAATGAAGAAGTGCGAAATAAGAGCATATATAGCACATGAATTTCATCTGGCAGTGTGAAAGACAGTAATCCTCACCAGTTAGTTACAGGGCTCCCACCAGTTTCTTTAAAGAAATGAAATTCTCTACATAACTTACTTATACAGAAATCAAAAATCATCTCGCCGTAGGGGCGTAGCCAGAAATTTTTCATGGGGGGGGGGTTACGACTACTGCAAATCACATATATGCATACATGTGTGCGATAAGGGAGTGAAGAATATATATTTTGTATGGCAAAAAATTCCTTATGGGGGGGTTATGACCCCCCTAACCCCCCCCCCCCCCTTGGCTACGCCCCTGTCTCGCCGACATGGATTTGGAGCAGTAATCATTTCACCGTCTAGCTTTTAGGACTGCTGCAAGACATTGAATTTTTTTATCACTTTCTCTACAAATTTGTTTAAAGCTGTCTTGGTGGAAGAATAAAGAGCTGTAATATATGTTTTACAATTCTATCAAGAATATGATGATGATAAAATCCCCTTGTAACCATTGCAATTTTTTATTTTTAAAAATTCCAGTGACTTGTCTCGTTTTTACTGCTGTTGTTTCACGCATTGTGTGACGCAAATTTTGCCGCACGCCGAAAATGTTCTGTGATTATCTGTTTTCACATTTTACTCCACCTAATTTAATCTCTTTAGGTGAATTGTTCAAGATTTCCATTTAATACTCGTGATTTGTTTACAGTGGAAGTGAAGGCAGAAATGTCCTCGCAAATACATTTTACTCCTCGAAAATACAATTCCTCGCAAAATACATTTTATTTTGGGCTTCGCATCTTATCACAAATTCACCAACACCTGACTGTGATGGTGTTGGAATACTCATTCTATCTCTGAGTACACTGGTGTAAACTGCAGAAAAGGCAGTGTTTTTAAGCACGGTCACCAACTTAGCTTCTTGTGACGTTGAAATTCTGGTGACTCGTTTACTTTTGTCATTTTCACTCTGTTGCCACCTAGACGGTGTAGTGGCTAGTGCGCCCTACTACCATCCTCTGGGCCCGGATTCGACTCCCGGCTTTGGGTGTGGATGTAAAATTGTCAATTATACTTTGCTATAAATAAATATGAATTTGTACTTATGAACAACTGAGATGACAGCCATAAAAGTGCTATAGATCTCGAAAAACTGTGTCTTTCAAACTCAAACTTGGCTATCTATTGGTTGTGATCAAAATTGGTTGTAACTCAAACTATCTGAAACAACACTCTGTTTCAGATACAGATGTTGATTCAGAAAAGATTTCATTACTACCTTCTAATGAAATGGAATCTACATCAATGGCAGAGACCGTTGGTTCTGATTGGGAAACATATTTTTCATACTGCCTTAGAAAGATGAATGAGCGATTGTTGAGAAACTGTGCTTCTTACATATCTAACTTTAGCATACATTTAATTATACCTTGTATAATTCTTTTATCTCCTTAGCATAACCAATTTCCATGTGTTTTTGTTATGCCCAAAATATTTTCTATATCATGTGAACGAATTCTGTTTTCTTTTTTTTTTTTTTTTCATTCTTTGCAATCAGTTTAACTACTTTTGACATAACTGTTTTGTTAGAACTGGTAAGTTAAATTTTTCTAGGGAATGGTAAGCTCACCAGTTATCAGATTCATCCATTTTTTCTTACCTTTTGCTGTTTCCAGAAGTAGCAAGATTAAAACGGCTAAGTTTTTCAATTTTAGGCATATCTTGTCTTTTGGGTGGATTCATAGCTATATCTACGATTCTGAATTTTTTTTTCATTGCTTTACTTGACTTATAGTACGCCATTATAATACTAATCTTGATCTACAAAATCTGAAAGTACAGAAAAAACACCTGTCAAACATCAGTCACACTTCACACTGTATCGTGAGTGCGATATGGTTCTCATAACACATTCTGTAACAAGTATGGTTTGGTGCGGAAAGTTTTTTTTTAGAGCCATCTTCAATATTAGTTTCTTAGTAATCTGATACCAAATGTTCATCATTTTCAACCATGGGAAACACAAAATTTTGAAACATTTTTTTTAGTCATAACCTTATTGAGCATATACTGAAGAATTTGAGGATTATTTGGTAAATGCTCCAGAACATGAAAAGCTTAAGAAAATTTTTCATAGCAAAAACATCAGGACTGGATCACCCATTATGCCAAGTGGCTTTTATGGGCCTCACAGCAGAAATCAAAAGAAAAAAATTATAATCAAATTTTAATATTTATATACTTGTATCAGTTTTGTTGTGTGAAAAACTTGTTGGCATTGTTTAGAGATTTCTTAATTGAAATATGAATTGATATGAACTGGAAAATTTGAAGGCAAATATAGAAATGAAGTTTTCTTGGTAGGTTTATGGTGTTCATTTCTATGCATGGGACAGATTATGATAAATTTTGCAAAATTCATTAAGGAATCGGTATGTTATTAGCACTTCATCTGCATGAGGTTTTGTGGTGATCATAATAAGTCTTTTAAATGAAAATTCCGTTGGAGTCCTATAATCATCTTTCGGTTCAGTGAAAGGCAAAATTTGTGTGGAGGAGGCATTATATATTTCATAGCCTAAGAGCTTTTACAAGGTTTAATCCAGCTGTGATGAACAAGCATTAAAGAATTAAAGGGTTATATGTGAAATATTTTCATGAAAGTAAAACTTAGATGACTTTTCATGCAGTTGCTTATTTGGGCAGTTTTTTATTTATTCAAATAGGAAACAGGCTTTTGCGATCATCAAGAATATGTATATTTTGCATATCTAAAAAAATATACCAAACTGTTTAAGAAGTGCTTAAACATTACAAGCCATTAAAACAAATTTTAATTTCTTTTTTATTCGAAAATTAATTTTAACGGAAGTTCAACCAAATCACTATTTGATACATTGCTTGTTGAAATCTTGATTTTTAATTTTTTTGCAATGGAGGAAGAGGTAGAGGGTTTTTGGACATTCAATCTGCCTCACTTGCTATACAAGCAACAGACAAACTACAGACAAGTAGACAAACAGTACTACCTTTCTCTTCCAACTATACTTTTCAAAATATGTTTATAAAATGTTGTTGTCATGAAAATAATCATTTCCGCAAGCTTACTTCTAATATTTTATTACTTGTATAACTACATAAATATAACATATTCTTATCTACAAATAAAAACTGAACTGAATTCATAAATACAAGTAAAATCCAGACACACATACAAGGATAAATTGCAACGTATTAAGTATATTATATATATGCTGTATGTATATAAAATACATATAACTCACTTTGTGAATTCCTTTGATAACAGAAAGAAATATATAACATAGCAAAGAAAAAAGTATTTACACTTACAAGCACAAACAATTAAATGCAATATAACAATATAAGAACAGTAAAAGGTGTAATATAACTATTTATTTTATGCTTTTGATTGCACAAAAAATAAGTGTTGTATAAGATATACTTTTCAGAAACATTAGTTAATAATTTTAAAAAAAAGCATACTTTGTACTAAAATCCAAGCATTCAAAAGTTCTTTAAAAAAGAAGGAAATAATTTAGGATTTTACTGTACTCTAAAAATAGAACTTTATTATGTGTAACAAAAAGTACGTTATTTATAATACAAGGGGAATCATTACACAGTGTATAATACTTTTGCTAAATTTTGATTAGCTCATGTTTAAGTTGCTAAAACAATGTATAGATTAGTGCTAGATTTACAGATAATATTAGATACAGAAAAAAAATTAATGTGACAAATATAAAGTAATCTTAATACATAAATAATTTGATAAGGATTATGGATTATCATGACAGTAAATCACAATAAAAAGTTCTGAATACTTTTCCTGTAATGGTTTAGTTTAAACTATTACAAAAACTTTTTTAATGCTTTTTGATAAACTATCAAAAAGTATTTAAAAATTAAAAAGATTACAAATGACAATAACCTTTAGATCTCCAAAAGCTTTTCTTTTCCCCAACAATCCAGCAAGTAGTTTTAGTTCAAATTCTCCATAATTAAATTTTAAGGTAATTTAATATAGCTGTAAAATAATTTCAGTGAATTCTAAGTTCATCTCAAACTAAATTATTATTAAAAGATGGAATTACCCAGAGTTTCAATTTTCAAATGCACAAGTACTTCAAATGATAGAATCAAAGATGTGGGAGATATAAATCCAGCACTAACAATATTTAAACTTTGAAAATATTCTATATAGATATAAAAATATATCATTAATACTTAACATTTTCTTATACTGTGATTGTTCAATATTTATATTACATTCAGTATCAAAAATTTTTAATTCATATTTTCAACATTATCAGAAGTCAAAGTTAAAAACTAAATTATATATTTACAAATGGCATAAAATCATACACCTATGACAAATTCTTCTAAATCAGCAAACATAATTTATTTGAATTTGAAGCTATGATGTATTTATAATATATTATTAATATTCAAAGACAATAACACTGCTACAAAGTTATTCATCACAAAAGTTATATATTTAGCAGATACAAACCTATAAAGCTCAGAAATAACATGTACGTTTTTAAAAAAAATCTAAAATGAATTCAAAAAAATATTAAAATACTTCATAAAACTCATTGATTAAGAATATACTTAATTATGCAATAGAATTCAAACTGAACAGACTTATTAATTTAACAAGATTTCCATGTTTTTCAGAAAAAATTAAAATCTAAATTTAATAAATTTTTAACTTTAACAAACTACCAGGTAATTTTTATCCTTTTGAAAAAGAATTGATTAGTAAGTAGGGATATGAATATTCTCTCAAACTACCCTAGATTTTCTAGGTGATTTCTAAGAAAATTTTAACCATTGCTAGGTAATTATGGAATTGGTAGTGTGCTGTGACTTTGTTTTAGGAATACAGAATCATGTTTGCCACTTTTTCCAAAATGCATAACTGGAAGTAGAAACTATTGTGATTTATTTTTGATATTTGAAGCTTCAACAAAATTTCATGTCAAGTTATATTCCATCTTTCATATTCATTAAAAAATTTATTATGTTGCATAGACCAATTCTTGTGCCCCAATCCCTCTTAACTCTCCTTTAATGCATTATCTTGATTCAGCAAAAGCTATTACTAGTCCCAAAAGATTAATTACAGTGCAAAATATACAAAATTATAATATAATCTAGAAGACAACCAAACAAGAACTGGTTTGTCTTGTTTAAGTTGAAATTAAACAGTTTCTTGTTTAACTGCTTAATTTGATTTCAACTGAGAAATAAACATTTCACAAAAGAGTAAAAATATTTTCATGGCTTCTTTAGTAGCAAAATAATCACTAACCCATGCAAAAGTAGGAAAGTAAATAAACAAGGAATAACTAATAGAAAATAGTTATTAAACTTATAATTTATTTCTTCAAATCTCCAAAAAGTTTCATTCATTAAAAAATTATTTAGTTTATTCATTATATAATTGTTTAGTACGTATTATTCCTTAATAATTCACTATAACATTCATAATAGTATGAAATATTGTCAAATGCACACATACCTAATGCATGCAGTCATTAGATAAGAACTATATTAGTTTTTGTCAAACCATAACACCATTTGAAAACTTCAAAATGATAGTAATAATTCATGATTTTTTTTTTTTATAAAATAGTGCGATAAACTGAAAATTGTTTTCACAGAAAATATAATACTACTTTCCAAGATCACTGAGCAAGAACTTCTTTCACATACATGTGAAGGTGACCTTAGTAACTCTCTTGTACTCATTTAGGAACAGGATCTCATTTTGTTAGATGCAAAAATACATCTGACTAGCTAAAAAATTTATATCTAATGAGTTCTGATAGTAATATAACACTGTTGATCATTGATATATTTAAATAACACACAGAGAAATAACCTCTCACAAGAATGAATGCGGACTGCGGCCATTTTTAATTTTATTGGGAATGGAGAGCTAAAATTTAGACTCTGATGCTTCTTAAGCTCATGCACAATCATTTCTTTTCTCGAATTGTTCCTTCTTTTTAATCATCACTGGAGGTAGAACGATAGTAGGATGGCATGCAAGCAGAAACAAACACAGTATTTGCATATTCACCTTAAGACTTAACTTGTTCAAAAAATATTTTCTGTGTAATCACATAACAGAAAATACTTTATGGGGAATTTCTCCAGAGGTAACTTTTGTGAAATTTTTAGGAGAAAAATGCATGCTAACAATAATGTATATATTATACATAAATATTACTTTCTTATGTGTGTTTACGATTTTTTTTTTTTTTTTTTTTTTTTTTTTTTTTGAGTGTCAGCATTCATTCTAAAACAGTGTCTTGTTTCAGCTTTACTCAAACAATACTTCAAACATTACTGAAAATCACATGTAACATTGAGCTTTTCATTTCAGCATATTTATTAAACAAGGAACTCAATGAGGTAATATGAATTGTTAATTCACTTTGATTTCAAGAGCCCATAAAGTACTAAAACTTGGAATTAGAAGAAAATTAATTTTCATTACAATTTTTTTGTCACATTTTAGAAATTTCACAACAATTAAATTGCCATACAATGAAATATCATTAAAAATTAGACCCATCCCCCAAAATAAAACTTTTTTTTTTTTTACTAATTTTTTTAAGGTTTTCTAATACATTGAGCTACAATACATAATCTAATCCATCTATCTAATACATTGAGCTTCATTCACTACAATATTTTCTTACAAAACTCAGTTTCAAATTTTATTCCAAGGGAATGGGCAGAGGGAGAGTTGATGATTAAGTTTAATATTGTTTTTAAATAGATTAATATTTCATGTAAGAGCAATTAAACTTACTTTAATAGCAATAATATTTTCAATAATTTTAAAGAAATTAATAGTTAAGTATTACATTCAATATTTTTAAAATGCGATGAAGACAATGTTACATTCGAAATTCTACATTAAAACTTCATTAAGAAGCAACAAAAATGAGATCATTAAAAAAATTGTATTCTGCAAGTAAATAAGTCTACTTAGTGATAAATATTATATCCAAATTACTGGGAACTTTGAGAAGTTAAACATTTTAAAAATCAAATTAATTCTATAATCAATTTATTTTTTTAAACTTTAAAATCTTTATATGAAAAACAAGATTTTTTAAAGAAATTAACTAATGAATTATATGGGGTGGTCAGATATATACATAAATAGATGCATATATAAAGTAGTATTATGTAAGAAGGTAATTAAAACAGAAGATCTACATAGTGAGTAAAAAAAATATCACAAATAACTAAAATAAATGCAAATAAAATAATACAATAAAAATATCAAGGATTGATCTAATATATAAAGCTATAATTTAAATGAATACAACAAATAAAAATACTGAGCAACTACCACAGTATTCTAAATGGGAATACCTTTATAAATACTTAAATATAATAAATGAAACTTTCTTTTACAAATTCAAACAGTTGTTAAAAATCACATGACTAGTGCTCTAAAATATACTAGTTGAATGAGACTTTTATAATATATAAATGAAGGAAATTCTATACATTTTGTTTTATAAACATACAGTTTGTTTTATCTATAAATCCAAATAAATGATAATAAAGAAAAGAACGATTACACATTCAAAACAAAATACTAGACTACATATGAAACTCGAATATTAACCATGAGAAAATACACAGAGAATTCTTTAAATCTATCAGAACTTATACAAAACTATTACCAGAATAGATATTTCCGTCTAACTTTACACAGTTAGAAAAATGGTCAAAAATAGATAAAGGCATCATCTCTTTACAGTATATCTAAGATTTACCACTATTCGCTATGGAAAGTGTTAAGTACACCTAAATACAGGAATCATCAAAAGCATCTTCAATCTAGTAAAGTTAAAATGCTCTTTTGAACAGGAATGATTTACGAATGATTGTTAAAAGTATGATAGAAAAATCAAACACTAAGCCTATTTGAGCTCAAGAT
Source organism: Cheiracanthium punctorium (assembly GCA_038373885.1). Taxonomy (NCBI): domain Eukaryota; kingdom Metazoa; phylum Arthropoda; class Arachnida; order Araneae; family Cheiracanthiidae; genus Cheiracanthium; species Cheiracanthium punctorium. Next base: position 156,658 of record JAWZYV010015293.1, read on the forward strand.
ATGAGTTTTCACTATTTTAAGAATTCTCCTTTTCATGGAAAGAAAAAAAAAAGAAATGAAAAGAAAAGAATTAAACAATTCATGAACTTTTGCGAAGTAAAACAAAACAAAAAGAAATTTACTCTTTTTACATAGGACAATATATAATAAAACAGTTACTACTGAAAAATAGAAATGCAAATGCCAAAATATTTCTCTCTCTGACTGAAAATGTTTGGATTTCATTTAATAGAAAGTTTTCTTTTCAAAAAAGTATTAATTTTACAATTTTTCAGAAACAGAGCTTCATGCGTATGAACTGAAAATAATTAAACAATAAACTCTTAATAGTTTTAGCTTTAAAATACATTTCTATTGATTTAAAATTAAATTGTCGTGAACTAAAAATAGTTCAATCAGTGAATGAAGTATAGTCTTGCCAATCAAGGAATAAAATGAAAAGCCTCCTAATACATGTTCACAAAGTCTTAAATAGCTGTCATCTTTTCAATTATTTCATAAAATTTATAAGAACCATAAAAAATTTTGTTTAAAAAAAAATCATAATTTCTTCTATAGTTGAAAAACATTATGCAATTGTGCACTTATCACAGATTCATACGAAGACATGAATTAAATCAAAGACTGCTTCGATGGCTGAAAGCATTTTTGGTTAAGCATTTTGAAATAATGTTATTCAAGCAAAATTGCAATGAATTTTCAATTCTTAATTTTATATTAAATGATTATAGTGAAAGCCCACTATAATTTAACCTTTCAAACTTAAATTTCATCAACTGTTTTAAGTAACACGAGATTTTAAAAAATGGACATCAAATTTTAATACTTTCAACAGGCATTTTTATGATAATTGTCAAAGTATGATAATAACTTTGAAATTTCTGTGTAAAATTAATACCCCACTTTTTTTTTTTACAATTAACATAGTAAAATAATAAATAAATAAAAAGTTCAATTAAGTGACTATATTTAATAATAATGATACTGTAAACATATTCATAATTTTAAAATAATTGTCCATTCAGATTTTTTTTTCTTTTTTAACATAAATAAGTAGCTGCATATCACAGAAAACCATCAAAATAAATTTTATCAATCCTAACTAAAAGATGTTCATGCAATTAAATTTTATATTTTTCAAAAGTTCATAACCTAAAGCATATCTAAAAAATTATTAAAAGCACAACTATGCATAGCATTGGGAAAAAAAATAATAAAACCAAACTTATCACACATTACAAATTAATACATATTTACACAAAGATTCCATTAAACGTATACGACTAGTGCGTTTATATAACAGATCAACCTGCATACAGAGACTCACCGGATGACAGCAAAATTGATGCACATTGTTAGAATTTAAAAATAAACAAATAAAACTGTAAATTATACAAATATAACAGATCTTTTTTGAAGATAAAACTATTGCACAACATATTTGGTTTAAACATCAATTTATAGATGAGCTTAAGTTTAGAATATGCATGATAATATATGTGATTGTGTAAATAATTTTACAACTTCCAAATCAAATTTAAATGAAGGCGCCTTTGAAGCAGTAAATCTCACGAAAAACAACAGCCATAAGTTAACACATAGAGAAAAAATACATGCATGAGTTATTATTAACTGAAATGGTGTACTTTCAAGCTTCTAAACAGCAAAATTTGTGCATTTAACATGCAACATTTTTTTAAAAATTATTATTACATTTAAATTATTTAACCTTAACATAAACTGCTACTAAAGAGAATAAAAGTACAGACCATTAATTAAGCAGTTTAATTATTTTTTTTTCTCCAATTTAACACTAAAATGGTGGATTTCAGAAATCTAGTAGCAATGTGCTTGCTTCAAATTTTTGAGGCTTCATATGTCCATAACAATAAAAGTAAATTTGACTTTTTAAAATAATCTAAAATCATAGTATAAACAATTGCATAGAACATAAAACTTATTACTTGAAGAAATGCTGAATTTGAGCAAATCTTGTTTAATTTTAAATAACTGTCAGGGGGAAATTTTACCTCGAAACTAACACAAATTAAATGTTGAATTGGTCTAAACATTTGTGATCTCAGTTCGATGGTAAGTATAATTAAAAAAAATTTCATACATAATAAATCATAATAGTATTTTAATGTGATGTGATGTGTATTAAATAATAAATTAATGTGAAAAACTGCAAGAAGTCCTCTGACTTGAGCAGAGTCTGCTTTTAATTTGGAAATAGTGAAAAAAAGATTTTGTTAAAACCTGATTATAGTACCACTAATTTTACATAAAATTGCATGCATTTCAATATTTGATTTAATGAACTACAGAACACAATTTATGTCGAAAACTATAAATTTAAATGCTGAAATACAGTATACATTTTAAAACAGTTTTATAATGAATAACTTTAAAATCCTGTTTTAATATTTTCAATCTAAAGAAATTCTTGGACATTAAAGTTAGATCTCTTGGTAAATGCCAATCATAACTGACTTTTTATGCTTTAGAAATGATAAAAAGCTATATTTCTTACATATAAAGCATGCATACTCTAACATAAAATGTAACAAAAACAAATATTCTGATATAACATTCAAATTATGAGAAAAATATGACCTTTTCATGAGAAAAATATAAGATATATAATAAATGCTTTTTATAAAAACTGGCAGCGGACTGCATTCTTTCAAAGAATATTTTTTAAAAAATTATACAAGTACTCATGTCATACATTCATAAAATTTCAGTATAATAAAAATAGACAAAAAAAGTGAGTACTATAGAGACAGAGATAGCCAATAACACTGACATTTCTTTTTAGATGGCATATTCATCACAAATTTTCCTCGCATCAGTGTCGTGCACAGTGCAGTGCAAAGCTGTCAATGTCCAATACATTTATGAACAAGAATAAACCAGAATGAAGATGTACACATCTAATTAAGGTAGAGACACACAAGACCCCAAATCACTTGGAGGAAGCAGCAGCTTTCTCTTTGGTAGAGTGGGACTTTCTTTAAGGTAAGGGAACTCGGGAATATCCCCACTGCGATTTGGGGATGGATCAGGAGAATGAAGGGGAGTCGATTTCGGTGAAGGAGTTGGTATCACATGACCTTTGGCACGTAGTTGTCGGAGTATAGAATGCACCCTGAAATGCAAAATGGTCTCCAATGGATAGCCACGATAATTGTGCCTGAAAAAAAAAAATTAAAATTCTTACTAAAAGAAAACTACTGATATACATGTGCTAACAGAAACATAAAACATGTGCACATGAAAAGCTGAAATGTAAACATTAGTAAATTACCTGGCAGGCTCTAAAAGCTCTTTCGCTTCCACTTCGTTATTTTGTTTGATCTTTATGAAACCTAATTCTGCCATGGCAAAAGGAATCAAATATATGTCCTCCTTAACACGTTTTTCACTAAGGAAAAACAAGAAGTCATTAAACATACCTCATTCAGTGATAAAATTTATGCTCAAATGATTTCATAAATTTAGTCATAAAGTAAAACTTTTATAATTCTCTTTTACTTATATTATTTTTAAAACTAGTATTTATCTGCCAGTATTTAGTTCTATAATTTTTTTAGAGGACAATATAAAATATTTTTTTTTATTAAACTCTAATGGAAACTTAACTTACCATGAAATTATCTCACGGAAGCAGTCTTCAGCTTGATTGTTCCTTCCTAAACTTGTATAACATACACCTCTGAGTAACAATATTAGACAATAGTCATCCAAAGGACCTTCTTCATCTAGCATATGGAAGTAAGAGCAATATGAATATTCACATAATATTTTCAAGCAATTAACCCTTTAACATGCAGTGATCCCACTCTGGGAACACCCAACTCTGACGTTTTGACTGTTGCCAGTCACGAAGAATAGTTTTGATTTCTATAAAAATAGTGGCGGGTGACCTAGCTCCACGAGAATCCTTTACTTTTTAGCATGTCATTTCCCGTCAAAAAATTGTCAGGATTACTTTTAACAGCACTGCTTAAAAATGGAAGAACGCGAGAACAGATGGATAGATTGCCCAATGCTGAAAAAAGGGCAGCCGTTGCCATAGCTCGACTTAACTACCAGCAAGATGGTGGACGATCAAAACGTTCATCGCGTGCCACAGATCTAGAGACCCTTTTTTGATGCAGCTGGCTGTGCCGGGCACAGCCAGCTGTCGTCAAACAAAAGGGTCTCTAGATCTGTGGCACGCGATGAACGTTTTGATCGTCCACCATCTTGCTGGTAGTTAAGTCGAGCTATGGCAACGGCTGCCCTTTTTTCAGTATTGGGAAAGGGTTGCGCCTCAAAGGGTTAAATTGATGCAATATATATAAATGATTCCATTTAGTGTTTCTTCAAAACTATAACATGAGTACAAATAGAAGTTGGGTACAATATTCTAAGAAAGCAATTATTGATATGGTAGCAGTAGATCCCAGAAGTCACTTAACCTAAAGAAAACACAATGTCACCGTCACAGCATTATGCAACCTGGCTGACAGACAGAGCCTGATTATCACACGGGCATGCGGGGCAATAGCCCAGGGCCCCGTAAAAATAAGGGCCCCCAAATCTCCCGATTTATTGTTATCATGATTTATTACATATTCATATATACCGTAATAAATTTTTTGCAATTAAATTTCCTTTGTAATATCTATAGCATAATTTTTAACAATAAATGGACTTACAGATTTATTTTCTGTTCTTCTAATTCAATGGTCTTGAGACTCATGGATCAATAAACAAGAAGTTAGTAGTTTTTGAAAACGTATGGTATGGCCATATATATGGCCATTATCACAAAATATAGATTAGTTAACATTTTTTATTTCATGATGGAGGAATGAAACTTTCGAACTTTTTGGTGTATCAAGAAAATTTTTTGGAGTGAGAAACTTTGCTCCCGTGCTTCGTAATTGCCATTCCTTGAATTAGCGCACCCATGCGCTAATAATACAAACGGACTCAAAAAATATTAAATTCACTTTTAAATACATAGTCTTGTTCTAAATAAATATAAATAAATAAGTTATTAATTTTTAATTCAATTTTAGTATTCTTTAAAAATGTTTTATTTTTATGTAGGGAAAATGCAACAGCAAACAAAAATAAGTTAAAATGCTTGCAATAGTATTGGGGCCCCGACCACCTATGATCAGGCTCTGCTGACAGAGTGCCATATTTTGAGTCAAAAGACTCAGGTTTGTATACCGTCTGACAAAAAACCACTATGTACATATAGCGAATGTGAACATTAAATATTTAGAATTGTATGTCCTCTCGTTGGATAGGTTGGAGAACAGAGCAGATACGGAAATGACCACCTTTAAAGTGATGCTTTAAAATTGTGGGATGTCTCTCCAGGAGGGTACAGAGCCCTAAACCTTAAGGATCAGCTCTCTCTGGTGGAAAACAGAGAGAGATGATCCTTAATCTGATACTTATCTATAATAGGTCTGTGATTCTGTCTATTTCTTTGTAAGATATTAAAAGAAAAACATTTTTAGCTCTTATATTTTGCTGTTTACTTCAAAACAAAATTAAAATCAAGGAAAAGTATTTCATTAAATAAATAGTTAATTGTACAAGGATCCTTCTTCAACCATTAACCCTCCCACATACATACACACCACATACTATGTCTGCTTGTGGCTACTAATACATGCTACTATACCACTGCTAATACATGATGATTTTTCATGAAATAATCCAAGGTGTTACAGAAACAAAATGCTTTACAAAACATTGTGAGCATTACACATACCTTTGGCATCTTCAAGACTAGAAAATACGTTATTTACTCTGTGCAAAATATTTTGAGTAAGTTCTTGTGACTTTGCAATCATAGGGAAACTGTTCCAGATGTACATAAGTTCCTATTGATAAGAAATATTTTAAATAAGACAATGCATGTTTACATAAGAGTAAAATAGTTTTATATATGTATAATTATTTTTATTTACACTAAATAATGTTTCATTTTCAATTAGTTAAATGAGCATAAACTAAAGATCAAATGTCTCAGTTTTACAACCATCACAAGATTAAAAAAAAATAAAGCAATGAAAAATAATCTTTTTTTAAAAAGAGGCCATAAAAGGTTTAATGGCCTCTTTTAATAAAAGCGATAAATTACAAATAACATTCCTTAAGTTACAGAAAATTGTATACTGATAGTTTAAAGAAATAACAAATATTTAATACATTTCTTATACAACCCCATGGTATTCAATACACAGTGATACTCCGATTTAACATCATTTAAGGGACGGACAAGAAATAATGGTATATGCGGGAAATGCTAAATCAGGATATGAGAAAACACAGTGCTGCCCATTAATTAAAGTGTAATTTAGACTACACAGTTTTTAATTTATTTCTCTAATTTAAGTGTTTGTTTTCAAAATTACTTTTTTAAAGAAATTGATTATATTACTTGGTGCTTTGTCTTTATTATTTGCATCACAAGTTTAATTTTCAATACAGGTGAGTTTTTGTAAATTTTTCTCTTCAATACTTAAAAGGAATGCTTTCATTACTTTCACAACTAGGGAATGATTCAAATATTGAGGAAATTATATAGCCTTCCTTATTGCCATTTCAATCCTCCTATGATCTGTTCGATTTTGGGACAGCAGGAGAGATTTAAATGTGGGAAATGTAACGTTATTAACAAGATTTTTAACATGCACATATAGGAAAATGTTAGGAACCAATAGAAAATAACTTTATGAGCAGGAAAACATTAAATGCATGTATCGTTAAATCGGGATTTCACTGTACTACGCCTATTCTGAATTTATGCCAGAGAGGAATTTTTACTCGTTTATAATAAATGCCAAGTATCAAAATTAACATTATAACAGTAAAAAGTATAAAAATTAATTGAAGGGAGAAAAGTATTACCAAGGCAGGAACAATCAATCGACCTCCTTGTGAGATAAATTTATTTGCCTTTCGCACAACATACTTTTCCATAGGGATAGATTTGCCTGCTAAGCGTTGTTTAAGGCTAGGAACTTTCCTGAAAGAAATAAGAGTCTCAAATATGGAGAAAAATGATGAATTATATGCTATTCAGTTAACAATTTGCTTACTTATTTTCATTAAAATAAACTAGAGCAAAAACAGTAAAGCTGTAAAAAACTTTTCTTGCAGTCTTGAAACTCTTCAAAGGAATATTTGTAAAAAAATTCATTTTTACAAGAAATATAATACATTTAAATAAAAGTATTTTTCTTTTAAATGCACAATGTGAGTAAGAAACTCAGCTCATTAAATACAAACAAAAATACACTTGCCACACAAAATTACACTTAAAGATGAGCATAAAATAAGATTTCATATCTGATTTTAGGAAATTTTATTTTGCATTTGTTTTCCAGTTTGTTTACCACTAAGAGTAGAAATAACACAATGATAAAAGATTTTCATTAAACGAACTCTATTTCACTGATCATTACCTAATGTTATAATTAAAACAATTTTAAAGAGCAACTAACATAAAAAATAACTTTTTCTAGATCTAAGTAACTAGGAAATAAGACAAGACGATTCAAATCAAATCAAAGAGGGATGAAAATAATTTTGGTTCTGCATTTGAACCCTGTAAAGCTGCATTTTGTACAATAACAACATTCCCCTTTGTTGTGCAGACTCCAGTTTCAGCATTTACATTGCATTGTACAGCACACAGCATTTACATGAACTGGCATTCTGCTGTTATGCTTTACAAGAGAAAGATGAATTGTGATCAAAATCTATGGTGAAATTGCATGGTATGACATCATTGGTAAGCATTGTGCTCAGAAGAAAGAGTGATTGCACCATGTGATACATCAGGTGACAGCAATGAAGCAGCAATAGTAACGTTAAAAGTAGTTGCCAAAAGTCCCAACAAACTAGTGATTTTTTGTATTGCACTAATTAAAACACTATGTTTTATTAAAGTAACCCAATACACTATAAACTACAAAAAAGTAGCAACTACTGCACTTTCGCTACTGCATTAGTTCTTACCCCTGCTCACAGGCCCCTGAATAGCCGCCCTGTAGAGAATCCTCCTCTCGACAGGGGACAGGCCAACCAATGAGCATTTTTCCATATTAAGATGATAGTTTTTCTTCTTCTTTGGGGGAAAGTATTAATGTATCCATACTTGCAATTACCATGAGATACTTTTAATTTTAAATCACAGATAACAAGTCTTGCTTTTAACTTGTTGCAATAGTCACATAATGAATAATGGATTCTTTAGGGTACTTTTTTAAATGTGCACCATCAATATGCTAAATAATTTTTTGCAACAAGTTCTAGTTAGTAATATCTAATGTTTGCTGTTTTTAGGATAGTGGAAGCTTGAAGTAGACTTAAAATATGAGTAATGGGTATATTGCAGGATACTTACAGTTTACCAAGAAATTTTATTATTCCCTCCCCTATTTTTTCCCTGAACAACCTTTAAATTTAATTAGACAAAGCCCTTTCTATACACAAAATAAATCAAATATAAATTTAAAAATAACTCTTACTCCATAAGATCCATAATAGTATCCTTTAATTCAGGATGACCTTCAACCATCATCATATACAATATTGATGCATGAACATAAGTATAAATAGCAGGTGACCATTTGCATTCTATTCGCAATATGTCTGAACATTTGGAAGCTTCCTTCCAGTCACATTTAAAACTGAAAAATATTTAATTATAATCATTTAAACTAATCATGTCGAATACACACATGCATACATATTATTTGAAATACAGAAAGCTATTAAGCATGTACATACAAATAAAACACTCAATGTTTAACTTAGAATGGAAGTAGAATATTTCTTATTTTAAAATTTAAAATAGACACTCACTATAATAAAAAAAAAAAAAAAAAATGTAAATAAATGCAAAGAATTTTTAAAAAGTCTACAGAAAATGCAATATGAAATTTGAGGCCTCTTACTTTTACAAATAATTATTGATCTTGTAATTATATATTGCATATTAAGACAAAATTAACATACCAGTTACACCACAAGAGCTCCCAGTAACAAAGATAATGAAATTGCTTCCATTCTTGCTGCACATTTATGGATAATTGATATGTCTGAATAGCCTACAATTATCAAATCATAAGAATAAAATGTTACATTTTACAAACTAAATTTGTATATTACATAAATTATATCATATTTTAGTGAGTTTTTCAATAATAAAAAAAGAAAAGAAATTTTTTTTCTTACATCATCAATTTGCCCTCTTAACTGCTTAATCCGTCCAGATAAAAATATGAAGAGTGCGGCCTGGAAGAAGAAAAATAATTCAGACTATTTTATTTGGTTCTTCAATTTAAATGCATAATTAATCTTTGACAATAAGCACTACGAGCTTCATTTATTACAAAGTAAGCAAATAGGTTCAAAACATTTAAAAACATTATGAAAGATAAAAAGTAGTTGGATAACTGAAGGTAATTAAATATAACTTAGAAATTACCTTACTTACAAATACAACAACAACATTTAACTACAACAAAAACACTAAATAATAATTATGCACTAAATAATAAGTTACAGTAAAATAATAATTATGCAGCATAACAATTACATGATGAATAAATTAATAATAATAACTTTAAAAAGACTAACAAGCCAAAATAGAGACTTAGATTTGTATATTTTCAGAAGGAAATGATTCGCCAAAGAAATATACAAATATTAATGGAGTTTCAAACATTCAATTTTCAATTACATAAGACATATAACAGGGGTGGCCATTACACGGCTCATGAGTCATATATGGCTATTGTAGGCTACTAGTGTGGCTCTTTTGCAAATAAAATATGAGTATAGAATATGGTAAACTAAATTACCTTAGTTTCCAAAAGAATGAATTCGTTTAATTCCTTGTAAGTTAAGAAACTGATTCTATCAAATGAATCTGTAAAACAAATCTTTAAAAGATTATTTGCTAGTGGATGTTTTAGGAATATTGTCTCTCTTAGCCGTTAGTTGCCAAAAGTTTGGCAGGTGATTTCTTATAAAATTCACAGAAAGCTCAATTAAATGTTGATCAATACAAATAGAATTATGTTCGATAATTATTTTTGATAACTTTAATTACCAAAGACTCACAGCAATACAAAGTACCGAAACTGAAATCAGTCACCAGCACTCCTTCTGTAATATTAGGATATTTTGTTCTGGAACAAATTTTCAAAATTTGACAAAACAACCATTTTGTTTAACCAGTTTCTGTCTTCTAAAAGTATTTTTTAAGTATCACTAGAATTTGGTATTGTATTAAAAAGTAATTTAAGATTAACATTATTTTTGTTCAGACTGCATGCATGTATTATTTTTCATGCTAACTTTTTTATAATAAGCAAAATAAGAATAGTGAGTTCTCCTCAATAATGATTCAACTTTCTTTTATTAAAATAAATTCAGTTCCTGAGGATCTATACTATCTAAAATCCATGGAAGGTGGCCGCCCTTGATACGCCACATATATAATTAATATAGTAGCATACATAAATAATATAGCAGCATACATAATCAAAAAAGAAACAATAAATTAATCTTTTCTTCTTTCCAAACAGTTCTGAACACTCGGGATAATACAATCCCTTAAAAAGTGGTGACATTTACATTAACAGATTCTCATCCTTACAACTGGATCTCTGATACATCAGATTTTTAATAACCTAGCATTGAATCCAGAGACTTATTTCATCTAAATGCCTCATAAAAGTTATTATGCTTTTGTAAAAAGGTAGCTACTGCCCCCATCCCCCCCTGTGCAAAGACTAGGGAGTCAGCTAGTAATAATATAATCTCACAGGTATGTTTTGATGACCTTATACACAAATAGTCAAGCATACTTTAATAAAAGAAAAATATGATTTTTAAATAATTATACTTACTTCTGGATACCTTACAAGCATTTCATTCACTATTCTTTCAGAAGCATCAATATCTCCATCTCCACAACCTAGAAAGAAAAAATGTTAAAAACATTCAGATAGATTTTCATTTTCTCTATGTTAAATGATTCAAATCAACTAGCTACTTTGGACATAACATAAAAACAACAAAACCAAGAAGTTTGTTTTTTTATTTAAAAAAAAATTTAAAAGAAAATTCCTCTGCTTGCATAAACTACAGGACTAACTGCAATGACCATTTTTACAGAAAAGCACTGATTAAAACTTTTAACTCATTGGACATTAGCACTGACATTTTACAAAGATAGTGGCAGTACACAAAACAAGTCTTTTCTCTGTTGTACTATCTATTGAGAGAGAAAAGATAGTTCATGGTCCTTCACAGTTTTAACCATGAGCACAGGAACAGGAAGTAATGTTTTGGAAATTTTTCAATGGAAGGAATGTGCTGTTGATGCAAGTGTAGTCGATTGAAAAGTTCGAGGTTTAACTCTGGGTTTAAATAATTTAAATTTCTAAAAAATGTATGTATGTGCTTCCAAATGCAATCATTTTAAACTCTATTTATTTGTATATGCAAATACTTATAGACAAAATAATTATGCCCATCCCTTCCTCATAAAAGAAGCAGATATATGTTACATTGATTTAAATAAATTATGTTGCATTCCAGTTTTTGAGTCCACCCTTAAGAAAATCCTGACTATGCTACTGCCTCAGGATAGTTTTGCATTAATAATGAAGTGAAATAAAAACTCTCAAACGTTTTTATGTTTTAACGCAATATTTCATTGCAGTTATTAAATTAAGAAAAATCGTAGCATAATTTTATTTTCATAGTAAATTTAATTATATACATAGCCTGCCTAACATTTTTTATTAAAAAAAACATTTTAAAAAGAAAAAAAATAAAGTTGCTTACCAAATATGAATGTCACTAGTGTATGGAATGTCACCAAAATTAATGCACATAGAGGAGATCTCAAACTTTCTTTTATGGCATAGCCATCATCAAGCTCCTTTAACCCTAATTGCTAAAAATTTATAAAAAGGAAAACAAAAACATGAGAAACCTAACTATTAAAGTATTTTAATCGCAAGTATTATAATAATTATGAAAAGAGCAATATTTTCTTACCCGATTACCAGAAAACCCAATAAATTCGAGAAGTTTCAAAACTTTGGTAGGCAGCTGAGATATCATCTAAAAACATTTCATTATGTTTTAATAAATGATTTACACAAATAATATTCAAACTCTGAAATTATAGTTATAATAAAACAGCAAGTAAATACCAGATTAAAGGCACCAACACCCATACGAACACCACTTTCAAAGTGCTTCTTACGCAGTTCATTTCCCCATTTTCTTGATTCCAAAATGTGCATGCACTCCCTAAAAAGAAAAACCATAATTATTTGTAGAGATAATTCAAAGCATGTAATATAAAGTTATAAAGAACACACAATTAAAGCACTGTGAATATATTTGGGAGTTTGCATAACAATCATTGGATATATCCATATGTTTAAAGTATATAATATTTCTATCAGAAAGAGACTCATTGCATTATTTGTCTCCTTCCATCAGCATTCATTAATTGCAAATTTTTTCTTAATGTAAATTTTAAGAGACTTTAATTTTGAACTATCAGCTAAAATAGCTTATGGTAGCACCCAAAATACAGAAAAACATTTTTTTTAATTAAAAAACTGAATAGAAGTTTATAAAATATATAAATCATTTAGTGAAAAATAATAAATGAGTATTTCAAAAAAACAGAAAACTGGTGTTTAAAAGATGAAATAAGTTTAAAAAAAAAGGGGGGGAGTGTAGCTGAAGATGGGGTACAATGAAACATACTATATAAAACCAATAAGATTTGTCATATAAAGTTCTAACTCATACAAATATATGTGTACCAGTTGCTGGCGTGATTTGAAGACAATTACATTTTTACAACAAGAGCAAAAGACAATTATTGGATTTTCAACATTGAAAAGTTTCATAAGTATATATTTACTATTCAAATATTGTGATGTTATGCTCTTCATACTCCCAAAGCAGGAATTAAAAAAATAAATAATAGGAATTAGTAAAAATTTATTTATTTTGTAGCCTCATTGCCTAGAATATACAACGCAATGTGGGGTACAATGAAACACTTGTAGACAGGGTACAATGAAACATATTGCATTATACCCCATTACTCCCAAATGAATGCATTCACTTAAAATAAAGATGTTACAGTTAAATATTTAGACACACAGAACATAAAGTCAGCAAGAAATTGTTTTTAAATCATACTCCAATCTTCATCAGACTATGAAGATGGTGACAATCCAGATTGTCTTTCAACTAACAATCCAAGCAGTACAGATTATGAGCTATCCTCACATAACATGTATGATGCAAGCAGTATCGTTTTAATTGAGGAAAACGAGTTTAAATGTAAAGAAATGTACTTTGTTGGGGGAAATAATGAACTAAAATCAAGTGTAATGCAAAGTTCTGTACGTCAAACAATTGTGTCCAGGCTTCAAATTTGTGCATTCTTTGGAAACATACATTTTTGACAAAACTCAAATTGTATAAAAAGCTACCATCTCCTGTTTCTTCAGGTGATACAGTAAGGAAAGCAGAAATGATAAATTTACTTAAATTGAATTAAAAAATTATTATAAAATGAAAAACTAGGCTAATCTCTAATAAAAGTGTTATGTTTCCAACAGTTTAATTAAATTTGTTTTTTCTTTTTTAGATAACATATTTATGTCTCACTGTTGTTTATTATAAATGTACATAAAACATATATGCTGAAATTTGAATTTGGACTCATTATTTGAGTGTTTCGGAAGTGTTATTAAGTGTTTCATTGTGCCCCAGTATATGGGATCCAATGAAACACCGTCAGACATTTACCTTTCGTTATTTTTTAAATATGAAAATGCTATTTACAAACTCATAAAATTCATTTAGATGGGGAAAAGAGTAGGTTAAAAGTGTACAGTAATTTTATGTTTGTACATGCAAATTTGTGACCAAGAAAAATAAAGTAAATTTTCTTTTACTGTATCCCAACTTCCCCTACTTATTGTTACAGAAAGTTTTGGGCGATACAAAAAAAAAAAAAAAAAAAAAAAAAAAAAAAAAGGCGCCTTTCATCAGTTACAAAAATGTTCCACTATCCACAAGAACAGAAGAGTGAGAACTGATCTTACTGTTTCATCTATCTGTTGTTCAAAACAACAGGTATGACTGTGTTTAAAAATTCTGTTTTGAAAAAACTTGTCAAAAATGTATATTCAGACTTGACTATAGTTAAATATTTTCTCTCTTTTTTTTTCCCCTTTTCTTTCTAACTAAAGAATTAAAAAATATGAGGAAGTTTCTGCATACAGTTTCTTCCTATGCTAAGGCTACTTGCTGAAGTGAGTTTAAGGGTTTCAAACCTACTGCACTTGATCATGTTTACAGAAATTTAATGATCTTTTCTGAAGACTTAAAAGACTATATAAGACTGGATAAATTAATGAATATATAGCTACAAACAATTGCAAAACTTACTAATATTTAAACTCTTTGTGTATGAAGAAAAGAAAAAATATGAGAGAAAATATTTATAACTAATAGGCAAGTCTAGTAAATAGATTAATGATAAGCTTTTTAAAACTGAATTAGGAATCACAATAATACTTGTTCTAACTGGTGTTAAGCTAAGACATATAGTAGAAGATCAAGAATCCACAGTTGCTAGTATAAACATGTTGCTTTCACAAACACTATTTTAAGAACCTAAAAAGTGATTGCTAAAGATATTACTGACAGTATTAACAACCACAAGATGCAAATTTATATCTTAATAATTCTATTATTGATGTACCAAATAATGACAAAATATTCTAGATGAAAGTTGGGTTTAAGCAAACAAATTTCAAAAAGTTTTCAGAGCTCTTTTAGTTAACAGCTCAGACAATACAGCAAACACTAAATGGAAATTTTATTATCCTTAATTGTGTCTGTAAAAGTGAACAAAAAAATTAAGCATAACTATCATAAATTTCAATTTTTTCTTTTATGTTTACGAAAAGTTCAATGACAACTTCACCACAATCAATTTTGACATGTCAAACAGTTATATTATACTTCTTATTAAAATATTTTTAAGCAGGTTTCTTTTGTTAAAGTTAAGTTTGGTTTGGCTAAGTTATGGCAAAGCTACTCGAGAACTATCTGACTAAGGGGGCAGGATGTCTTGGGCTGTATGACTTTTAAAGGGGTTATAAATTGTATTCATGTTATATCTGGAGAAAACTGTCCATAGCTCCAGACTGTTAAGATCAACAGCCTCGTGGTAGGCCAGAACCTTGGATCTTAGTTATCTACCACATTCAGTATCTTACCCACTCAGCCATGGGGAGGACCAAGTTCAAGTTAAGAGATCGTTATTTTATATAATTCATACAATATGTGTATACAAACTTTCATGCAATAAAATAACAATAAATTAAAAGTAAGAGAGTTAAATGTTTAACTGCTATTATAAATGTAACATAAAAACAAAATTTAGCACTATACATACTGCATAATGAAAAAAAAAATATTCAATAAAATTAATCTTACTTGTAAGAATGGTAACAAGTTCTTATTCGCAAGCTACCTCGTACAAAATTTACTAAACTTTGGTCTTCTACAAATGTTAAAATTGCAGTCAATAATAAACATTCAGCATAGCATAATTCAGCATGCACCTCTTCTGCAATAAATTGAAATATAAAAAAGAAATTAATTGGGACTACAATTATTTTTCAGTAAAAATTTTAGTAAAATTATTTTTCAGTAAAAATAATTTTAGTATTAATGAAAAATTCTTTACAAAACAGTTAAAAAAGGGGGTTGTGGACAATTTAAAAAGGGAAAAAAAAGTTTAGAAAATGAAAGGCAAATTTAAATTAATATTTTTCCAAATAAGGTTTAATGAATGTAAAGAAAAGATGCATCTACCCCTCATAAGGATTCTGAATAATCAATATCAGTAATGAACATAAAAAATTTATACTCAGTAATGAACATAAAAAATTTTATATCAAAATATAAAATTGAAACTGCATATTCTTAAATGTACTTAACATTATGGAATATAATTTGTTTAAAAAATTTTTATGGATGGACAGCTCTCTTGAATTATATATCAATTTTAATAACTGATATTATGTAAGTAACATTCAGATTATAAAAATAAAAAAAAAAAATTCTGTAATGATAATAGTAATACAGCACAGTGTCAAAAACCCTAACTTATTTGAACCATGCAAATTCTGGAATTTTAGAAGAGCCGATTATTTGCAAACTACTTAGAATTTAGAACTTTTTTTTTATGAAGTTTGTTTTGCAAATATTGATTATACTCAGTTTTAAATGAACAAAAACAGAAGAAGAAAAGAAAAATATGTAAAAAAAAAAAATCTTAACAAGGTGATTTTTTTTTTTTTTTTTTTTTTTTTTTACAAATTCTTACAACTTCTCGGTTTATAAATGAATTCTCTGAACTCTATGGTTTCTCAGTGATAGATTGCTTCCAAGTAAGTGAATGCACTGGTCAGACAAAAGTGAATAATTACCTACCAATGGCACAGCAATGCTCAATACAGTTTCAAATGTGCATAGAAGAGGCAAATATTCAACTGAACATTCCATGATCATGTAGCACTTTGCAATTCATAAAAGCAAGTGGGCGAAACCAAGGGAAAAATTAATTTGTGGTCATCTGTCAAAATCAAGGACCTTTTAAGAGCACTGTAAAGTTTTCAATGACTTTTTAAAGGGGCCCAATTTTTCTAAAAAGAAGCTTAAGATTTATAAAAGTTTTTCAGGGACTTAGGTTGGAAAAATTACTTAAAAAATGTTTCCCAAAGTTTCCTCCTACCAACAATTCATGAATCTCTCCCAAACATTTACATCTTAATACAAAGTTCAAGAATAGCATTTTAATCTGAAAGATTATTTCTTTGCAGAACAATGTACTAATGGAACCGACTACAAATATTCTCTTACACATGAATAGCTTTTTATATGGATCAATTACGGCAACAAAATAAATTATATACTCTCAATTCAATATTACTTTAAAAAGGTCTTTGGATTTCTTAGGATTATTACCTTCTGTATATAAATTATAATCAGGTCTTCGTATCATTTTGGAAACGGTATGCTTTTTCCTTTTGCGTTGGCACACATCAACAGCTTGTCTCAATGCTTCCGCAGCCTTTTCAATCTCTTTCTAATATATATGAAGAAAAATTTTCCGTAAATTACTCTTTAAACTTAGTAAGAAATAAACATTAAATCAACTAGACTATGTTATAAATAAGACATAGACACATACCTTAAAAATTAATTTAATATTTAAAAAAGTTCTATTTAATTAGTGAGATAACATTAAACATTTTTTAAAAAGACAAATATTTAAAGTCTTTTATACACCATATAATTCAAGGTGGTTAAAAAACCCACTTCTCTCCCTCCACCTGCATTTTTTTTGTGGGGAGGGGGTGTTTAAAAAAAAAAACAGGTTTTTTAGTTTATATGAAATTTTAAGTAAAAAGCAATGTTACTTGAAAAATACATGTAAATATTAATATAAATAATTATTTGTTATTTTAAATAAATATTAAACATTTATAATATTTTCAAAGTTTTATGATGCAAAAAATGAATAATAGTCTTTTGTAACTTAATTGTTTTATATGCATAAAGATGTACTTATTACTGAAAATATTAAATTTTTACATTTGATTTTTAATTTTAATAATGTCAATTTCTAATGATTTAAAATATTATATTAATCAGACCATTAAAAAAACCAACTAAATTTATTATTTTTACATTTGAATAATTTTCAAACCTTAATTTCTAAAAGTAAAAAAAAAAAAAAATAAATAAATAAAAAGGCATTTTGGAAAGCAAAGTAGTTTAAAACAATATGGAACTTATTTCTTTAAAATGCAAAAATTAAGTCATGTGTAAAGATGCTTGATTAAAATCGACAGCATGTAAATCTGTTACAATTTACATATGTCTTTTAATAACTTAGTTTGTATAGTGAAATTATTTGCTCTAATATTGGAGGGATGGGGAAGTATAAGAAATGCAATTAACTTTTGGGGTAAAATAATAAAAGATAAACAACATAAAAGTCCTTTAGAGGGATTTAGCAAGAAAGAGGAAGGGGGTTCAAATCTGCAAGCTAAGTATTCTTCGTAAAATATCTGAAATGTACATTTTTTTTTTCATTAGATTAAATCAGTGTAGGTGTTAGGGACAGTTGTCTGCATGAACTTGAAAAGATTTTTAAGTCAGAACCTAAGACTGAAGCTTGATATAATTAATAAATGAAAGAAAATTATTTAATTACTAGAATCTAGAACAGGAGTTTCCAACTTACAAATGCTCGAGAGCCACAATCGAATACAACTGTCTAGTGATGGACCGCAACATGATCAGGTTCTTACTCAAGATATTTTAGGGGTTTGGAAGTTTTAAGATTCATCAAAATTGGTCAATTTCTTCAAGTTATAAAAAACAAGTATTAAATTACGATTCAAAGAAAAAGTGTAATTTAGAACATTACCATCAATGAAGGGAAGGACAAATTGATGACCAAGCTCGATCCCAAGCCCATAGCCACAGCGAGCGGTGTGCTAACCACCATATAATATAGAAATGGCAAAATGGCTGAACTTGAAATCCAAAACTTTACAAAGGGGTAAAATTAATTTAAAAGCACACAAAATGTTCAGTGAGAATTGGAGTCTGTCTGCTGCAATTCCTAATGCAGGAATGTACACCTCAATATCTGTTGTTGAGGGTTTCAGGAATCTTGAGTCAATTCCTATCCTTGAGTTAAGCAAGTCTACAGACTAGTTAACAGGCGTGAAAAGTGAGGGGAGGAGTGTAATAGAAAACAAGTGGGTTCATTAAATTAGATGATTTTCACAAAAATGTCTTTTCCTTAAATAAGAGCATCTAAAGTTATGTTGCAAATTCTTTTCCCAAAGAGATTCGCAGGCTGCAAAAAATGACATCAAGGACCACATGCAGCCCAACATGTACAAATAAAAATAAAAGTTATTAAAAAATTTGTATTTTAAATATAGCTACATATTTTAACAAATTTATGTAACTTGTCCCAAAACTGGATGTTTTAATTACTTTATTTTGCAAACAAAAGAAAGTATTAAAAATTATCAATCTAATAAACATTCTTATCTTGCATCTTGGAGAATTTTGTAAAAAAAAAATCAAGTAAATTGTATTACACAGAAAACATTAAAAGCTAGTAAAAGAAAAGGGAGTCATAAATGGTTCAAACCATTTCCCTTTTTTTTTTTTTTTTTAACCACTTTATTTAAACCAAACAACCCTGATATAATTCTTAAAACTAGGTAAAAAGATTAATGTTTTATACGATTAGTTAAATACAATACAATAATCAGACAAATACAATAATTGTGTTTTACAATAAATAAAAATCTTAGTCCTGCAGTGGCCTAGTTGCTAAACACCATTCCCATAAAAACGCAGAAATTGAAGCAGCACCAGCTTGGCCAGTACTTCGGAGGGTGAAAACCTCTTTTGGCTGGGCTACTGTGGAACCGTGTATTCTAATGGGAACTGGAACATATAAAATCTGTTCATGGCTCCAATGTCTTTCATGTTCTCCCATGATCAAAATAGACCAACTCTGGGGGAGCTGATTTTAGGTGCTGCGTCTCTCATCTGGAACTGGTTCAAAATAAAAGACCTCAAGAAAGGTTGGAATTCTTCCCACTGGGGCTCATTAAAATGGAAGCCGCCCTCTTCTGCCCATTGTCGTCCTATATGGAGAATCTGGCATTGCCTCGCGGTTGCCAGAGTGCATAAGAAACAGCAACAAAATTTCTTAAAATGGGCATTTACTTGCATTATGCAAGAGCACAGATTTAAAGGCAAAGCAGAATTAAAATGAAGGTTGTTAAAGCTCTAATAGTGTATAAAATATACCAACAGGAGTAATTATGGATTGAATATCATAGATTGTAGGGATCAATGCAAAGTTATCTAAATAAACGATGAAAATATTAGCTCACTAACTATTAGTTTGCACTGGATTATTTCAAATGGATTTCCTAACATCAGGTGAAATTTTCCATCATATTGAGAATAATTTCAATTTTTTAAATTATAAATTTTATTTCTAAAAGTTAAAAAATGTAAAATTACCAATAAAAGTTTTCAAAGCACTTTCAAGGGTTTAACCCCATCTCTGTTGTTCTGCTATGCTGCAGTCTCTTGCATTAAAAGTGTGCTCCATCCCTTGTCTAAACATCAATGGACAATGTCATTTAAATGTATAAGGCTTCCATTTATAGGGTAAATCTTCATTCTTGAAATCTATATGTTTATTGCTCCAGTTTGGGCTATTCTAGATAAACCTGTGCTTAGTGTACCAAACTATGTCATTTATGAATTCGAATTTCATGTCATGTACGTGTGATTGAAAAAAAAAAAAAGACACAAAATGACAAATTCAGTAAATTAAGCACGGCTTTATCCAAAATAGCTCAAAATAGACCAGTAAACACAAACTTGAATAGCAGTGGAAAACTTACACATTTCAAGAGGATTACAGCCTAAAGATGGAGAACTTACACATTTTAACAAGGGATGGTACTGTAAATGATGTCAACTATTTATACGTAGACAAGGGATGGAGGGAACTTATAAACAGCAGAACAACTGAGGATGGGGTGAAGTAGAAAGTACTTTGAAGATTTTTGTCAGTAATTTTACATGTTTAAATTTTAATTCCAATTTATCACCAAATGGGATAAATACTTCAAAAACGGCAATATATCACAGCTAGTTTACTAGTTTCCATTTTCAAAAACACAAATTACTGACTATTTATACATAAACAAGGAACCAATACCTGCTTTAAAAATACAGCTGGCTAGATTTATTGCTTAGAACTGTATTTTTATGCCATTAAAAATAACGACAAAAAGTGACTATTGAAAATAGTTAAGAGTCATCATAATAAATTTCGTGCATACTTTTTTTCTAATGTAAATTTTGTATACTTTATTAGTAAATACAATAAATTTACACCGTTTTGATAAAAAATTAAGTCAAAATTTATAATTTTCACTGATTCATCTATTAGTAGGAACACAGCAGCAAGAAAGAACATTAAAAGTTAACTTACGCTCTCCATAGTTAGAAGAGCTTGCATGAATAACATGGTGCCCTTTCCTAACGCATGGTAGGTGCTGACATGCGCCCTATAAAAATTAAATTAGGATAATAAAGGTATCTGATTTCAGTGAAACAAAAATCATGTATTTATGTACTACATTTATGTATAGTATAAAATGCTTTTAAATTTAATTACCATGGCATGAGACTGCTTAAGGCTGCAGAAAATTTGTTCTGAAAGAAGAGATCAAGGGCAAGCTTAGCTTCTTTGATTGACTCATCTAAGCTTGGGAGGCCATCACTATAAAATAAAAACATATAACTGAACATAATTTTAAAAATGCATGTATCAGACTAAAAAGGAATAGCATTAAATATCTGCTTGATTGCAAACATACATATTTAGACAGGCTAAAAATTAATGACAGTATAATCAATATACATTTATCATTAAAATCTAAAGATAACCATCATGGTAAAATTAATCTATAAGATAGTTAATAGAAAATAACGATACTTACGTATTATCCCGGCGGTCCGCCAAGACGAACGATTTTTTTGCCGAGATAAATGCCGGGCTCATGAAATTATTAATGGTTTTGAATACGATTGGCAACTCATTTGACGAAAAAATAGTTTGGCGGAAATGACCGCCGGCATAATACGTAAGTACCAAAATAACATATCCAATATACATTTTAAAATATAAAGATAAATGTACGTTATCCCGCATACAAAAAAAATTGCAAACATCAAATTTTATTAATATAAAACTTATACATACATATGTAAGCCATCAAGGGCATCTTCAAATGCCTAGAAAAAAAAGAAAAGTATTATTGGAAAATAATTTACTTCAAATTTATTCTCACAACAGAAAAACACATTTAAAAAACATACAAAATGAAACATGTTAGTATCCGTCCGAATCCATTAGTTTATGTCCAAATTAAATCATTCAAAGTTTCTTCCAACGTCTGTGAATCAGTTCGGTAAATGAG
Organism: Cheiracanthium punctorium; assembly: GCA_038373885.1. Lineage (NCBI taxonomy): Eukaryota > Metazoa > Arthropoda > Arachnida > Araneae > Cheiracanthiidae > Cheiracanthium > Cheiracanthium punctorium. Next base: position 178,857 of record JAWZYV010015293.1, read on the forward strand.
CAAATTTATTTCATAAATTTGGCTACATTAATAAAAGAAATAGTATTAGCTTATTAATCCATTACAGAATTTTCAATTAAAAAATATTCTGAAGATATGATCCATCAATAAATTCAGGCATACCTTTAAATTGTGCAAAAGCCGTATGCAGTAGCTAAACTAATTTGTCTTACAGAACCTTTTTCTGAAAATTCACAAATTATCAAAGCCAAATAAGCAAAGAATTTAAAGTTTTGAAATAAATAGTATTACCTCCTCTTCGCTGTCGCTCGCCATACAGATAAATATGACTAGAAACCCATATTTGTAATGTTAAAGGGTAAAAGACCGTAAAAAGCAGTACAGTTTTGTTTTTACAAGTGAGAGGAGGTGAGGGGGAGGAAACAAGCGCAATGACAGTTGCAACCATGGAGATTCATATACGAAGCAATGCAGTTCTTTCTTAACGATCCAAACATTAGGTGACCAGATTTTTAAAGAACTGAGGCCAAAAATCAGAATGGAGTCAGCAAATGTGAAGAAAAATTGGGAACATTTGATCGATTCAGAGAGCTATTCAAAAAACTTGTGTTTATTCAACTAAGCGCTATTAGCATTTATAAAACAAAGGATTATTTATTATTTGCAATAAATAATTATTGTAATTAAAATTTAAACCCCCCCAATAGCTGTTTTATAATTTGAGCATAAATTAAGGTGACCAGATTTTTGATTATAGTTTCGGGGACATGTCCCCGATTTTGAAACAAAACTGGGTGCATTTATAATTAATGTAATAATGAACAGTAATTTAATTAAAAAACAATGCAATAATTAAAAATTGTCCCCCATATCCTGTTTTACATTTGGGGACAATTTGAAAAACGTCCTGAAATTGGGGACTGCCCCCAGAAAATGGGGACGTGTGGTCACCTTAGCATAAATCAAAAAAATTCCTGAAATTAGAACTCTCCCCAGGGGAAATGTCTTACCTAAGTTTTTTTTTTAATATTAGAAAAGTTCCAGAACGCTGGTGTGAAAGGTAAAATAAACTAAGTGCAACTGAATTCATAAATTAAATTTTACTTAAATGTTGCTAAGAATTGAACAAGCAAATTTGAAAAGCAAAACAAAAACCACAGCAAAATGGAAAAAATAAGTCGTAAATTGCCACCGTTACTGCACAGTGTGGATAAACATAATACATAATAATGTGTGAAACAGTGATATCTGAAGTACAGATTTATCAAGGAATATCTGAAATTAAGATGTGTTATCATAAAAAAATATGTAACTATATATGTGAACACAAAGTTAGCTGAGGGACTAAAAAATTTAATATAATTGCCTCTCTAAAAATATTTTTAAGGAGAGAGACCTACTACCTGAAGAAATTTTTTTCTAATGTAATGAAAAATATAAACTTAATACTAATAAATTAAAGCAAGAAATGAATAATTTTTAATGTGAAAAATTAAATTTTAAAATGCTATATTCCATTATTTATTTATCAATTTATTATTATTTTAGTTTTGAATCAATTTTTTATACTTTTTAACACACTGAAAGTCCACAACTTTACGCAAAGAATAACCAGAAATTAAGTTACATATCCGCTTACTTAGAATGTAGCTCCACCTCAGCTCCTAAAAGGTGAGGATTCGGGAATTCTTTCTTGAAGACGGAGGTGGATTAAAGCTCCGCTCTCCGCAGAAACTCGTTGATAATATCAGGACTTTTATCGGTCTGAACGTACTAATATGTAATTAATATTACGCATTTTCTTTTGTTAAAACCACAGTGACTGGTCTTTGACACGAACAGTGTCTCATTTATTTTAAAACTTCTTACTTATTTTAAAACTCGCATAAATCGTCACGATACTACTTATTTGTGCTGGTGTGTAAACCCACCAGGTATGGCACAGCCAACACCGACCAATAACACCTCTACAGTGGACCTCGGTCCATTGATGCTGTATGCAAGCACCTTCAACCAGAGATACAATGCTACAAACTGTGACAACTACCAATTAATTATGGGTTATCTGAACTTCCTGGACGAGAAGAGGAAAGCACAAGACCCCATACTTGCGGAGGTAAGTGATCTGCATGATTCAGTTACCAGCCTCATTCAATCCCCTTTACTTGAAAACATAACAGAAACGCAAGGTTTCCGATATTATTATAGTACTTGTAAGAAAACAGTCGACAAAATCTTGAGCAAGACTGGAATTAGCTTAAACATTAAAAGTTTTCGTACCGCTAACAAGCGTAAAACTACTAACAACAATGATCTCCCGTCTGCTAAATGCGCCATAATAGAAATTAGTCATACAGCTGAAACTCATGACAATCATGATTTATCTGAAAACTTACACACCAGTGATATGGACGACGTCCAATCTAATAATGAAGTCGAGAGTCATGCTCAAGAAAGTAGCGTAACTCAGAACAGTCTCACTAAAAAGAATGCGAACATCGTAGTCTATTGTGAAATTAAAACAAACATTATTGAACAATTGGGTAAAATAAATGACCTCCTAAAAACCGACTTTGACGCTAAAATAGCCGGAGAGTACGTTAAAATAACCCTTAAGGACCCTAACAAATTTCGCTCTCTCCAAACATACCTCAGTGAAAATAATATCGGATTCCAGTCAATGGATCCTAGAGAGCTTAGACCACGCAAAATCATCATAAAAGGCATCAAATCAAATACACCTTCAGAGGATATCGACGACTATCTGCGGGAACACAAATTTGAACCCCTAAGCATAACATACTTAACAAACAGGAAAACCAAAAAACCCCTTGACATATTTCTCATCTCACTTAAACCCACGCCAAACCACGCGGATATCTATAATCTTAGAAAATACTACTGGCTTGATATTACTGTTGAAGACTACCGAAAGCCAAAAATACGTCAGTGTTATAACTGCCAAGCCTACGGACACTCGTCCATGACATGTTCCCTAACCCCCAAGTGTCTAAAATGTGGGGAGCCCCATTTGGTCCGTAGCTGTCCTACCCGAGGGCAGGAGTACTTTAAATGTGCTAACTGTACTGGCACCCACACCGCAAATTATCGGGGATGTCCAAAAAATCCTGCAAACAGAAATAAACACCCAGGCGCTGTTAGCGAAATCAAAACCAAACAAAACGTCCAAACAAACATACTAAATAACCTACAAACATTTATGCCTGCCCCCACCCCTAAAGTGTCAGCGTGGGAGAAACCACCATTAACCAAACCCCAGGAAGAAGATCACTGCGACGCTCTACAAAACCTGGCAAGTACATCCAGCAATAATAACGTAGAACCTCCACCTACTACTCAAATCATATCCGCCGATGAATTCAGTGAAATATCGGAGGACGAAGAACCTTCTACAAAACCCATACACAAACCTAAAAAGCGACCTTGGAAACACCAAAGAGAAGCTAAAAAACAGCTTCTAGAAAAACCGCAACCGAACACAACGAAAGCTCCTGAAACGCACACATACTTTACAAACTTTATGGATATCACGAAATCTATCAAAGAGATATCTAAGATCATAGACATAACTAAAATCGTTAACTACTTTAAAGAGCTTTCTTCTAAAATTACCAAACATACTGAGCCCATTGAACAACTTTGTATTATTATGGAGCTCACTCAAAAGTACTTTATCCAATCTATCAATGGTTAGCACAACCAAAAACTTCTTGCGCGTTCTATACTGGAACGCAAATAGTCTTCACCAAAAAATTAGTGAGTTAAGAAACTTCTTATCGTACGGTGAGTACGATGTTATTTTATTGCAAGAAACCAAACTAAAAAAACACATAAGGTATAACATCCCTAATTACATACTGTACAGAAACGACCGCCAATGTAGTCGTACAAATGGTGGCACTGCCATCTACGTAAAAAATGACATACCACACTATCCTGTAACTGACTTAACTCACGAAATACTTGAAGCAAACTCCATAATTATTACTGGTGACCCTCAAAAAGATATAATGTTGACATCTGCATACGTCAGGCACGGACATCCTTTCCCGACTAAAGACATTCACAACATATTCAATTACTGCGAAGCAAATGTTATAGCTGGTGACTTTAACGCTCACCATTTCGCATGAGACTCTAAATACAACTGCCCCTTCTGTTGGGTGTTCCACCCCTTCCTACTCATTACGCCACTAACGGATCATCGTCCATAATAGACCTTGCTATATACAAAAACATGAATCAAACAATCCAAAGCTCTGTGCTACAGCGGTTTGACTCCGATCATCTCCCAGTGCAATTTGACATTAACTTAAACATTGCTCGGCATCCTCAGAATGTTCACTTAAAAAACAAACTGAATAGACTACACGAACCGACTGCTAAGCGCACCTATTTTCCTTCCTGATATCCACAATACTGAAGACATTGAACGCGAGACTACTCGCATCACGGATATAATAACGTCCGCTTACTACAATTCATCTGAAACGGTCAAAAACAACGGAGCTATCAAACTCCCTCCTCACATTAAAGAAAAAATTCGTCAGCGTAATACTGCCAGGAAATTATACCAACGCACTCGTAGTCCCATAGACAAGCAAAACTATCACAAAATAAGAGCTGAAACTAGAGTACTACTACGAGCCCATTCAAATGAAAACTGGGAAAATTTTATCACTAGCCTTAACCCCGAAGACAGTTCAGTGTGAAAGGCACTGGAAAAACTAAAAAACCAAAAATCGCATATCCCTCCCCTCAAAGAAGGCAGCAGTTACGCCTTAACCGACTACGATAAAGCAAATACACTGGCTAGAACATATGAAAAGCAATTTAGCCTCCACGAAAACATTGCAGTGGACCCAACTACGGATTATCATATAAAGGAGACTGTCGATAATTTCCTTCGCACTCCTTGTACAACTGAAATCTCCCCCACAAAACCGACGGAGCTGGTTATGATAATTAAAAAACTGTTAATTTAAAAATGTCCTGGAAGCGACAAAATTAGTAACGTCATGCTAAGAAATATGCCTGCACGTACCCTCATTTTCCTGACCTCGTTGATTAACCACATACTCAAATTAAAATACTTCCCAAAAGCCTGGAAAACATCAATCGTCTGTCCTATACCCAAGCCAAATCAAAGCAGCACCTCACCTAGCTCGTACAGACCGATTAGTTTATTAAGCGCCTTAAGTAAATTAGCGGAGAGAGTCATGCTCCACCGCATTCAAGAACACCTCACTCGAAACAATATTATTATTCACGAACAATTTGGATTTAGAGAACAACACAGTACGACTCACCAACTCCTTAGAGTCACAGAACATATCGCTGAAGCAATGAAAGAAAAAGAGGAAGTCGGTATTCTCCTCCTAGACATATCAAAAGCGTTTGACAAAGTATACCATACAGGCCTCATGTACAAGCTCATACAAAACGGCATGCCAGACTCTCTAATTCATTTAATTCGTAATTATCTTTCTGACCGTACATTTATGGTTCGTGTAAACAATACTCATTCTAACCGCACTCCTATAAATAGTGGTGTTCCCCAAGGATCAATCCTGGGACCTACACTGTTTAACTTGTACGTCAACGATATCCCTAGAAATCCGTACACCACACTTGCTCTGTTCGCCGACGATACGGCGATTATTTGCAGAGCTCACCACTCCACAGTACTCTCAAGATGCATTCAAGCACATATTGACGCTCTCGAAACCTGGCTCGATACCTGGAAAATTAAACTAAACTCCGACAAATGCCAAGCAATTCACTTCTCAAGAAAACATAACCCTCCCCGCATATACGTAAATAACAATGTCGTCCCATGGAGAAACATTGCCACTTATCTGGGAATTACATTGGAGGTCACTCACATGGAAACCACACATTACTAAAATTGGAAACCGCATGGCGGCTGCCGCCAAAAAGATTGCTCCTATACTTTATTCTAAAAAACTCAGCAAGCAAAACAAAACGCTCATTTACAAAACAATGATCAGGCCTATCGCTACTTACGCAGCCCCCGTATAGGCTTTTGCAGCTAAATCGCACATGAAATTCCTGCAAGCTAAACAAAGTGCAATACTTAGAAAAATTCGCAAAGGAAACCACTTCCTAAGAAACACTACGATTCAAAATGACCTGGCCATTGAGCCGATTAAGCACACAATCCACAGACTTGCCGTCAACTTTTACGATAATATATCCAGTATCAATAACGACATTCTTGCCGAATTTCCGTATTACGACTTTCGTGATCCATCTAACAGCAAAAGACCGAAGGCGGTTCTCGCCAAATGCTCTCCATATCTTGACATATTTGATCCTCCACAATAACGTACTTCATACTGCGGCTTTAAAAAAAAAATTAAATTAGATTAAATAAAAAACCCTTTCCCTACTAACATCCTTTTGGCCGGGCTGTTCATGCAGATCACTTCTTACTGTACTTGACTGATATTCATCTCAACCCGTCCTGTTTGGGGACTCATTACAAGACTGAAAATACCCTACAAAGATCTTACATACTGGAGTTAAAGGCCTAGTGCCCAGGGCACTCCTACAAGAACCTATCATCAGTCAGTCAGTGCTCCTAAAACCTATGCATAAATTTTGTACTCTTGGTATGTAATGCGTAAATTTTCATTTTTCAACATTTCCTATTTTTTATATCAATAAACTGCTCTCACTTTATTAAATTTCGGATACTTATTGCTGATACTGTGGAACAAATTATTTCACTATGGCCGTTAATTTTCACTATGAGGGGGGAACTTTTCCCGCCCAGCGCTCTATAATTAGTTCGAGTAAAACGTACTTATACATGCCCGGTGAGCATTGCGCTTATATAATGAACAGTAGATCCCCTATCTGATATAAGACGGATTTGTGTAACACGGCCGAAAAATTGTGGTATTTTTCCTACGATTTAAAGAAGACTCTTACAACACGATGAAACAATGAAGCAGATGTTTCTGCATTACCTGCTAACACTGCTGATGCTGTGTTTTTGACTTGTACAACACGGATTCATGTAGCAGGGAACGTATGTACCATGTTATAGGGGGTCTACTATAATAAACAAATTTAAGCACGCAGAAAAAAATATAAAATAATCATACAAGACAAAGTAGGAATCTTCCATGATGCATCACTTATTTAATTTTTTATTTTTGGCACGTTATCTGTATATTGCTAATCTGAACATTATTTTTGTTCATATTTTACATAAAGAATTCTTTATTATAACTAATAACTCAAAGAATTTAATTCTATATTTTATTAATTATACTAGATGCATGGATTTTTTTCGGGAAATAAGTAGCAAGCACCTGTTAGTAAAATTCATTAAATCTAATGCTTTAAAGGTATACTAAAATTTTGCTGAGATATATCTTAAATTAGTCTTAAGATTTTTACATAAAAAATTAGTAATCGATATCGTCAAACTCCAAATGTGAGAGGTACTAAGTCTTCTTAAATTATTCAAAAGTCATTCTTGCAGATAAAATCCATTCGTACTCAAAGAGAAAAAACTTACGTAGTTATTGTTAAGGTTCACCTTTTCTGCGTGACTTTTCTTACTGTCGCTTTTTGTTAATTTGGAAATCTTCACCCTATAAAAAGAAGAGCAAATTAATTAATGATGAATAAGTTATTAAAATGAACTTTTATAAATATTCACAATATTATATCATGCTATGCTGATCCTGTATTGAAATTCCATTATATAAATATTTGTAAAAAAATCAAGTAACTCTAACTAGCTTTGCTTGAAGTTTATAATTGTTGAAATCAACGCATTCATTTTGTACAAATTGTTACTTTATTATAAATTAATGCAGTTAAAAGCGAAGTCCATTTTTATTTACACGCTTCTCTTCATATTTTGTAGTTTCCGGAACATTTAAATAAAAATAAATTTTTTATTCAAAGGTTTATGTTTCTTTAAAGGTTTTTATTTATTGAAAGGTTTATGTTTTAATTTAAAGGCTTTTATTTATTCAAAGGTTTGTGTTTTTATATAAAGGCTTTTATTTATTCAAAGGTTTATGTTTTTATGTAAAGTTTTTTATTTATTCAAGGGTTTATGTTTTTATTTAAAGGTTTTTATTTATTTGTGTTCCACTGAAATTAAAAAAAAAATTATCTTCCTATTCTAAAAAAAATAACGGACGCTGCCGCCGCCGTCAATAGCTTGTTTAACTATTTTCTTCGAAACCGTGGGGATTTGAGTTTCGACGAAGGTGTCCACGGATTCGGAAAGTTCCGGTCAAGCCGACCAGCTGACTTAAATTTCGAAATTCCAATTATTTTAGAAAATATTAATGAAAAACTGAAAAATAAGCATAATGTTTTCCAGGTTTGGCAATTTTCGCCAAATCAAAGCATAAAATCATTTATGTCTTTGCAATCAATTATGCAAAGCATAAAATCATTTATGTCTTTGCAACAAAGCAATTCCTGCGTTAAATTAACAAAAATGAAGTAGAATTACACCAGTTTTAAGCCAAATTTTATTAAGTAAGTGAAATAAATAAGTCAAAGTGTGTTATACAAAGTTGACGGTTTGTAAATAGTAAGTTCTCTTAGATAAGAGAAGTTTAAAATGGACGCCAATTCGTTTTTCTATTACTTTTTCTAATAATAATTGTATGTAACTGATTTAAAAAGCGCCATTTTGGCATCAGGTACGAACTGGAAAAACGCTATCTCAAGCAGGGTGAATCTAAATACTACGTGTGTTCCAAAATGTTAGCACTCAGTATTTTGAAAATGAAAAATAATTCAAATGCATAATATAGTAATGCCGGTTAGGTTCAACTTAGGTATTCGCCACTCGTAGAAATATTTGGCGGCGTTCACTATGCCATTATTAGCAAGTACAGCTTGGCTATTTGGCCGCGCGGCGAGATGATATATTTCGCTGAGCTAAATAAACCAAACTGCAAAGGATTATGTATACGAATGTATGGATAACTGTTTTCACGGCAACCTTACATGAACAATGATTATCAAGTGTAAATCGCCAAATAATAATAATAAGCAAGATAGAATAGCTGTCCCGTAGTTTTTATCAAAGAAAACATATGAAGCACTATTTTCTTAGAAATAATTATTAACTATACGTATATGCAAGTCGCCAAATTATACAAAATCGCCATAGACGGCAAATACGCAAGGTCTTCTATAGGTTTTACACAATTAAAAATAATGTGACGCTGTTCCATGGAACATGCAAGAACCAAGGAATGTGTAGCTCGGTAATATTCTATCAGATCCAATCTTTGGGTTTTGTCAATTGTGCCTTTTGTTGGACCAACAAAATAGCTACAATTTTAGTTACTATTTTTTTTTTAATTTCAACAAAATTATTCGACTAAAATAACGTCAACAAATTTTGGTAAATTCAACAAGACACTTTTCTTTTCTCCCAGCGCAAGTCATTTTCCTGTATGGGTTCACCGCTGATTACATTGAAGGCAATTAACTCTACAATCATACGTCCCGTGACTGAGACGCCTTGAATGTAAGAATAGAACATACAAAAAAGAAATAACGGAGCAGATTTTAAAATTCAATGGCAAACGAATTAACGGCATTGGGTGAATCACTGTACAAAATTAGAGTCTATTACACATGAACGCATGCATGGACACAGTGGCTAATTTTGGGTGCGATCATGCATGTCCCGAGACTAAATACTCCCAACTACTTAAAGTGAAGTAACTCAAGAACTTTTATCTTCTATTTAATATCAAGGTAAGAAAGCGGATTGATTAGTAAGACTTCCTGTGCTGTTGGGCTGACAGAGGCTAAGTGTTTCTGCATGCGAAGTAAAGATAAACTTCGCTTACAGAACATGAATTCTGCAAATTTATTCTTTTACACTAACTTTTAAGTAACACTTTTACATTAAATTATTCTCATAGAGTATATGCAGTATGAACCATTAATTTATAATAATATATCTTGTATACAGGGTGTCCCAAAAGGTGGTTATATACTTTAATTCTTTATCTTTCAAAAGATAAGTGGGAAATGTAAATTGAAAAAAAGGTTCAAAATAAGGCGCGAAAAAAAAAAAAAAAAAAGAATACTCTAAGAAATTCCGCTCTTTAATTTTCAAAAAAAGTTGCACATTTTAATTTGTATACGACCCCCATACAAAAAAAATTCCCAAAAATGCGCCGCATAACCAAAGAGCGGATGCACAAAATTTAAGAATTAAACTCTAAAAAGTCTAGGAGGTATGAAGATAAATAAATGCTGGATTTAACCACTCTTCAATATCTCTCGAAGGGAAAAAGCAGGTCAGATGATTACGTCTCAGGGGTCGTATAAAAATTATGTAAGAAAGCAATATTTTGCTCCCTTGCAATAAACATTTACATTCGAAATAATGAATAGCCCCCGACCATATTTGTTTATATGTGGTAAGTCAAAGACTGAAAATTTGTACATCCCCTCATTAGTGTATGGTGCGCATTTTATTAACCGTGAATTATTAGTTCGGCGGCTCGTATAAAAATTAAAAAAGTGTCACTTTTTAAAAATTAACGAGAGAAAATTTTCAAAGTAGTCTTATTTTCCTACTTTATTAAAAAAATTTTTTAATTACCCATTTATCTCTAGTCCTAGTATATAGCTACGCTGATCACTGACTCACTAACAATTCCGGGCAACCACTCAAGGATATAAAAATTGTACCACCATTACTCCCAAAAGATAAAAGAGTTAAGCACATAAAGCCTAGTAACATCTACACCATTTGTACGATCCGCTTGAAATTTTTATACATAATTATGAAAATTTTAGAAAACAATCTGCGCTACTTTAAAAATCTGAAAATCCACCCGTTCCCTCTTTTCAAGAGATTTTCCTCTATTTTCAGCTCCATTTTATTTCCGAGAGTAAAAAAAAAGTTAACATTTTCGTGACAAAATTAGCCGTCGTTGCGATTCTAATTCGTTAAAAATAGTTTTTCCAGATAACATTGTTGGGTTTTTTAATCATCTACATGAAGCACTGATATTACGCAAAACAAAATCGTTCGAATTCGAAAATTTTCCACACGTTTCCAGAACAGCATTCAATTCGATTTGGCTATATAATAAAAATTGAATGTGGAGGGAGTTATTTCTTTTAAGTGGACGAATATATTGAGTGCAGACGTTTTCGTCAAATGTTTTTTTTTTTTTTTTTTTTTTTTTTTTTTTTTACTTCTTTCTAGCGCCCGTTGTAATTGCCTCCTAGGGAATGCAATCCCGATCCCGCGGGAACGGGATCCTGCGGGATCCCGCACAAATATTTGCGGGACTAGTCCCGCGGGATTACTATCCTAATCCCGCGGGATTGATACCGAGAAATAAATTATTTTTTATTAAAATTTCACGCCGCTTTCTTAACCAATAGACCGAACATTTTTGAATATTCATGTCTTTCATCTAACAATAAACGAATCCATAATTACAAATTTTAATTTTAAGTTTTTTTTTTAATTATCTTCCAATGGGAGTCTGGATCAAACATCTAAATCTAAACACCATAATCCAAATTTTTCGAAAACTTCCCAATCCCAAGTGAACTGAAAATATTTCATACTAATTTATCTCTGAGTGATTTCAAGAGATTTATGAATTAATTATAAAAGGTTTTCATTTTAGTTATTAATTTTTTTAATTCACAGTTTTAAACTAAAATTAAATCTAGACTATAGGAAATGATTCATTGGATTTGTTCGATTTTGTACGTTCTTTTTTCAGCAACTAAGAAAATAACGTAAGTATGTGAATGCATTTTTCTGTAAATTTCTCAATTTTAGAAACTAACATAACTAATACTAATGTTGTAAGACATAACTTACTGTATTATTCTGAAAATAATGATTATAATTTTCATATTTCTGTAAGTTATTGTATGAATTCTCATAAGATTAATTATTATTATTAAAGTTAAGCTTCATAGTGCTTAAAATCTTACTTTTTTTACTTTTCTCTGTTGAAATGAACCTCTACCTAAATGAAATGTCAATCCCGCGGGATCAATAAATCTCAATCCCGAAATCCCGCAAGACAAAAAACAGTGCGGGATTGCATTCCCTATTACCTCCACAACGGGCTCCTAGTAGATAAAGAATTTAAGTATGTTATTACCTATTTGGGACACACTGTATAAACGCCAACGTTAGGCAATTGTCCTCTAAGTATTTAAATTCCATTGAAGTTCTTTTTTTACTTTTCTTTCTTTCTTTCTTTTTTTTTTTTTTTTTTTTTTTGAGATTTTAGTATGAAAAGAAAAAGATTAAATTAAATAAAAATAAAAAAGAGGGGGGGATGTAAAAGTTATTGGCAGGATTTCCTGCCAGTGGGGCTGATTTTACTATAAAAAGAAAAAAATAAATGCAATAAAAAGAAATGAAAAAATTAGTAAATATGACTGGCAGAAAATCTTGAGCACGGGCTTTAATGTGTTAAAAAATATACCAATTTCTGTAGCTTAGTGTCGCTTTTATTCTTTAATCCCATAAAAATACAGGGAGGTCATAAAAAAACTCCCCGATGTATGGACCTCTAGCTGCCATTACGTTCAACCAACCCTATACCGGGAAAGGTTTATGACCACCCTGTACATAGTGACTGCGACGCTTGACTCTCCAATATACCGTTAACATAATTAGGATCTAGAGAAGAAATTTAAAAAACAATCGGCGTTGTTCATGAATTGCTATTGCTGTGTAGCATTTTTGAAACTTTCCGAGAAATGTAAAAAACGTTTGAGTTAGTGCGTATGATCGGTTTAGCCAGTGATTCCCAATGGGTACAGGTGGACCCTTGGGGGTCATGAAGCTTTTAAATGGGTCTATAGTGTTCTAGGGGTCTATTGGGGGTCGATGATAAATTTTTCTGTTTTAATTTTTTTATCTTTTAAGTATAATTGATAGATAATAATATTCGTTTTACTGTTTATGAATAGAATACAGATTTTCATTTGTGGTGCACTTCATATATCTGAAGTTGAGGCTGGTCTGCAATTTCTGTTGGAAATTTTTACAAACCGGCCAGTGACACGTTGGCAAAGTATCAGTAATACATTTCTACGTCTTGCATTTTACGGCCTCAATTTTTAACAATAATGAGATCAAGAAGTCTTTTATTAATAAATCGCTGATGCTGAACAACTTCGTAATTAATTTTTTTTCTTGTATATCGAACCATTTTTAAGGTAAGAAAGCTAACTCCAAACTTAGCCAATCAGATGGCGCTGCAAGCATTTTTTTCTTTTCTTTTTGAGTAGCGCATGGCAATATTTCTATTCACAGACCCCACTTTTAAGACTAGCTTTTACCATTCAGAAATTATTGGGACGACAACGGACTTTAGGCGGCACACTGTACATACTACAATTACATAAAATCCAGTAAAACTGAAAGTGGTTTAATAAAATATAGGATTTTTTATTAATAGACTAGCCTTCAATTTCATGCATGATGGTTTATTTAGGTATTAAAAAAATTAGGCGGTCTATTGAAAAAAAATCTTTCAAGGGGTCTAAATAGTAAAAAGGTTGGGAGCCCCTGGGTTTAGCGATATCATTTGAATTTATGAAGGTATCGTTAATATTAACCAATGGATAATCATCAATAACTCGTGAGCTAAATAACTGATTTACATTCAACAAAATGAAAATTTAGCAGTTTTTAGTGAATTTTAATTTTCCCCAAAAATTAAAGATTAGAGGAGCACTCAGTGAATTATGCTCTCATCAAGCAAACCTATATTCTAAAGCAACTTTCAGAAAAAAGAATTCTTAACCACAAAAATTAAGATTCACCGTTTGTAACCGTACACACTACTGCTTAAAAAAACTATCTCAATCGAAATTAGAGTTTTTTAAAAACCGTTTAAAAATTGATTTTTTAAAAGAACTACCTTAATTTTTTATTACTTTGTTATGTGGCATTTTAGTTGGGCTTAAAATTCAAGATCAGTCATCTTTAGAGTTAACGCATGTCATTCGCTATCTTTTGAATTTTACTAAGATATTTTACGGTGGTGGGAGATTAGCTTGAAAATATTAAATACTTTATTATACATTCAGTTTCTGAGCTTTAGTCACATGTTACCTCTGTTAAAGTATGAAGAAATTCTCTTACTATCTGAAAATGAATTAAAAATAGTATATTTTAGTGAAACTCCACATCAAGTTTCCTTAATTTTGGCTTTTCCAATATACATTTTACTTTTCATAGACGTTTACTAGAAATGAAATTAGCTTATTTTAAGGCGACAATAAACTTTTTAAAAAGGTATTTTCTCAAAAATGTCATAATAAATACAGTTAAATAATAAGTTAAGCAAGACATGCAATAAGAATTATTTAAACATATCTGATTATTTTTGTGAAAAAAGAATGAATATTAATACATCGATAATCATCTGAATTTAAAATAGTCTACATCCGTTTTTCATATTAGAACCACATATAAGCTGTATTTTAGGCCGTGCAATAAATGTTAGTAGTAGCAATTGTAAATATTGAAAACTTCAAGAGAACAAATGAAATCATGTAAAAAATTAAGTAAGTTATTTTTCAAAACATCTGTAAATTCGTTTTTATACGGAATCATGACTTCTAAGCCATATTACCTTTGGAATGACCAGTTTCTAGGTGTATAAAAGCACTGAACATTGGTAGATGGCTGAAGTGTGAAGGTCAAAGGCTCCGGCCTACCGCGCGACAATCGATCTAACGGTCTGAAGTTTTGAATGGTTTTCTCCAGTTCTAAGGTAAGCACACGCTAGAACAACTTAAAAGTCCTATGCTCAAGGTCCCCCCTCCCCAGGCAGGTAGCCCTTGTGCATTGTGCCTACCAAAAGACCTCCCTCGAACGCTTCGTCAGGCGTTGTTTCTCGGCAGGAAATAAACCCGCGTCCATTTTTCGGAGGGAAGATACAGACTTGGGGTGTATCACATTGGCATACTTATCGCGTACAATAATAATAAACAAAAATAAAATTCACCCACTTAATTTCTTCCCACTAGAAAATTCGTAAGTAAGCTTTCTTTCCATGATGACCACCAGCTGGAAGAAAAGAATAACGAGGGAGTTCTTGCAATAGACCAGAAAGTAGAAGTATACTATGGTGATAGAAATATACTATGAATGGTGATGCACAGAGCAAGCGCATCACCATTCAAAACCCGTTGGAAAAGTGAGGAGAAGATAAACTATTTGTGGCACGGAAAGGAAAAGATTGGCTTGCTTTGTGCTATATCGCTATACTTGGCGAATAGTAAGTGTTAAATTGCCACTACAGGCTAAATTTACTGTCAAAACACTCTTGGCGTAAATATATATATCGGCAAGGCATAGTGAATGTGGATTATATTGAAATATTTTTCATTTATATATTGTTTTAAAAACATGGAAAAAGCCACTCTCCTGTGAAGTGAAATGCTATTCCGGAATCTTTCACAAATAAGTTGCATCCATAAGCAGAGCAGCAATGTACCATTTTCTTTCTTCTTAAAAATTTAGCCATGATAACGGAAATGAGTGCGCTGGCCGCAACTACTCCATAGAAAACTAAGGAGAAGGACAGTTGGGTGATCAAAAATTATGCGCGTAAGATCTTGCCACAAGTCGGCTGATTTAAAAATGCCTCAGTTTTTGGGTTGCCAAAGCGTTCTCTATCCTTTATATCTGCTTTATGCAGTAGAAAGGGGTGCAAGAGGGTGCAAAGGCGAATCCAGGGGGAGGGCGCAGGGGGGGGGTACGCGCCCCCTCCGAGAAAAATATGTTTACACTATAGATAAATGGGGCTTTCAGCATTATTAAGTGGGCTTTACACTAGATAAAATGAGTATTTACGATTTGCGCCCCCTCCGAAAAAAGTTTCTGGATCCGCCCTTGAGATGGTGTACAGCAAGTGAGCGGCCAAATTTAAGGACGTCAAAAAAGAAAAATTTAAAGCATAAAGTTAGTGGGAAAAGGGCGGCCTATTTATTTTAATTTGCAGGTGGGGGGCCGATGATGGTCTAGGATGGCCCTGGCCTTAACCCCTTGCGCACCAGGCCAGTTTATCTATAAACAGACCGTAATACCAGATTATTAAATTCTGTTTAATCTAAATTGATCAATTCTGTTAATCGAGTGAAAACGAAGGCTAAAAATAAAGATATGTAGAAAAATAACGGCTTGAATACCAGATAATAATTATACACTGTGTTTAAGAATACCTGGCAGAAAAAAAGTTAAGTCTATGCAATAATATCATGAATGTATACGCAAGGTACGTCCATGATATTTATGTGCGACATTATAAAAATGCACACACGTACACCCCTGCTGATCAAGGGGTTAACCACATACGACCATACAAGATTACCTTATTTTTACGTAGACGTTTATGATATAATGTGAGTAGAAAAGTTCTATACGCATGACTTTTTTGCTATCGATAGACAATTTTTCAATTCCATAAAACTGGGAGCAAATATTTGAAGAAAAATAAATTCCGTATTCGTTACTAGAATTTCAAGTATGCTAATTGTTTCATTAAATAATTAAATCTAGATTAAAATAATATTCATGGTTCATTCTTTGTTATTCTGTACTGAAAAAACAGTTTAACTTCATGCATGGCTGTATTTCGATTTAATTTTTAAAGTAATAACGGTAAACTTCTTGATAAATCAATTGCACAAAATATCTTCAGGTAGATTATTGATTTAGTTTAAAAGGAAACTGTAAAGCTATTTTAACCTAGTTTTTATTATAATCGCAAAAATAACATTACGTTGCAAAACAGAATAATAAGTTCCTTTTTTTATTATTTTTATTTTCTTTTCACGTGATTATGGTCTTTTGTAAAAAAAATAAAAAAAAATAAAACCTCATCTAGATCAAACAAGTTATCTCAAGTTACGCATCATGGAGCATTCCAGCATTTTATATTCACATGAATATGGAAATAGACCATTTTGCAAGAAAGATTAGTTTGAATAAAAGATGTTGTAGTTTAACGATTTACAGGATGTTTTAAAGTGACGACAGGCAAAGGTTTTCTAAATTCACATTCCTCCGTTTTCCATTTGTTAATTTCGATATTTTAATTTATCTAATGATTCATTTCAGAATTTAAAGATATTTGAGATAGGAAAACCTGTATTAAAAACAGAAAAATAATTTCCATTTGGATTCAGTACATTACAATAAACAACTTAAACTGTTTGATATTATTTTTTTTTTTGGGGGGGGGGGGTTATTGGAAATATTTCTTTCGCTTTAAGGTTCCACAATTTGCCTGTATTTGCAAAATCTGTATAAAACATTCTTAAGTATTAATCTTACAAACATCTGAGTCGTTATCGTATGATTTTTTTTAAACTTTCACATTTGTGCCCAATCAATGTTTTAATATATATGTTACAAAAGGACCCTAATTTTGGTAACTTGCAGAAACCTAGCTATTATTGTTTTTTTCGATTAAATTGAAATGTGTGTGCGGTGGCGCCTGATGATAGAGCACACCATTTCAATATTAATTCCATTTTCCGTCTATTTGCGGTCACATGTGATTAGGCTTAAAAAGCCCACCAGTTCTAATTTGGCGCTTTATATCCAATTTATCCACTCTTTCATTGCCTTAAAAGGCTATATTTAAACACTTATCCGGTATAAGCTCGTTAATTGGCACCATGTGCTATCTACTTTTTTTTTATATTTTTTTCACTTTATCAATGGATTATCTTGGGATTTCACTTTACGTAAGTAAGCTATTATATATTATATATATATATATATATATATATATATATATATATATATCCCCCCTATATATATATATATATATATATATATATATATATATATATATATATATATATCCCAGTATTATATATCTTATAAATAAAAATGAAATTCTGTTTGTTTGTTTGTTTGTTTGTGGATTTGATTCGTATACAAATCCACAAAAATGGACCTATCGGCCTGAAATTTAGCACAGATATGTAAAATAATATAGAATAAATCATAGTCCACTTTAAAACTTTGAAAGTCCACCCGTTCCCGGAATTTAAGAGATTTTTTATGCTCTTCACGCAAAAATCTTTCCGTAATTGTAACCCCTGTAGTGAAAAAAGTGTGAAATAAGGATCGTGGTTGCCATGTGTGGCGATTTTGCCGAATAAAATGTCGTTCGTATACAAATCCACAAAAATGAACCTATCGGCCTGAAATTTAGCACAGATATGTAAAAAAATATAGAATAAATCGTAGTCCACTTTAAAACTTTGAAAGTCCACGCGTTCCCGGAATTTAAGAGATTTTTTATGCTCTTCACGCAAAAAGCTTTCCGTAATTGTAACCCCTGTAGTGAAAAAAGTGTGAAATAAGGATCGTGGTTGCCATGTGTGGCGATTTTGCCGAATAAAATGTTTTAAATTCTCAAAGTAAAAATAAAAGAATAATAATGATTTTTTTTTTGTTAGTTTATATTCGTAAGGTTATTTTCACTTCCTTGTACGTAGTATAAGGAAGTAATGTGATCCCGAAAAATTTTGGGGGCCAAATTTCGACATAAAAACCGATTTTGACTACCTCTAAATTTAATTTAAAAATTTTTTTCGATGCATCTCATCGTAGGCTAGCATGCACGATCATATTAACGCGTCTGCAACTCATTTTGACCAGTGGCGAGTCTACTGTGGCCAGTTTTTCCATGCCGTCTGTACGTACGTACGTACGTACGTATGTATGTAACTCGCATATCTCAAAAACTATTGGTCGTAGAATGTTGAGATTTGATATTTAGGATTGTTCTATGATCTAGTTGTGCACCTCCCCTTTTGGTGGCAATCGAATGGATAGTTTATGTACAGGACCGCCCAAAAGATTCGAAATACATTACGCTCTATGGGCCGAAATTCATTAAACTCGCCTAACTCAAAAGCTATTAGGCGTAGAATGTCGAAACTTCATATTTTGGATAGTTGTAACATCTAGTTGTGCACCTCCCCTTTTGGTTCCATTCGACTGGATAGTTTATCTACAGGACTGCCCAAAACATTCGAAATACATTACACTCAATGGGCCGAAATTCATTAAACTCGCATATCTCAAAAACTGTTAGGCGTTGAATGTTGAAACTTTATATTTAGGATTGTTGTAACATCTAGTTGTGCACCTCCCCTTTCGGTTCCATTCGACTGAATAGTTTATCTACAGGACCGCCCAAAAGATTCGAAATACATTACGCTCTATGGGCCGAAATTCATCAAAGCGTTTTTTAGAGGTATTGGGATATTTCAAACGACTCAGAAGTGATATATGCTGTAAAGAGTTAGAAAATGAATTTCTCCATTAAAAAAAGTGTCTTTATCATTTATAGTTCTGCTACAGGAACACTCAAAAGATTTCCAATACATTACGGCCAATAGCAATTTTAGGGGCATTCATCCATTTCAAGCACAATACCGTCCTACCACATAAGTTAGGTAATGGTCCGACCACGGTCACGTGCCTCCCTCAAGAACTATGCCAAAAGTCGCCAAGCTTGGCGACTTTTGGTGTACGTGTGTGCATATTTAACTCTCAAATCTCAAAAACTATTATGAAATTTCATATATAAGAATGTTGTAACATCTAGTTGTGCATCTCGATTTTTGGTTCCAATCTACTGGAGAGTTTATTTACAGGACCACCGAAAAGAATTTCAGTACCTTAATGTCTATGGACATCTTCATTATAATACAACTGTAGACAGTCATTGTTTGGTACATGCCCAAAATCTCGCCGTCTGTCCTCGACCTTGGCGAGTTTTGGCGAAATATCGCCAAATTTGGCGATAGTCAGTCATTTGGTCCATGCCCAAAGTATCGCCATTTGTCATCGTTCTTGGCGAGTTTTGGCGAAATATCGCCAAATTTGGCGATAATCTGTCATTGTTTGGTTTATGCTTAAAATCTCGCCAAATGTCGTCGACATTGACGAGTTTCGCCGAAATATCGCCAAATTTGGCGCCAAAAATTATTTCCTATTTTGTATAACTCTAAAACTTTAACCCGTAGATTTTTTAACTTTGTATTTAGAACTATTGTAATACCTAACTGTTTTCAATATCTTTTTTGACAGCAATCGACTGAGAATTTATTTACATGGTGAGCCAAATGACTTTGAATACATTGAGGTGTATAGATGCATTCAACTCATTGAAAGTCTGTGGTCAATGACTACTTTGGCTATCCCCAAAATCTCGCTGACTATCTCAAGTTTGTCGGCTTTTGGTGAAATATCGCCAAATAAAGTGTCAGAAGGAAATCTTTCAAATTGAACTCAGCTTGGCGATATCGAAATATTTGGCTAGAATTCGCTAAACCTTACTATTATTGATATTTTATCTCTTTCAAACAAATAAATGTAGAGGAAGTGCGTCGAAAATATTTTTGATCTAATGGACGTGCAAGGAAGTCATGTGTTGGACACATCAGATTTTTTTTTTAAATTATAATATCGTGTGCATGGGAAATCAGAGCAGGAATGTAATGCTTTACACGCAAAACAATAAGAATTGAAGATTTCCGAGGCTAATGTGTAAATTTTTTTAGTTTGGCGAAAAAACAAAATGGCTGAAATATGGATTTTGAGTAAGTGAGTTCTAGCGGTTTGCACAGTTTTCGGCTTGGCGCAATTTATTGAGAGCTTAAGGAAATAGATTTTTGAAAACAAGTGCAAAGGTTTTATTAGAATACAGCGTTAAATTTTAATGATCCGTGAAGAAATAATGCAGTTATTAAGGGATTTCAAGCGATCTAACTTCAGAATTCTCGCCAATTGAGTACATTGATTTAAGTTGGGGGAATTCCGCCAAATTTCAGAAAATTGAAATCTTCTCATTTAGTACATCGGAGTAACGATGAATAAAACACATTATAGTTGATAATTTAAAAAAAAAATCGGCTGTATTAAGAGATTCCAATTTTCAAATAAATGCGTGCTACTCTGTGGCGGTCGAACCATTTCCCATATTGATTGCTGCTAAGTCAATGCTTCGAATGATTCTCTGAAAAAACTCTTGCAAAATGGCGTATGTTGGCACTTTGGCGAGGCTTAGATTTGAAACTCGATTTTATTTGAGACTGGGATATATAATGACGCTGGTTATAGATAAAAATGAATGTTGGTATGTGTTTATGAGGTTGAAAAACTCCAGCACCGTTGAGCACCGTTGCACGATGAAATTTGGTTCACCTAAGTCTTTTATCATGGAGAAGCTTTTATGCTATCCGTTTTCCTCTAACTTGCCACTTGGTGCCGCAGCACAACGTTGAATTCTATTCCGTTTAGCCGTTTGCTATGCGAATATCGTCCGACCGATTTCGATGAAATTTGGTACACGCGAATATTAGAACACGGAGAATATTTTTCATTATCCATTTTGCTGTAACTTGCCGCTAAATGGCGCTGCAAAGCATCAACTTCTATACCGTTCGACCGATCGGCATAAAATTTTTTATACTTACACATTTGAGCACGAAGAATATATTCTAACTGCGTTCCTTTTGATGTTACTCACCACTAGATGACACTGCAATGCATTATTATTTTAACTCGCCACTAGATGACGCTGCAGCAGGCCAAATTCTTGACCATTCAAACGGTCGCTATGAAAATCAGTATACATAGCTATTTGAACAATGAGAATATTTTGGCGTTATCCATTTTGCTATAACTCGCCACTTGACGGCGCTGTAGCAAATCATTACTTTATTGAACCACTAGATGGCCCTGCAGTGTATCACTTCTTGACTGTGCAAATAATCGCTATGAAAATAGGTATACATAGATATTTGAACACGGGGAAGAGTTTGGCGCTATCCATTTTCCTATAACTTGCCACTAGATGTCGCGTCAACCCATGAACTTCAGGACTGTCCAGCCGATAGTCATGAAAATTCGTATACATCGATATCTGAATGCGAAAAATATTTTCGACGTATCCGTTTTGCTAAAACTCGCCACTAGATTGCGCTACGCCGCGTGGCCTTCTGCATCGTACAAACGTGTGCCTTGCAATTCGGTATGCATGATTATTGGACACAATATAACGCGATATCCACTTTGCTATATCTGTTTATTACAATGAATAGTAATCACCACAAATCGTAATATCAAAAAGTCCATTCATTCCCGTGCGAAGAACGGGTACTTCAGCTAGTATATATATATATAATACTGGAATCGGAAAGTATATTATATTCTTTTTCGCTACAATATAATTGTTTGTGTGTATGCATCGTACGGAGAACTCCCGATAGCTCGAATATTCGTTTATCTCGAAGTTTTCATGAAATACCCAAATACTAGTCCCAGGGGCTCTGTCGAGAAAGGGCAGAAGATTCACACAAAGAATGCCTTCCCTGCCCCTTTTTAAAATTCACTAACAAATAGATGCAAATTATATTGATGCAAGATTTTTAAAGTAAATTATATTAGGTAAAAGTTCTTAAAAACAAAAGTCTATAAGTTTAAAAATTGAAAGTAGAATTACATTCGAGTCACTTATAAGATGGGGTTTTAGGTATTCTGAAAATGCTAAGGGCATTTGCATAAACATTGCAAGACCGAAAATTGGGTGAAAGGGTATCGAATTTACGAGTAGAAAAAGGAAATAAATTTCTTTCAATTTCGAAACAAATGCTTTAAATCAAAAGATTTTAAAACAATGCCAGGGATGAAAGGGCACGTTCTTGCCTGTGTTTCCGGTCCGTTAAAACCTTGGCTATCTACTTCTATGATGAACTGACCATAGTGGAGTATTTTCTGAGGCCCAGATGTATTGATGTTGCAATAGGAGCAACCTCCCTTCCCTTACCACAAAGCTACCGAGTAACAAACTCCGTAACTGCAGAGAACAATACAGTACCTTTATACCATATGGACGAAACCTCCAAGCATGCAGGAAAGAAATATTTTGTTGTACTTTTAAAAGAAATTTAGTTGGCCCACTTTAAAGAAATATACTTTTGTTGAATCAATAAAAATTTTGTTATACGATACAACAAAACTATGATGAAATTCATCTAAATTTCCTTGAATTCAACACAGCACTTTTTTCGAAGTGCAGCAGAAAAAATAGCATTGCCAATTCTGAATTGTGCCCGGTATTCAGAGTGCGAATTGAACATTTTCTCCAGGGGGCACATTTGAAAGAAAGCATTCTTCTGGAGGGGACATTTAGGGAAAAAAAAAAAAAAAAAGGAGGGAAGGCGTAAAATGCTCCACTCGCATAATATATTATGTATTACATGACAAATGCAGTCGCCAACATGTCTTTGAAGGGACTTAAATTCAAAAACAAAAGTCGACCCCCGATTTTCTGTGCACATATATTCCTGCCTATGTCGATTCTACCCTCAAATTCGGCTAACGGCGGAACAGCGCTTGTTCGTTCATTTCAATTGGGTGAAAGAAATATAGTCTTAATTTGTTGCAGAATGAGAAGTGGTATCAGGCATGTATCGAGTTGTAACGAAAGTTTTCCGCCATATCTGCCTGAAAAACTAACTTCTAACTCCTTTGATAACTGTTTTTGAACTTTCGGTACCAAACCTGCACAGTGTCACATGATACAACAATAGTACTTAAAGCTGTACTCATAATTCGTTGATATTATATAGCTGACTTTTTGCAACACAACTGGAAGTAAATGATGGTTCTAATCCTCTAGAGTGATAGTTCCATTTGAGACACCTTATACTTAATGATAACTATATTTTTTACAGATTTCACAACACAGTGTTATAAAGTAAACCTCTTTCTTTGAAATCCTAAAATCGTTTGACAAAATATGAGCAAATACGCCAACGAGAACTGTGTGCTGACGATGTTTGCGGTGGCGGGAAACTTTCGTTACAACCTAATATATATCGATTTCAAAGGGATGTTTGTAACTTGCTCCTTTGTCTACTAAATAAAAGAATTTCTATTTTCAATACTTAAAATCGTTAGGTACTGTTGAATTTTGTAAGGACAGAGACTAATTTTAACATTTCTCCAGCAGGGGATAAATAGGATCCCTGGCAGGGATCCATTAATATTTTTCTAGCCAGGGACCGGTATTCTCATAACGCATAGTATCAGAAACATTGAGAGACCAACCTCTCGTAGCTGGAAGGGTGGCCAGGCGGTGGGCTGCCAGGGGCGCAATCCTCAGAAGAACATCTTTTTTAGACTTTATGCTATTTTTCTTCCAGAAAACCAAGTCTTCGGGGCGCAAAATTCAAATTTTGCAAGGGGCGCTTATGACCTCAACTACGACTCTGCGAGAAACAAGTATAAAGTTTTGGCGATCAACAGTCAGAGAAGCTGACAGAAGTTCCGCGACGTGACTTAAATTTTAAAGAATAGGAATGTTAGGTTAATATTCCCTACTGCAAGTAAATTTTAGATTCTCGTAGAATAGTCGTGCTTGATGAATGGTTGGAAAGTCTGAACGATGCATGGGATGCAATTTTGCTCGCTGAAACAAATGTGCTTTCGAAATGGAGAAGATATTTTTTATTTTTTACTTCACGATTACATCTTGGAAACTATAATTTAACTTTATTTAAATTTATAGAATAGTTTGATGAAATTCAAGAAGAGAACGGAAAAAATCTTTTCAGGCGAACAATCCCGTATCCACATTACTGAAGGAAACTATAAAAACACCCGATAGCTAGCCCGACCGACTCTGGCAGATTAGAATCTGTTTATCTCACCGTCACACAGATATGTAAGCAGTGTTTGGCAGTTTGGCAGTCGGCTCTGTTACTTGTTGTATCCTTTAATATAATTTGAATTTCATCAACTACATCCTCAACAAATCGAAGCCTCTCTATGGCCGAGAGGATAAGTCACTGAACAGTAAATGGCTGAAATGTGAAGGTCCAGGGTTCTAGCCTATCGCGCGGCTGTTGATCTAACGGTCTGGAGTTTTGGACGATTTTTCTCTAGATGTAGCGTGATTACGAGTTAGAATCCCCAAAAAAGTTCTCCATGCAAGGTACTCCCTTAGGCAGATACACCTCGCAGGTTTGCCTTAACACAACACCCAAAACTTTGGGAAAACGTATATTGCCTGTAATCATGTAAACCAGCAGAATTTCGCTGTTTTTTCTTTTCTTTTCTTTTCTTTTTTTTTTTTTTTTTTTTGAAATAGGTGTATTAATTTTGCCTCAAAATAAATTCAAAAACTTTTTTTAATCGAATGCGTAATCTTATTAAAAAAATTTTTCCCAGCTGCATTTATTTTACTCCTACGCCGAGACTGTAGCAATCGGCCAAGCGCTTGCTACAGTCTTGTTATCCATTAGAAATATGATAAAACAAAAAATCTTCTCCAGTGACAGTACATCTTAATTTCCAACATATAAGAAGATGTTGTCCATCTATTATACCATTTTCACACAGTGGACCTGAGGCAGAAATTGGCACACCGATTCTATTGGAGATAATCATAACCCGTTGGCATACGTTAACAAGCAGCCAACACTTGTCTTCCTGGGTAAATCAGGAGGAATCCTGTTTTTATCTTGCAAAATACACTCCCAATTTTTCTCAGCAGGAGTATCAATATAGTGTAGTTTTCTGTTGTTTTTTGGACTTGGTCTTATAACTAGTGCTTTATAGTTTCTCGAGGAGGGAGGAATGGTGTTGTGGAAAAAGCAAGGCCGACTTAATAAGAGCACGAGCTTCTTCATTACCAGTAATTCTGGCATGACTTGGGGGCCACTGGAACACAATCCTCTTCTCATTTTCAATAAGATGACTAGTGGTTTCATTACAAAAAGCTTCTTCGGCAGAGGGATAAAATTTTCTATTCACCAAGGAGCCAGAATTGTAGCCTGAGATTCGACAAAGAACACAACTTTTTCTTAAATATGAGATTTTAAAGTCTTGAAGCAAAAAGCACTGCAAAGATCTTCCAGTCAAAATACGAAACGTCCCCAACGGTTTTTTAAGTTGATAGAATTGGCAACAAGCCTCCGCATCAGCATTTCCAGTAATGGGATGAGCGGATCCATCAATATATGTACATGAACTCAGCCAGAAAGCAGATACCTTTCATAGATGGTTGCAATAGCAAAAGATTTTTGCTCCGTCTTAAAAACTTTCTTTATGCAAGAATGAGATCAGTCTCAGTAACTTTTAGATGATTGGTTGTGAAATTGTCAATGAGGGGATGTCTATCAATGAAGAATTCGAGTTTTTCACTAATTTTGTCTGTACACTCAAAAATAGTAGACTAGGATTTTTATCTTTTTACAAAAGGTTTATAATTATTTCAATAGTGACTATTTTTCTGAGCAACTTTTCCGTGAGAAATACAGCCAACTTATCACGGCGATCATACAGGGGTCCAATACTGGTCTGAAGCTCCACTCATTCTTTAGGAATATTTTGATGCACCAGCCTTGCACAATTCTGTCATAAAGAAGTGCACAATTCTGCGTAATGTTAAGTTAAGATAGAATAGGATCAGATGGGATAATTGCAACCATGTTTTGCAAATTTGAACTTGGTGAACTTTTAACACTTAATTACAGGAAAAACATTGTTTTCATTAATTAGGGGGAAATATTTGACCTTTTAAGATCACCTAGTGAAAATTTTGTTTCCGTAGAGTTACTTTCTTAAAATGTTAGGGAGTGGTCGTAATTACCCAAACAAAATCACAAAATTGAATGACAAATGGGGTAACTCAGACAATCACTGGAATAATTGTGACCACTTGATTTCTTTCTATACTTAGCATTTACAACTTTCGTTGGAGCAATTGAGACTACTAGTCTTGTTTTTGTTAGTGATTTAAGTTAGCCTAGTGAGGAAATAATCGATACAAATTGAGGTTATATTTATTCAATCAAACTTAATACTTTCAATCATCGTCTTGCTGCCAAGATGTGTTGAAAGTCACACTTTTAATAGAAGTAAAAATATTCCTGTAAGAATTATTGAAAAAGTTGAAAGAAATTGTATTAAGTAGTGTTTTTTTCAACCTTTTAAGAACAAAAATAAAAATAAAGAAATAAGAATAAAGTCAGAATATGTTTAACTATTCTTGGTATGTCGTCTGTTTTTATGAATACAGTATGGAACCTCTTATCCGGAAACCAGTTATCCGGAAAACCAGTTATCCAGAATCATTTTTCAATCGATTAAATTCCTATTTTTTCCGAAAGAAAAGCAAAAAAAATGAGGTTTTTTAAAAATATTTCTTATGTTTTTTTTTGTTTTTTTTTTAAATTTGAGTTCTACAGATAGAATTTATAAAGTAAGCAATCTGGTAAGGTATTTTATTTATTTTTTTAGGGTGTGACTAAGTTTTCAAGAAGTTATCATATAGTTACCACTTCCTCTCTAAATGATTATTATTTATCTTGATCATATTAAGAGTTTTTTTATATTATTTTATAGTATACTAGCTGAAGTACCCGTTCTTCGCACGGGAATGAATGGACTTTTTGACATTAATATTTGTTGTGATTACTATTTATTGTAATAAAGAGATATAGCAAAATGGATATCGCGTTATATTGTGTTCAATAATCATGCATACTGAATTTCAAGGCAATCGATTTTATGGTGCAGAAGGCGATGCGGCGTAGCGCAATCTAGTGGCGAGTTTTAGCAAAACGGATACGGCGAAAATATTCTTCGCATTCAGATATCGATGCATACGAATTTTCATGACGATCGGCTGAATAGTCCTGAAGTTCATGTGTTGACGCGACATCTAGTGTCAAGTTATAGGAAAATGGATCGTGCCAAACTCTTCCCCGTGTTCAAATATCTATGTATACCTATTTCCATGGCGATCATTCGCACAGTCAAGAAGTGATACACTGCAGGGCCATCTAGTGGTTAATTAAAGAAATGATTTGCTACAGCGCCGTCATGTGGCGAGTTATAGGAAAATGGATAACGCCAAAATATTCTCATTGTTCAAATAGCTATGAGTACTGATTTTCATAGCCACCGTTTGAATGGTCAAAAATTTGGCATGCTGCAGCGTCATCTAGTGGCGAGTTAAAATAATAATGCATTGCAGTGCCACCTAGTGGTGAGTAACATCAAAAGTAACACAGTTAGAATATATTCTTCGTGCTCAAATGTGTAAGTATAAAAAATTTTATGCCGATCGGTCGAACGGTATAGAAGTTGATGCGTTGCAGCGCTATTTAGCGGTAAGTTACAGCAAATGGATAGTGAAAAATATTCTCCGTGTTCTAATATCCGCGTGTACTAAATTTCATAGAAATTGGTTGGACGATATTCGCATAGCAAACGGCTAAACGGAATAGAATTCGACGTTCTGCTGCGCCAGCTAGTGGCAAGTTAGAGGAAAACGGATAGCATAAAAACCTTCTCCATGATAAAAGACTTAGGTGAACCAAATTTCATGGTGATCGGTGAAACGGAGCTGAGTTTTTCAACCTCCTACACACATACCAACATTCATTTTTATCTATAACCAGTCTTATTATATATACCAGTCTCAAGTAAAATCCAGTTTCAAATCTAAGCCTCGCCAAAGTGCCAGCATACGCCATTTTGCAAGAGTTTTTTCAGGGAATCATTCGAAGCATTGACTTAGCAGCAATCAAAGTGGGAAATGGTTTGACCGCCAGGCATTTTTTTGAAAAGTGGAATCCCTTAATACAGCCTCATTTTTTAAATTATCAACTATAACATGTTTTATTCATCGTTACCTCGATGTACTAAATGCGAAGATTTCAATTTTCTGAAATTTGGCGGATTTCCCCAAGTTAAATCAATGTACTCAATTGGCGAGAATTCTGAAGCTACATCGCTTGAAATGCCCTAATAACTGCATTATTTCTGCACGGATAGTTAAAATTTCATGCTGTATTCTAAGAAAACCTATACACTTCTTTTCAAAATTGCTATTCCCTTAAACTCTCAGTAAATTGCGCCAAAAAGCCTAAAGCTGTGCAAACCGCTAGAACTCACTTTCTAAAAATCGGCCTATCAGCCATTTTATTTTTCGCCAAACTAAAAAAATTTACATATTAGTCTCGGAAATCTTCGATTCTCATTGTTTTGCGTATAAAACATTTCATTCCTGCTCCGATTTCCCATGCACACGATATTATAATAAAAAAAAAAATAACATTACGAATATAAACTAACAAAAAAATCATTATTATTCTTTTATTTTTACTTTGAGAATTTAAAACATTTTATTCGGCAAAATCGCCACACATGGCAACCAAGATGCTTATTTCACACACTTTTTTCACTACAGGGGTTACAATTACATAAAGCTTTCTGCGTGGAGAACATAAAAAATCTCTTAAATTCCGGGAAAGGATAACTTTCAAAGTTTTAAAGTGGACTATCATTTATTCTATATTATTTTACATATATCTGTGTAAAATTTCAGGCTGACAGGTCCATTTTTGTGGAATTGTATACTACCCAAATCAACAAATTGACAAACAGAATTTGATTTTTATTTATAAGATTACCTAAGCTTGTTTTTAAAAATACCCTCTCATTAAATTGCGCCAAGCGCTAGAATCATAGAAAATCTGACACACTTTCAGATTTTAAATACGCACTAAAGTGCTATATATAAAAAGTGTTATAATCCATGGGTCTTCCCTATTTTCGTTCCTTCTTTTATTAAGTTGGAAAGTGTATCATTATTCATGAGTGTGATTAAACAAAATTAAAATTGATATTTCTAACATCCTTTTTTCTGGATGTAATATATTAGAAATAGATGCAGAAAAGCTGCTCAGAAAAATGCACAATTCCAACTGAATGAAAATTTCAAAAACTTATACGCAGGTGTATTCATAACCCAAATAGCAGACGATTAAAATACGATAAATAGCGCCAAGCGTTAGAATTCTCCACAAAATCGGACATCAACCCCTTTTATTTTTCGCCCAATTAAAAAGTTGCACATTTATTTTCGGAAAATTTCCAAATTCTATTTTTCTTTTGAGTATAAATCATTTCATTCCCGCTCTGATTTCACATGCACACGATATTTTAATTTAAAAACAACCTTACAAATAATCTAGTCAAAATAAAAAAAAATCGTTATTCTTTTAATTTTACTTCAAGAGTCTGAATCATTTAATGAACTGCCGAATGTGGCAACCTATATAACCTCATTGTCGCTTAATGCACTGTGGGGATACAATTACGAAATGGCGGAAAGCAAAAATTAGCCTTTTGCGATACGTTTTTATCGATATTTCCTAAAATAGTTCGAATTTTGAAAAAATCGCTTCGAGGTGCGTCGGAACCTGTCATGGAGAATTTCCGTTCAAAATTTGGTAGGTCTACGATCACCCGTTTGCGAGCTACGCGAGACACAGACAAACAAACAGTTTACACACATTGTTTTATTAATATAGATACCAGTCTCAAATAAAATCCAGTTTCAAATCTAAGCCTCACCAAAGTGCCAACATACGCCATTTTGCAAGAGTTTTTTCAGGGAATCATTCGAAGCATTGACTTAGCAGCAATCAAAATGGGAAATGGTTCGACCGCCAGGCATTTTTTTGAAAAGTGGAATCCCTTATTACAGCCTCATTTTTTAAATTATCAACTATAACATGTTTCATTCATCGTTACCTCGATGTACTAAATGCGAAGATTTCAATTTTCTGAAATTAGGCGGATTTCCCCCAACTAAAATCAATGCACTCAATTGGCGAGAATGCTGAAGATAGATCGCTTGAAATCTCTTAATAACTGCATTATTTCCGCACGGATCATTAAAATTTAACGCTGTATTCTAATAAAACCTTTGCAATGCGTTTCCTTAAGCTCTCAGTAAATTTCGCCAAGCCGGAAACAGTGTAAACCGCTAGAACTCACTTTCTCGGCATTTGAGCCATTTTATTTTTTCGCCAAACTAAAAAATTTTAACATATTAGCCTCGGAAATCTTCAATTCTTATTGTTTTGCGTATAAAACATTTCATTCCTGGTCCGATTTCCTATGCACACGATATTATAATTAAAAAAAAATAACATTACGAATATAAACTAACAAAAAAAAATCATTATTATTCTTTTATTTTTACTTTGAGAATTTAAAACATTTTATTCGGCAAAATCGCCACACATGGCAACCACGATCCTTATTTCACACTTTTTTGACTACAGGGGTTACAATTTCGGAAAGCTTTTTGCGTGGAGAACACAAAAAATCTCTTAAATTCCGGGAACGGGTGGACTTTCAAAGTTTTAAAGTGGACTATCTTTTATTCTATATTATTTTACACATCTGTGCCCAATTTCAGGCTGATAGGTCCATTTTTGTGGATTTGTATACGAATCAAATCCACAAACAAACAAACAAACAAACAAACAAATAAACAAACAAACAAACAAACAGAATTTCATTTTTATTTATAAGGATTAACAATTAATGGTTAGTTCTAATCAAAAATAGAGAGTAACATTTATGCTACTAATCGAATCAGTAGATGTCATGTTAATCCCCAAGAGTTAACCCCCACCAGTTATCCAGAAAATTCAGTTATTCAGAAGACACCCGGTCCCAACCATTCCGGATAACAGTTTCTATACTGTATTCGGCTGTGAAAGCGTAACTTTGTTTAAAAGAAATTCCTATGCTCTAAATGAATACATTACAACTATGTGTCTCAGTTACTTTTATTAAATACTCATATATAGTATAAATTTAATGTCTTGGATGGAATGTACTCCTGGCTCTGTTAACAGGTTATGACGGTAAGTTTTAAACATTTGAAAATTTAAAAAATAATCAGTACCGAAATTTCCATTTTATAATTCAATTTAAATATAGCAAATATATAAAGTATTTAAAATTATTTTTTCCTTGGTATTTTTGAAGTTGTATAAGATAAGCAAGTGCTTTTACAAGGCAGAATAACTTTTTCTACTATGTTTATATGCATGGTAATAGTTACACCACTTTTATAAAAACTGTGGGAAATGATGACTATAGATTTTATAAAATGTAGCAGAAGAAAAATCCTGTCTAAAACTTTTAAATACATTACCAACATACTTTTTAATATGAATTAGCTTGCCCAGAAAAACTTCCTTTTATGTCAAATAACTTTGAACACCGAACCGTCAAATCCGTTTATTGTAAAATTTCAGATAGTTTTTTAATTGTTACTTACTACCCTAAAAATACTTAAAATCAATGATGAAAGATATTTATTATAAAATTTTAAAAATATATTTTAAGCTTTATGCCAAATACTTTTGAAAAACTTTATCCTTTTTAGACTTTTTTAAAAAATCTCACTGTTCGTAATTAACTCACCTGACTCTGCTCTTAAAAGCTGTAATCGAGAATCATTCAAACACAGACCTAATATACGATTTATTGGCATTGTTAAGGACAACCTCAGATGCATCTTACAGGTAATACAAGAAAGCCTCTTCAGCAACTTCATTCTATTCAAGACATTCTCATTTGTCTTTTTGGAATGGTTATTCCAATTTAATTTGGGATCCAACGAAATACCAGAGTAAGTGGAATTTTCTGTTCTCATCAGAATCTTTTATAAAGTTTGGGTGAACCAATCCAGCCATCAGTACCTGTTACGAAGGGACGAACGAATTAACATCCAAGACCAAGATGGGAATTGAACCTGGATCCAAGGGCGTGATAGAATGGTTCTTTGGCCACTACACCACCAGGGTATAGCAAGGACTCTGCCACCCACTCACCTGCTCTGACGCTTGACCAGCATTTCATTTTCAACTGACCATTTAGCAAGTTTGATCAGTGCCTTTTTTAATGACATTTAAAAAGTTTATATATCTCAGCCCGTTGGCCATATAACAAGGTCAACTACATAAA
This sequence comes from Cheiracanthium punctorium, assembly GCA_038373885.1. NCBI lineage: Eukaryota > Metazoa > Arthropoda > Arachnida > Araneae > Cheiracanthiidae > Cheiracanthium > Cheiracanthium punctorium. The sequence goes on from JAWZYV010015293.1 coordinate 211,750, forward strand.
ACAAAACATAAATCTCCTGCATGTCACCAAAGCTCCTCAAAAATATCATTAATCAGTACATTAAATAAATTTAACAGAGCCTTGTGTGTTTAAAACTGGAATTAAAATCTCTAATAAATTTTTGGCTCTGTAAAAATCATGATCAATATTATATATAAATCAATGTAATACATATACAGAAAGAAATAATCAAACTTCTCTCAAACCTTATTCATTATCTAACATTTTGATGCCTGAATATCTAACTTTTTGCTGTGGACTAATGATGAAACTTTATGAAAAAGCATCAGTCAGTACCCTATATATCATTATTAATTTTTTGTCTGGACATTAAACAATAATATTACGTATACACGAGTTTAATCGAAAGTTATTTGTAGTATTAAGAATTTTGAACACCAACTTTGAGTTCATTCATTAATGCCACGTAAAATCATTTAAAAAGATGAAAGTCATTTAAATAACTGAAATTTTTTAAATAAGAAAATAGATATACAAGTAAGTTTGCCGATGGCGTTTTAAACTAGTAACAATCAGGTCGAGAAAGGGGATAAATTTCTACAGGCTTCCATTTAATTGGCTTTTAAATCTCAAATTGGACTTCACAATTTTTCTTGAACGTCTTGTTGTGTAAGCACACTTAAGTATCCATTGCATTAAAATTATATTTTTTTCAAAATCGCACTGCAGACACGGGTCAGTGACGGTCGGTGAGTCATTCGTATAGTACAAGACGCTTGAAAACCGGATTAAGGCTGTTTAAAATGTTTTGGGTCAAGAAAGGGATATATTTTGAAATGCACGTTCAGGAAAGAAACGAAATGTAACTAGTCGAATATATTTTGTTAAAATCACTATATAAAGACACGGTGATCTTTAATCAAAATATCACAATTCTACTATGCATTTTTAATTAAAGAAATTGCCTTTTTGCTAAAACACAGAAAATGTTTAACTTGAATTTAAACAAATCAACTTAGTGACCGTGGCGACATCTAGATGGATAAATTTGCCAATCTTGATTGATTTGATTTGTGATTAAAGCAAAGTCACACGAGGGTTATCTGGCTAAGGAGGGATGCCATGGGCGGGGGACTTTTTAAAGGGTTTTAACGCGTATTACCGTTATATCAGCAGACCCCCCCCCGAAAAAAAAACAAAAAAAAACAGACCGTTAGATGGGCAGCCGCAGGATAGGCCCGAACCTGGGACCTTTGCCATGTTAAATATTTTAACCACTTTACTAATCTTGTGTGAAAATTATAGAACTACAATATACTACAATTACTATGGGGAACTACTATAGAACTACACAATTACTACAGAACTACAATTACTAGGAGGAAAACCGCGATAAGTTTATGGGTAGAATATGAACTTGCTAAGTTTTAAGAGAATGTGAAGAAAAATGTAGAGAAGATATCTCTCCTCCAATTACTAACATTTTGCTTTTTTAGTAGTCTTGAATAGTGATGAAGTAAAACATCGATGAAATGCAGAAATCACGTATTCCTTCCCCCTCCTATGCTCCTTTTTTAAAAATCGTGCTCGCACGATTGGGCGGAATAGAATATTTCTTATTTTCTTTCTTTATTTTTTAATGAATGAAGCAACAAATTTCCATAAAAGAATTATGCCATGGAAAAGTTAATTTGAAATATTTCTTTCCACTACCAATAACATCTCCGATTGAATCGAATTCTCGAGAACTAGAATTTATGTAAACCTTGAAAGTAATGTCTAGTCTTAAAGCAGTATAAAATCAAGAGTCCGAATCGTAAGTGACGTAAATAAAATCTAATAGATGAGTTCAATTCCAGTTATGCATTTGCATCCTATAAATGAAAAACAATGCGTCAATGGAGGATTAAAAATGTCCCTATTCGATTTTTTTATGTAAATGGGTCTACTTTGAACTATAACATTTTTAATTGTTAAGTCATTTATTGCTTCCCGTACTGATGTTTGTTTGTAATATTTCGATACAAAAACATTCATATCTACATTCAAATAAATTCTAAAATATATTTCAAACTATCTTTTTATCTGCATGTTTATATAAAAATACATTTGGAAATTCACTTAAAATCATGATGGTATAAAAATAACAGCAGTAACAGTACTTGAAATGTTTTGCATAAGATCAGGGACTTCAAAATTTTTAGTACAAAAGTGCCTTTAAGATTATAAAATTCTAAAAAGAACACACTATTATTTATAGATCCTGTATATAGCGTTTAGCGTTATTCAGGGAGCTTTGTGAATTATTTCGAATGTAGAGAAAAATTTGACATTCCAACTAATATAAACAAATACATGCGACAGTGCTGCAATAAATAATTCAATGCATTTATAAATTTATTTTTTAAAGACATTACACATAATTAGATCCATAATTGAAACATCAACGTTACTTCAATAGGAATTTCTATTTGAGTCTTTTTATCTAAAAAAAAATACCAAATTTATTGTTTTATTCTTCTGTTTTAATTAAAAAATTCAAACACTATTAAGATTCCGGTGTGTATGTTTTGGAACGATGCATACATTAATCCAAGCATTTTAAATTATAATATTTTGCATTAACTGGAAGTATAATTATAATCAATAAGAGAACTTACTTTTTCTTTAACTTCTGAAACCTTGTTTGTTTCACCACCTCTTTCACATCTTTCACATCACACACATCCACCACAGACATCATTAAAGAGAAAGTCAAATCTCCTTTGGTAACAAGTGTTAATCCTTTACACTAACAATCAAAACAGTCCAATATTATGTCAATGGTATATGTCAATTAATTGATCACAAAAGCACTCGAATGCACATTTTTTTTTGTTCCCTTTGTTTTCTGGTGGATAGGCTCTTGTTTCACGCGTCTTCTGTCAACTGAAGATATTTTCTCTATCAAATGAAGCGGGAATTCCAATCCGTAACGTTCCGTTCCCTGCTCTCGGATGTGAGCGCAAGCGCAGAAACGTTCAAGTCTTTGCAACTGGGGCATGAAGAGCAAAATAATGTGGAAACGTGCGATTTGATAAGAAAAAACTGCGAGAAGGTTAAATTTCGTGATCACATGATGAAAGAAGGATTATTGCTGCTGTTACATCCAGTGAAAAAAAAAATCATTAAGCAGCACTCTTGTAGCAAGACAATGATGGAGAAAAGTTTACTTAATCTTAATAGTGCAACATGCAACATTGTAGAAAAATTGATGTATTGTCAGTCTGTCTTGCATTTTTCTTTTTTCTCGTGATATTTCATTGTACACCCTCTTGTATAGGAAAATGACGTACGAAATTTGACTTACACCTACTTAAAAAATATTCGAGTGTAAGTAAAATTTCTCATTGTAGTTCTGTAAATAACTGCTGGATTGATTAGTTTCAGGAAAACCACGCACTTCAAAAGAAATATGAGAGGTTATTGTTAAATATGATGTGATTAAATTTTTACAAAACAAAAAGTCTATTACATAAATGTGAAAGTTTGTTTGTTTGTTCGACCGGGAACTCCTCCCACACCGTTCGACCGATCGGCTTGAAATTTTGCACATACATGTAAAACGACATAGAATAGTCCGTAGGCTGCTTTAAAATTCTGGAAATCCACCCGTTCCCTAATTTTTTACGATTTTTCGCAATTTTCCGGGTAGAAATCTCTATTTCCGATTTCAGCACATTCGTGAGCATAGTTAACAAAGTTAGATTTATTTATTTATTATTTTCAATAATTCAAGTGAGACTGGCGTCATTTTGATGTCGCGAGTGTAAAAAGGCATTAAAAACCCTAATGAGGTTAAAAGTTTTGACAAAAAAATTACACTACGAGCGAAAAAATAAACTTCCATCCAGATTATCAGAGGCTGCAGAAAATAAAATAACGTTGTTTTTTTTTTTTCGTTTTCTTCTTTCACTAATTCATGTTAGATATCGCAACTGAGAATGCGATAACCTCATTTTTAAACTCATGATGCCATTTTGACGTCATGAATTTAAGAATGAGTTAGAAATCTAATTACATTAAAAGGCTTTGACGCAAAAATTTACTATTATAAAAATTCAAAGTATTAATGCGCGTGTTACCCTTAGCGATTTTTGAGCTCTGTGATTTTTCATCAACCATAATAACGAAAGGAAACTTGCATTTTTTAAAATCGTGGGAAATTCAAATATCGGCACAAGATGCAAAATACTAATTAATAGAATTAATAGAATTCGCTATCGGTTTGACGACGGTCGTTGTATGTATTACCAAAAATCGTGCAAAATGCCGCCAAGTTTGGACGACTTTTGGCGGTATATTATTTATATTAGATATACTTTTTTTTTTGTTAAATTTTAGCAACTTAACAAGCTCTTGCACCAAAGTTACATCATTAGCAAAATAGACCCAGAAAATATTTGAAATACCGATTAGCTAGGAATAACCCCAAAATCTCTCAAATTAACTTTAATAAAGTTCTGCTGCAAGCGAGAGTTTTTCAACGTTGCATGTTTCAATATTACTCCGTTTGGAAACTGCTGCGTGAAATGGCTAAATTGGACTACCCTGGTCAGAACGTGACATCATAGTTTAAAAGTTGCCTGAAATTCGTAACGCTAATAATACATAGAATTTAACGCCCTATTCGCAGTCTGAGCAATTCCAAATAGTTCTTCGAGATTACACAGTTTGATGTTTTCACGAGCCTGAACCATGGTGGATTTAAATACTACATTTAAATTGGTATAGCTTGGATGTTTTTCACCACCGTGAGATGAAATATCTTGCTGGGCTAAATACGCCAATCAGACAAGAATTATGCTTAAAAATGTATGGAGATCTGTTTTAATGGCAATATATAAATTCTACAGAATCACCAAAAAATAGAAAGTCATCATTGGTTTAAAATATCTAATCTGTTTCTTTAAATTGAGCATTAAAGATGGAGAAACGAAGATAGATAATATTAATATAAGTAATAGATAGTATTCCCATTTTTTCCTCTAGTAGTAATAGTAGATTTGTTTGGATTTTATGGATTAAAGCACAGTATACCACGTTAATAACTATTTCCACGTTAATAACTGAAATTAAAAGTTTTACATTCATTATTCTACAACGATCGTCCTACTACTAACTAAACCATAATCCTACGCGTAAAAATCCCTCGGTAGTTTCAACAAAAGGACTAGAACTTTTTGACATTTTGTTTTCGTATAGATAGTTACGATTATATTTTAGTAAAACGTTCGTTTCCCACCGTGCGAAGAACGGGCACGCAGCTAATTTTAAATAAACTGACTTAAGAAATTTCACTTACGCTTCAATACTTTTCTGAGAGGGTGTAAGTGTACACCCTGTCAAAAGAGATTCGAGTAAAAGTCGAAATTCGTACGTTGGTTTCGTATATGAAAAATCACATCAAAAATATGAATTAGGTTATATATAATTACATTTTTCGTATTTCTATTTAACTGTGCGTTTTTCAAATTCTCATTTATTATTGCAAAGTTAAATAAGAAAAATTTCACTATATTCGAATGTTTTTTGAGAGGGTATAGTTATAAATCATATTTCTAATAGCATCTATCACACGATATTTGTAGGGATAAAGTCTTCCTTTCAGGGTTTATTCAGGGCTGATTTTCCATTAGGGCTAATAGTCTCGGGCCTAGGAAGCTCTCAAATCTTTCTTCCTTTTTTTTTTAAATCGCATTTAATTTTATTTAAAAAAAACTATTACTGATTGCACAGACAATTTATGTTTGATTGGTTCATCACATGTATGGGATTAATACGTGGGCAGTTCGATAAGTCCGTGCAAAGTCGTGGATGTGGCCCGCCACGCCTTTTGATCCGGCCCACGAAACATTCCAAATCTGCTTAGAAAACGTATGTAAACCATTCAAAATCCCGTATAAATTCCATCTATACGGTCCTCGATTTCGCTCTCAGGTGTGGGCAGCCTTTGGAAAGTTTATTCCGCAACTTTCCAAAGACTCCCTACATCTGGTCTAAACGATGGCTTCACTGTACCGTCTCATGGCTGTATCGGATTCGTTGACGAAAATTCTTTTGGATGTAAAACTTTTTTGGATGTGATAATATCATTTGGTGTGGTGCATATCGTTCCGAATGATAAAAAAATGTCCACCCTTTTTCAGCTGTTTCTCCTTTCACAAAGACAGAAATAAAAAACACCCGAATCGTTCCGAATTGGTTTATTTTATTTTGTTTTATTTCATTTTTCATATGTTATTTACAAAGTTTTATATCCATTCTCGCATTTTAATACTTGGCCTATACTCACACAAAAACATTTAAGTGATAACTAAATTTTATATTTAAACTAGCTGAAGTACCCGTTCTTCGCACGGGAATGAATGGACTTTTTGATATTACGATTTGTGGTGATTACTATTCATTGTAGTAAACAGATATAGCAAAGTGGATATCGCGTTATATTGTGTCCAATAATCATGCATACCGAATTGCAAGGCAATCGTTTGTACGGTGCAGAAGGCCACGCGGCGTAGCGCAATCTAGTGGCGAGTTTTAGCAAAACGGATACCACGAAAATATTTTTCGCATTCAGATATCGATGTATACGAATTTTCATGACTATCGGCTGGACAGTCCTGAAGTTCATGGGTTGACGCGACATCTAGTGGCAAGTTATAGGAAAATGGATAGCGCCAAACTCTTCCCCGTGTTCAAATATCTATGTATACCTATTTTCATAGCGATCATTTGCACAGTCAAGAAGTGATACACTGCAGGGCCATCTAGTGGTTCAATAAAGTAATGATTTGCTACAGCGCCGTCAAGTGGCGAGTTATAGAAAAATGGATAACGCCAAAATATTCTCATTGTTCAAATAGCTATGTATACTGATTTTCATAGCGACCGTGTTCAAGTATCTATGTATAAAAATTTTCATAACGATCATTTGCACAGTCCAGAAGTGATACACTGTAGGGCCATCTAGTAGTTAATTAAAGTAATGATTTGCTACAGCGCCGTCAAGTGGCGAGTTATAGCAAAATGGATAACGCCAAAACATTATCATTGTTCAAATAGCTATGTATACTGATTTTCAAAGCGACCGTTAGAATGGTCAAGAATTTGGCCTGCTGCAGCGTCATCTAGTGGCGAGTTAAAATAATAATGCATTGCAGTGTCATCTAGTGGTGAGTAACATCAAAAGGAACGCAGTTAGAATATATTCTTCGTGCTCAAATGTGTAAGTATAAAAAAATTTATGCCGATCGATCGAACGGTATAGAAGTTGATGCTTTGCGGCGCCATTTAGCGGCAAGTTACAGCAAAATGGATAGTGAAAAATATTCTCCGTGTTCTAATATTCGAGTGTACCAAATTTCATCGAAATCGGTTGGACGATATTCGCATAGCAAACGGCTAAACGGAATAGAATTCAACGTTGTGCTGCGGCACCAAGTGGCAAGTTAGAGGAAAACGGATAGCATAAAAAGCTTCTCCATGATAAAAGACTTAGGTGAACCAAATTTCATCGTGCAACGGTGCTCAACGGTGCTGGAGTTTTTCAACCTCATAAACACATACCAACATTCATTTTTATCTATAACCAGCGTCATTATATATCCCAGTCTTAAATAAAATCGAGTTTCAAATCTAAGCCTCGCCAAAGTGCCAACATACGCCATTTTGCAAGAATTTTTTCAGAGAATCATTCGAAGCATTGACTTAGCAGCAATCAATATGGGAAATGGTTCGATCGCCACAGAGTAGCACGCATTTATTTGAAAATTGGAATCCCTTAATACAGCCGATTTTTTTTTTAAATTATCAACTATAATGTGTTTTATTCATCGTTACTCCGATGTACTAAATGAGAAGATTTCAATTTTCTGAAATTTGGCGGAATTCCCCCAACTTAAATCAATGTACTCAATTTGCGAGAATTCTGAAGTTAGATCGCTTGAAATCCCTTAATAACTGCATTATTTCTTCACGGATAATTAAAATTTAACACTGTATTCTAATAAAACCTTTGCACTTGTTTTCAAAAATCTATTTCCTTAAGCTCTCAATAAATTGCGCCAAGCCCAAAATTTCGAATATTTCAGCCATTTTATTTTTTCGCCAAACTAAAAAAATTTACACATTAGCCTCGGAAATCTTCAATTCTTATTGTTTTGCGTGTAAAGCATTACATTCCTGCTCTGATTTCCCATGCACACGATATTATAATTTAAAAAAAAATTAACCTTACGAATATAAACTAACAAAAAAAATCATTATTATTCTTTTATTTTTACTTTGAGAATTTAAAACATTTTATTCGGCAAAATCGCCACACATGGCAACCACGATCCTTATTTCACACTTTTTTCACTACAAGGGTTACAATTACGGAAAGATTTTTGCGTGAAGAGCATAAAACATCTCTTAAATTCCGGGAACGGGTGGACTTTCAAAGTTTTAAAGTGGACTACGATTTATTCTATATTATTTTACATATCTGTGCTAAATTTCAGGCCGATAGGTCCATTTTTGTGGATTTGTATACGAACGACATTTTATTCGGCAAAATCGCCACACATGGCAACCACGATCCTTATTTCACACTTTTTTCACTACAGGGGTTACAATTACGGAAAGATTTTTGCGTGAAGAGCATAAAAAATCTCTTAAATTCCGGGAACGGGTGGACTTTCAAAGTTTTAAAGTGGACTATGATTTATTTTATATTATTTTACATATCTGTGCTAAATTTCAGGCTGATAGGTCCATTTTTGTGGATTTGTATACGAATCAAATCCACAAACAAACAAACAAACAGAATTTCATTTTTATTTATAAGATTTTGCAAATATATAAAGGGTGTAGATGCTAAAGCCATATTATCCACTTTCTAAGGTATTGAGTTATTCATATCACTGTCCTTGTCTTTTTAAGGCAAATCGGACTGTATCGGTGATTTAGACCATAATGAACATATTAAGGATGAAAAAAAAAAATGCTAAATGTCTCGTTTTGAAGTTTGTTAACAATAATCAGTTTTCTGCATTTTATAGGAACTTGGTAAGTGGAGAGTGTGAGTTTTTCATCTATGCCTTTCAAATAATTATTTTTTAGACAACGCACAAAGGAAACACGAGAAGTTATTATTATTTACCACAATATTTATTACTTCAAATGAAGAATTGGTACTGTCGGTATGAAACCGACATTCGAAATTTTACTTACACTCGAATACTTTTTTTTAAGAGCTGTATATTCCATACTATGATTATTTTAATGTTTGAGATATTTTAAACTTTAAGACAGCATAACTCTTAAAATATTAGGTATGTTTTATGACTTCAAATAACAATTTATGAAATTCCAGAGATAACCCTAACATCTTTTTGATTATATTTTTTATATTAGTCATGAATTGCTGAATCGTATTGCAAAAGCGATAAATGAGAAATGAAAACGCATAAATTTTGCTTTCACTAGAATTAGTACATTAAATAGAACCAAAATGAATTTTTTTTTCCATTCGGAGCTGTAATTTTCTTTCTTAAGTTTAAAAAATCGAAACTTACGAGACCTCATGTACAATTTGATTCCTCTGCTCATTGTCATGTTCAGATTCGTATCTGCTGAACTAAATACTATTACAGTCTCCAACGACTGAATTTTCAACGCAGAGCAACAAAAGTCTATGAAGGAACATTAACAAATGGAATGAATTAAAAAATAACGGTTTGTATGAGAAAAGTATCCGAAAATATATCCCTGGAAAGGTTAAAATTTAAATAGGATATACGTCTTAACAGGCTATTTCTGTGATAATTAACAGAACAGCTTAGAATCTTTTATTTGTCCCGCAGTGCCCTAGTCGTTAAGCTCCGTTCCCACCGTCTTGGGCAGTACTTGGGAGGGTGAAAACTTCTCTCGGCTGGGCTGTGAAACCGTGTCGGCTAATGGGAGTTGGTTCACGTAAAATCTGATCGTGATTCCAATGCCCCTCCTGTTCAAACAATACCTCTGGGGTTTCCGATTTCAGGTGCTAGGTCTCTCATCTGGAAGTTGTTCAAAATCCCAGACTCTTAAAGAAGAGGGGAACACTCATAAGAGGCAATGTTGATCTGCCTGAAATGACCAACATTTGCGGCCCTCGTAAGTGATCAAGTCGCCAATAGGCCGCAACCGTGACATCAGAAAAAAAAGAAAGATTCTTTTATTTATTTATATTTTTGTAATAAGGGGAGAAGATCTGGGTTCGGATTCGAATCCTGGCACGGGCATGGATGCTTGTGTTTCTCCTGTTTGTTAATAAATGCTATTTGGAATAAAATAAATGTTAAATGGATATTCAGGTGTATAAGACCACCTTCGAGATTGTAGTCAAAACCTCAAGAAAAAACTCTCAATCACAACAACAACAACAAGGGGAGAAGAGGGAAATTACAATACATTGAAATTTAGATTCTATATTTTTATTAATGACTATGTCATTTTATCTCTCATCCCCTTTATTGAAAATTGTCCCAAAAATGCGACATAAAAGTGTGCGACATAATTTTACATATATTTAAATACTATTAGTTCACAACAGCTTCAATCTATTGTTACAATATTTCGTAAGCTGTGGAATATGCATCACATGTATTTTTCTATAAATAGGTTGCAATCATAAAAATTTTAACATAGGGTTACTAGGCGAAATACACGAAAGATGAGAGATAAAATGACAGTCAATTAATATCGTTTTAATATGGCAATAATGAAACTAAAAAATTAGGGGGGTTCAGAGGGCTCTCCTCCTGACGAGGCTCGAACAGCCGAGTTATTTTTATTTCACTTTAATACCATCCTTTCTCGATATTTTTTAATATTATATTTAACTCTTTTTTAAGCTTCTTCTCCGAAATTTAGAAGTTAAAATTTGCAAAATCTACTTTTAACTAATTTAAGTGCCATTAGAAGGTTCTTTTATAAATAATTAAAGAAAATTCTTTTAGGAAATTAAAAAACATTTAGTAAATAAGTTTCTTTAACAAACAGTTAAGCTAAAATAACTTAAAAAGGTGTTTTCCAGTACTCTTCACCAAATTACCCAAATTTATTAAGATTTATTCTCTTCATCATGTTACTTAGACATTTTTTGTCCTTAAATTTAGAATCAATAGTACTCTAGTACTATAAAGGGGGAAATGCAGAAGAGGCGAAATACCAGAGTATTGGAGTTACTAGTACAATTTAAAGAATATTTAGAGCTTCTCTGACAGCAATTATTTCAAAGCAATCATACTTTATACGTAGTTACGTGGGGAGGGGAGAAAAAGATCATATAAAAAAATTAGGATGTTCTGTACTTCACTTCTAACGTAATTATCCATGTGGCCTCAATAACTAGATAGTAAAGAACAAGTTGAAAACGTACCTATCATCAGAATTAGCTTTGACAACTAAGGTTGAACAAGAAAATTTCCTTCAAAACAGAAGAAAGACATACAGCAACGAGTAAATTGCTCTAGCCCGAAGTGAAATCTGTGCGACATCAGAGTTCTTTAAACTTTCCGAACAACAAAAAAGAAACAGCATAGAGCGATTAACTGAAATTACAATGGTGTAACATTTGCCGGTTTTTCGAGGCAATTTATAAAATTTCTTCCTCATTTAATAACTAAAAAAATCTCAAAACGATAGCAGAAACCATAGAAAAATAAAATGAAGCATGTTCTTAAAAAAAAAAAAAAAAAGAATCTGGTTATTGCATATAGATTCTATGATATATGAAAGCATTGTTTGGGCCCTTTTTCATGAAAGCTATTAACGTCAGGTTATGCTCTACATCTGTTCTTAGATTTAAGAGTTATTTAAATTACAGTTGTGTGATCTAAATATTTTAAAAATTTAATGGATGTTTCTAAAGTGCTGAAAATGGTCTTCCTGTTGATTTGATATGTCTTGTAAAAACAATTTGTTCCATTTAAATTTAAGTATGTTAGAACAAATAGTGCTGTAGAATGCGTTTTCCAAAAACAATTAATTTTTTTAAAATAAAAAACTGTAAAAATTGAAATAGTTAAAAGCTTTTTAAATTTATTTTTAAAGAAAGATATATTAGTTGTTAACAATCATACAATGCATGGATTCTAAAAGGATTTTCAAAAGTGCAAACAATAATTCAAGTTTTATATTCAGAAGATCTTCTTCTCATATATATATTATTAATTTTTTAAATACTATAAAACTATTGTGAAAAGTCTTTTTAAAACTTCCCTTTTCCAAAGAAAAAAATGTGTTGAAAAAGAATTCTTTCTTATCAAAATATATTTTTAAATATTCTGAACTCGGTATTCACATGTTAAACAATAAACATTTAATTAATATCTAAAATGTGTTGCACATCGTAAAGCGCATTAACATTAAAGAGTGGCTTGTTTAACAAATTTTTCTATTTACAAACCTTCGATCAAATATTTTGTTAGAATTAATAAAGACTTTGGTTGAGCTAGTAAAATTAATTTCACGGAGCAAAATAATTTGCCTTTTTTTTGTCCAAAAAAAGCTTTTGTTATTGAAACAAAAAGTTTTCGTTGAAGTAATTTTAGCAAAGTCATTTTTTTACAAATATACATAAGTTGTACAAAACTCAATATATAAGTCCCCTAGTTAAGAAAAAAAAATATTCTTCTAAAATTATTCGCGTTGTCCATATAGTCAAGCTCGTTAACACACTGCCAAGAAAAAATAATTATTTTCAAATTATAAGTAATTTGCTTACCTGTGATTCCGAAAATTGTGCTTGGCTATGGATGAAACGCACAAACATCGGATCAAATGTCAGTCTGACAATATTATCTTTTGAAACACCATTCCATGTATTCATTACGGCATCCATACACATAAAAAAAAAAAAAGCTTGTCAGACGTACTTATATGTAACCTAAGCTTTTAATTTATTATTTGTGTAAAAATTTAGAATACAAACAAAATTTAATAACATTCTGTTCACTGTGGTTTCCATTTAACTAAACGGCATATGAAAGTAGGGGAATTTTTTGGTATTTTTGTATAATCAGTTCTTGTACAATTCAGAAAATTAAAAAAATATTTTCTACTGTTCCCAATGAATAATTGCAAGCATACTTAAATTCATGAAATAAATAATAAAGCACTGTTAGATATGACACAGTTATACTCGAACTTGGAAGTGCATTTTACTGGTTGAAAGCTTTACAAGTGTCCTTATTTGAGATAAATAAGTAACTAAAATTTCTCCTAAAGGTTTGTTAGAGGTAAAACCTCTTCCGTCATTTTATATCAATGTAAAGTCTTCTCTTTTTTTCACTGTAAAATAAAGGCTAAAAACAGATGCTTTAGTAAAAAATAATACTTTTTTGAAAATCGAATTTTTGCTGTCAAATTTAAAATGTTACTCCCATGCTTTACTTCGTTTCCTTATCATGTTATTGTTTTGTGCTTAAGGTTTTTTTATTGGTGGTCAGTAGCAATACGGTTATCTTAATGGCATTAGTTTATGAGATTAAAAATACTAAACCTCAACTGCATGAGAAATGCATAGTAAATTAGGCATTGTAAAAAAAGCATTAAAAATTTTCAGGCATTGCAACATTTGAATTTTGTTTAGAAAATTTCATAAACATTTTGGAAAAGCTCTTCGTACTGTAGATAGCAAAAATTTGAAGAAACACAAACTGAGATAATGTAGTTTAAACAAATTCAGTTCCACGAAATGCCTATATTAATATGTGAAGCTAATATTTATGGTCAAATTAGGGTATGGCAAAAATTTTTCCACTTCAAAATATACTGATTCATTTATAAGTTTCTCCAAATCGATACTCATCAAATTTTGAAATGAGAGAGTTATTGAGTTCCTTTAAACGGGAAAAAAATGTATTAAAAATTAATTTTTATGATGGCTAAGAAAATATTACTTAAAAACTCATTTTTTTAAATATGCATTAGGAAAATTTGCTTTCACGTATTCAAAGAGAGTGAAAATATGTTTTAATTTATGATACATTAGGAGGACCGGAAAACAACGTCGTTTCAAAAAAATAAATTTTCAACAAGTTTTTACTTAACAAACAAGCTGTGCCTAAACACATAGTTCATATTTGGTCACATAGTCATGAGTGTGCTAAATTTAAAAAATTTGACAAATAATGTTTATTTTTGTTCTTTTGATGAAAGATGTCCTTTTTTCCACGTCTATCCTTCTTGGAAGACGATATTCAAAATGCCTTGAAATTTATTTACAGGTCTTCGTGAGTGTGTTGTTTATAACAACAAGAATTTTATGGATGATTTTTCCGTTGAAACCAATCGGGATATGTTGAAAGGACGTTTTGATCCTTACCTCCCATAGGTTACGAATTTTGGAAAATGCTGTCTAATTCAGCATATATGTTAAAAAACTCACGTACACACCAGATATCGTATTATTAACTTCAGTAGTTATGTCTAGGCAAAATATTGATGAAACGAAAAGTACTTTAATGTCTCCCTAATAAAATGCATAACCACATAAAAACGAATTCAGCGAAAGAAAATGAAATCTGGAATGCTTTCATATTTTAAATACGCACTAAAGTGCAAAAGCGTATAACCACATTAAAAGCGTATCATAATTCATGCGTCAAATATCTACATCATAATCCATGAGTGTGCCATATTTATCTTTCTTCTTCATGAAACACTTTTCAAAATTGAAATCTGCACTAAAATCGCCTACTAAAACTGCTCAGCAATCTTCGTCAGACATATTCCAATTATACTTCGCCTCGCCTTTAAAAATACTGTTTGAAAAGAGTATCATTATCCATGAGAGTAAGTATTCGTCTTCTTTTTTCCATAAAACACTTCTTTGAAACTGAAATACATATCATCGCCTACTAAAACTGTTTTAGAATATCTTCGCCAGAGATATTCTAACTATACATCTAACTAAACTGTAGGGTTTCCCAGTTTCTAGCCGAATATGGAAGATATCGCCAAGCTAAGTTCAGTTTTGGGGACTTATTTTTTGCTTCCAAACTTTACGATAAATCATCAAAAATGCAAGACTTGGCGACTTTTAACATTTCATTCATTATGTCTACAGAAAAAACCGGCATGAACGAAATAGCACCCTAGTGGTAATAAATATAACTAAAAATAAAAAGCTACCTTATAAACAACAGCCAGTTTCACTAAATAAAAGTACTTTTAATTTTTCACAGTATATCAGTAAATAGCTCGTGGATAATCTCGTAACATACTTTTACGGGTCAAGCGTTTTAATGTGTATTATAATTTCATGGCAGTTAACAAGTGATTTTGAGGAAAGTTTTGATTTATTACTTAAGAATAAATGGTACGGTTCATAAGATTGATAATGACAAATCGGATCAAGCTCTGACAGGACATAAAGCTTTCTGATAAATAAAAAAAGTCATGCTGTGCCATTCTCCCGTTTTTAACTCACATATAACAACGAAAAATGCATCATGCTGTTGTTTCAATGACATGTATAAAGTACTTTTAATGAAAAGGATATTTGAAATATGAAGATACAAGTAATTAAAGTTTACTTTAAGTATTATTCTTATGATTCGTATGCAACCCAGTTAAGGAAAAAAACAAGCGCAAGTTACATCTTTATTTTTATGCCATTTTGACGCATAATTTCAAACTCTTCCTTCAAAATAAGAAGAAGTTTTTATTTTAAGAGCAGAAATTACCTACATATGAGTTTGTGCAAAGAAACTTAGTGATTGCAGATACAAATTAAGGAAAAACTAAGTTTTCATCTTCATATTTCAATTATTTTTTAAAATAAAACTATCATCTTAACGTGTTCCAAATAAAAATGATAACATAGAAAGACGCATTGTTAATTTTCACTCATTTTGATTAAATATTGAGGAAATTTTTTAATTATTCACACGATAGAAAAGATTGTGTATTTTATATTCATACAATAAAGCTATTTCCATATTTCTAATTAAAATAAGCTCAATAATTTAAATCGAGAGGGGGGGGGGAGTTCCTCATTTCACCAAAAATAAAATAAAACGAAATAACGTTTTGAAAAATTGTGAGCCTTTTGCTAAGCCACTTACCGAAATTCTACTGTTTTTGTCTTTATATTTACAATCTGCTGTAAGTGGCCCTTAATGAGAGTCTCAGCTAAAGTAATTCCAATTTCCATTTCAAATAATTTTGTACTACTTGTAATTCTATGTGTACACACACATATATATAGGGTCGATGTTTTAAAAAAACCATCACCTTTTCCGTTATTCCTTAAATATTGATCATAGCCATATACAATAAATTACAAAGCTACTTAAAAAAGAGTAAAGAAATTTAAGGTATCGTTTAAAATTTTCAGGATCTTAAATCTAAATAAATCATTTACAACCTCGTACAAAATAATAATAATAATAATAATAATCCCAATTAACGAATATGCCCCATACATTAACTAGGTGATGTGTTAATTTTCGGCCTTTCATCATAAAAAAGCTCAGAGGTATGTTTAAACAAATTTCGTTAGGAGCTGTAAATTAACAATCATAGCAAAGTATTGTGTAGTTAAGCAATCATTGTTGTCTCTCGTAATTTGTGTGCCAAGCCTGAAATATGACCATCCAACATCATTTGTTACCTTCGAGAGCCATTGTAAAATTTTTTAAGTCAGCAAATATTTATTTTCTTATCTCCGACACTTCTTAGGATAAAAGAATCATCTTCTGTAGATCACCTAATTAATGTATGGAGCACATTTTACTAACTGGGAATATTTTCGGACGAGATCTGTACAAATATTTAAATTTTGTATTTATTTAGATTTAATCCCCTGAAAATTTCAATTGATTAAATTGTCACAGTGGTCAGTGTTTTAGGACACCCTGTATGTATATGAATGTTAAGTTTATAGAACACTAGTTTTTATTTTAATTTTCTATATAAGCTAACGGGATCCAATAATGTTTAAGACAACTCTGTAATCCGGAGTAGTTTAGCAATTTTATTATTAGACTTTGGCTTAAACATCAGTTGAAATGTAGTTTTTAGTAAGATATATTAAATAATATTAAATAAAAAAAATATTAAATGAAATAAAAAATTTGTTTTTAAACATGCTGCTTTAAGTTAATGCTGTACATAGGTCGATGCAGGAATTTTTTTTCAGGGTCTCAGTTTTGTGAAAACTGTTCATTTTTGTAAATTTCAGTAACTACTTTTCTGAATTTTCATATTAATTCTTGTAAAAGTCTTCCTTTTTTTCTTAAAATAATTTTCAAAACAAATTAATATGTATTGTAAAATACCAATGAAAGGTTGTTTTATTCGATTGTCTTTTTGTGAATGGGCCGTTTTAATCGATTATAATTTTGTGAAGGTACTTTAAAACAGACCCAAATTTTGTCTGCATTCGGTCTCTGCTTTACCTTTTCAAAAACGAAATAAAATTAATGGCAAGTTGGATGTCGACTAAATAGTGATGACTATCTTTCAAATGTTAATCTTTCTTATTAGATAAAATCACAGCACGCTCATGCCTCGCATGAGTAACGTTAATTTTCACGAAATTGCTCGATTACCATTGTTCAACTTTGTAAATAGCTTTTATCGATTTCATTAAAATTAAAACGAACTTTAATTTTAATGAAATCGATTTAAATTTCGATAATGAATCCATTAAAATATTTTCTTACATCGGACTTTCTTAAACGAAACAAAAAAAAAGAAAAAAAAGTGAAAATATATAATAAAATAATAAAATTACTGACACTCTCTACTCACTTAGTCTTTATATTTTATTCTTTTTCAAGAAAATACATTTTTCAAAAATATTTACATTTTAATGCTCATGTAATGAAGAAAATTTTTGCTCTTCAGTTTTAAATAGTTTACTAATAATAATTTAATTGTTAGATAAAAAAGAATGAAGAACACACATGAATGTATGTACAGCTTCAGGAAAAAAAAAGTCCCACTTGCTCTTTATTTCGTCGTCATTCGTCGTACAGTAAAGTTATATATACCATTCGTTTGCAAATAACGCGTACTTTAATTCACTATTAATTTAATTTGCATCAGGGGCCGTCTTCATGTTTAATTCTGCATCAACTTCGTTTTTCTCAATGGTAACCCCATATTTTGACTTTATTAAACGAAAGAAAATCTTCAAAATAATACCCTAATTACCCTAAATATAAATTTTCACCAATTTTCTACGATAATTTCCGGAGATATTGCGAATTAATTTTTGCGCGTTTTAAAGGGACTTTCTGCAAATTGAAAAACGATATTTGTAGGTTCCGAACTTTTCGCCTTTCATTAATTTCGCTCGCGAGAGTTAAAAGAAATTAATATTATTTTCAAGGAAAATATTGTTTCCATCTCTCTTAAGTTTTTTGTACTGAGAATATCAAGGGTAGAATAGAATATTTAGTCTGTCATGGTCCACATGACCCGTGAGTTCATAACTTCCTTGGTTCGTACACGTGATTTAAGGGGGAAATGCAAAATGACTGCTCATTTTGAAAATCTTTGTAATTTTGAAATTGTTATTGAGTATTTCCGTTGATGGTTCTCTTAGACAGGTGAAATGTTGGCAGGAGTTAGAGGCTGCTCTCTGCTCTTCTGACTACAAGCTTGAATATTACTCAGCTATGGTCGAACTTGAAGAATGATTTCCTGATAGAAAATTTATTTGTTTGAATTTCATGTAAAAAACGCAATTACTTTTTTGCCGACCCAATATTATCACCATGTTAGTTATTTCACTTTCTTCATTTAATACTATCGTCTACAATGTGCAATATTATTAAGACTTTTGGCGGTATTTCAATTTATAGTTAGATGAAAATTTAGACAGAAAAACGTGATTTTGAATGTTTGATAAAGTATGGGGAAGTCCAAAGACTGAGGTTTGTGACATGTTTCCGATTTTAAAAAAGGTCACATTCACGTCTGGAAAGTTGAGGATGTTAGTTTTCCAGAAATAGGACGTTGTATTAAAAGACATACATCTACTGCATCTAATTCTGTACCTGGAAAATATTTTATTTGGGGGAATATGGTAGCGGACGCAACAATACACGCTTTATAGAATCCCTATCAAACTGTAAAAACCTCTTAATTCATTTGCTTCAAAATTTGATATTTTTAATACTGGTATCTTTTAATGTGTTTTTGCACAAAATAAATCTAATTTACGTTTATTTTATGAAATTTTGAAAAAAATTTCACTTAGTAAATTTATATATGGTCCCTTAACTCATGAAAATAACACATTTTATTTAATATAAATTAAACTACCGAACGTAAAAATTTGAAATTTTGCACAGCCATGTAATATTAATTTCTGCATCTATTTCCATCGAAATTTAGCTAGGTTGCTATTCATAATTTTTTTTAATATTAATTTAATAATTCATAATTCACATTCCTAATTTATTAAAAATCACAATAACATTAAATTATGTTTGGGTCGTTTAGTTCTAATAGTACGAATAAAAATCAGCTTCTTACTACCAATATTATATGAGATATGAATTGGAGTATGAAAAAATATTTTAACATAGGGGGAGGGGATTTTGGGTGCTTATAACTCACTCATTTTCCGTCCAAATTTATTGAAAATTGGTGACCGGGGTTAAAATGAGCTAAATTTTTGAAATATGAAGTGAAATGTAGGGGTTGCTATTGAGAAAAAAAAAGTTGGTGCGAATTTTAATATGTAGATGGCCCCTTATGTAATTTTTATGCATAGCAAATTAAAGTGTACGTCAATCGTAAACGATTGATATCTGTAACTTTGCTGTACGACGAATGACGGCCGAAAAAAGTACAAGTGGGACTTTTTTTTCCGCAGCTGTACATTAAGTATTACAGAATAGTGTTCGGCATTTCAATAAATGGAAAGTTGACTTTTTGAAAAATAGTCAAGGAAGATAAATATAAATTACGACATTTTTCATTTTTACACTTAAAATGTTATCTGTTATTCCTGATTTTGAAGATGATTTATATTTATCATACACACACATAAAAAAAGAAAAATCGATATAAAAGCGAATCAAAAAGGAGTGCATTTCCATTCGTCAATGCATCCACAGCTAAAGGTTTTTTTAATAGACATGTTTCGACCTTTTATTCACCGTAAGCCGTCAGTAGATAACATAAATTTCATTTTTATTCCTGTAAACGGCAAATCTGTAATAAATCAATCAATAAAACAAACAAACAAAAATCTACTAATAATAAATTTATGTGTCGCAAGAAAAGATAGAGCAGTATTTCCGGCTATTTTTCTAACAATTTATTTGATCATTATTCTTTAATATTTGGAAATAATCATAATTTATTATAATAACATTCATTACAAACTATCCCATTACTGGTTTTTCAGCAAAAAAGATACTGAATACATTGACAATGATACACTGGTAAATTGTTTCTCACAGACAGTAGTACAATCAGCCGACAGAGAAAAAAGAAAATGAATGACACAGTTCTTATATCTCACATACTTAAAAAAAATCACTAGCCCGCCTCTGTGTTTATGTGAGATTGGGTATTATCACACACATATCCGCTAACGAAATCTCGGTTTTTCAAAATCCCATTTCTTCAAATCTTCCACCCGGTTCTTTTCATTAAACAGACAGTAAAATGAAAAAAAAAAGCAAATAAAAACAAATTCGGTCATTTCCAAATGAAAAACCCTATTATCAATCACACATGAATGATCGTGGACTTTTCTCAATTCGTTTTTTTAAACGTCTTGGGGTGAAGTTGCATGTTGGAATTGAACTTCCTGCTTGTCTCGCTTCAGGAAGCCAAATCTCCGACAGTAAGTCACGCTCATTGGCGTTTGACTAATGCATACAGATTGAACGCAAGCTTATAGACACCCACCACCCTTAATCTTTCTGTATTAATTAAATCTAACATCGCATAATCGGCCGGTAAACATTTTGTTTGCTCAGGAAAGATGCCACCAGCAGACTTGTCGAAGAGAAAATTTTATCAGGTCGCACGACATTGGAAAATATCTTCCACTGCTTTGCTCTTGGAGAAAAGAATTCCTGCAGAAAACTTAATGACATATTCTCGATTGAAAGATGTCATCAACTTACGGTAATTTTACAACAGAATCGATTGTCTGTAACTACTTTAACAAATCATCCGCAACGGTTACAGGAAACAAAGGGATGCAACTCAGAGAGGCAATTGAGTTAGCTTTAAGTAATGCCTCTTAATAAAAATCAACTATTGAGAAGCAGAAAATTTAAAGATTCTAGATATAATAGACTTTATTTTATTACTGTGATAACATATGGCTCTTTTTAAAGCAGTGTTATTTAAGTAACCATGTCAGTCATTAATCAGCTCTCATTATTTCATCATTAATACATGTTATTACAGAGGTACCTTTAGATACGAACTTGATTCGTTCTTTGACCGATCCCGCTAGTCGACATAGTCGTATCTCGAATCAATTTTCCTTTTGGAAGTTAATGAAATGTGATAGATCATCATTGGGCCCAAATAAGCGCTTCCAATTTTTATACAGGGTGTTCCATAATGATTGGAACAAACTTTAAGGGAGGTAGGGTACATAATAAAGATTCAGGATCACACAGCTATATATGGGGTCAGAACAGTGACGTATTAATGCAAGTTTGTCGGTGGGGGGCGGTCAGTTAGAAGATTGACATATACATCCATTTTATGGAAGTAAAATAGGATTTTTTACATTAATTTTTTTTCCTCGGAGGGGGGGGGGCGGTCACCCCCCTCCTCCCCCCCCTCTTTAATCCGCCCTTGGGTCAGAAACGTGTTTTTCACTTACCTGTTAATAATCCTTTTGGAACACGTTCTGAAATAATAGTGAACTTTCGACCATTGTTCTTCAAAAACTAATCTATGTTTTATAGAAAACACGTTGACTAAAATTGATAATTTGAAAATTCTATTTTATTTCTTCTTATAATTCTATTTCATTCGAAATTTTCAAAACAAATTGTTTATGAAACTGGCTAAGGAATTAGATGAACACTTCAATACTTTTCCCAAAGTAATTATTAACAGTTAAATGAAAACGGCGTTTCTGACCCCCCCACTGCATTGTGATTCTGATTCTTTATTATGTGCCCTACCTCTCGTTAAAATTTGTCGCAATCATTGTTATAAAGTATGGGACAACCTGTATAATAATTAATTTATAATCAACGTATTTCACAGTGGATACAAGATACAGTTTAGACCAGATAAAATAATTTATCTTTGAATTAAATAATTTTTCTTTTGATAATGTAAATTAAATTTGTGATTACAAAAATAAAATAAGAAATACTGATTATTAAATTTTCGAAGAAAATGCCTGCTTCTTTATGTGCACAAATTAGGATATCACATTCGTCCTGTATGATAATATAGGTAATTTTTGTGTTCTTAATAGAAGACGCATGCATTGTCCGAAAAGTTTTTTTAAAAAATCAGAAATTCCGTACGTGTGTTGGAAGAACCACGCGATAGCAAATTTTTGAATACACTCGTGTGTTAGAGCACTCGTATCTCATGGTTCCACAGTATTAAAACAGCATATGGTAATATATTGAGCAGGCCTGGACTGGCCAGATCAGATGGTCGGCGATCGCTGAGGGGCCCCTGCCCAAGGGGGGCCCGGTGAGGCATTCAAAAGTGGATATACAACTTTATAATAAGAGTAATTTGATTATTTATTTTCCAGCAATCTTACGCAGTGACGCAGCGGAGGATCCCAGAAACCCCGCGACGCAAGGGGGCCCCCAAATCTCTAAAATAGTTAGGTGTGATTTTTAGGCCCGTAAGCCTAATTTTCAAATATTACATATTCTAATATTCTATTTCCTCTAAATTCCTCAGTAAGAGGCAGGGCCTGATTTCCGGGAGGGCATTCGGGGCAAGCACCCGGGCCCCCAAATTGTTCTTTAAAAATTTGTAAATTTTGAAAAAGTTTTCGAAAGAGGGGGGCTTCCAATGAAGCTTTTGCCCAGGGCTCCCAAATTGACAAATCGGCTCCTGAGATTGAAGAACATCCCTGATATTCCTGACGAGGCCCCTTTTAAATCTCTAGCCGGGGGCCCCCAAGAGAGTCAGTCCGGGCCTGATATTGACTTGTTGCTGTTGCATATATATATATATATATATATATATATATATATTAATTTCCGGATCTGTGTGCTTGGCTTAAAGAATCCTTTGATATCCTCATCAAATAAAGGGGAAAACACAATGACAGACATAGAGAAAAGAAATTTAAACAGCCAGTGGATTGAGTGGGAAACGAATCCACGACCGTACGCTTGGGCGATTGGCATGGAGGAGGACGGTCTCTTAACCTCCAAGCCGTCTTTAATAAGTTAGAAATTCATGATGAAGAAATTAAGTCAACCATAATTTTCAAATAAAGTCGTTTTAGTCACTGGCAGTTTTGTCAAGGTATTTCAATAACAATTATTTTTAGAATGTGACGCTAAATGGTTTCGAATTTTCTCAACATGTAATATTCTATAATTATTTCTAAATGAACTTTGAATCCATTTGATTGGGCAAATGTTAGTTATTTTTTCATGCTATGCTTCTGTTGTTTTCACAATTCTGTAAGCTTGTTGCAAAATGATTAAGCGGTTCGAAATAGAAGGCAAAATAAATATTCCATAACTGACCTAATTTAAAAAGGTCTTTTCCTCCAAGGACAGTCTTCTAGTCGTCTGCATTTCGTTGACTAAATAGGGGATTTTACATGTTTTCTTTGGAAATCTTACGAGTTTAATGTATTTACGAGCGTAAATGCTCGGTGGTTTTGTAGAAGACCGAAGAAGCGTAACTTTCACGGTTATTGGGGAAAAAATATTACGAAAGCATCATTGCACGGAGGGCAGATCTGACTGCTTATCACTCTAAGAAAGTTTCGTATATTTTAAATTCAGCTTTATAACGCTCTCATAATAGTAAATGGTAAATGATTAATGATATTTATACAGAGAAAAAATATAATTGCTTTCATTAAGTTTTTCTCTCTTCACTCCTCTCTTTCTCTCTCTCTCTCTTCATTATTTATTTTGTGTACGGGGGTTGTATACAAATTTAAAAAGTGTAACTTACATACATATATATATATATATACAGTGGGGCCTGCTGAAGAGACCACCTGTCTACAGTGACCAGTTCTAACATAACTCCAAATATCTAACATAATTCCAAATTTCATTGCATTCCATTGCCATTTTTTCAGGAATAGAACACATATGTACTCAATTTTCACAAAATATCAAAATCTATACAAAGATTACAAAACACACACTAGATGCTACACATACTAGAAACAAAAGAGGCTACAGACATGTAGTAAAATAGCAGCCACAGAATCCACGTGTAAAAGTGTGAATATATGCAATGTCTGAGAGAACATACAGTTAGCCTTTTTCACCAAATTATTTTAGAAAGACAAAATTCTAACAAAAATTTTGAAAAACCACATGTCATGATTTTTGCAACCATGGTCAAATAAAATTCTTTAGTGTACATTTTTATATTAGTGCTAATAAGACAAAAGCATTACAGGCTTTAAAGCCTAATCAGAAGGTGTAATAAACCCAAACAATCCCTTGAAAATTCATTTGTTGCAAAGATTTTACTTATTCCTAAATATTGCTATGATTAAAGTAGTAATTAAAATAATCGACTCAATTTGATAAAGCCTCCGTGTCGGTTTGCCTTAACACGCAATACATAACACAGCACACACACACACACAATTTGATAAAATGTGAGTACTTATTTATTTAGAGGTTGTAGGCTTTGACTGCCATTTCAATCCAGCACACAATGGCCGAGTGGATAAGACACTGGACGTGGCATATGGTTGAAGAGGGAAGGTCCAAGGTTCTGGCCTACTGTGCGGCTGTCGATCTAACTGTCCGGAGTTTTGAGTGTTTTTCTCCTTATGTAAAGCGAATGCGCTCTAGAACTCCCTAAAACGTCCTCTGGCCAAGGCAACTCCCTCTTAAGCAGATACCCCTCGAGTAGGTTTGCCTTAACACAACACAATTCAATCTAGTAACTATTAGTGTTCTATTCGTTTCACAATTTAATTAGACAAATAATTACAATACGGAAAAAAAATACCGATAGCATGATTCAGAGCTAGGAATGTCCTCTTTACTGAATCGTTAAATTACTCATCAAAATAAAAGGTGTTTCACAAAAGAAAGAAAAAAAAAATGGAGTCAACGACCGGTATTTGTCGATCACTACTTTACAGAGTTTCTATTCAGAATTCTCCGTTAAAAGAATCCAAATTTAGCTAACAGTTGGGTAATTTGTCTTTTTTTAAAACTTTCGCTGAAAAAGGTGAAAAAAAAATACGGAGTAAAAGTTTAATTACTGGAACAATGACCTGAAGAATCCTTTCTCAAGTTTATAAGGAACTAAGTAAATGTTCTAATTAGCTTGGACACATTAAATACAACGTTTGAAAAGGAAAATTTATAAATTGGTATACGAGAAAAGCCATTTTTTTTCTCCCTCTCTCTCAATCATCCAATTTGTTTAAAAGTTTGTATTTCCAATGACATAACTGGTTTAAGCTGTCTAGAAATGGATAAGAGCTCGCTATAGGGAAATTAGATTTTCCAGTGCAGAAATTAGTGAGAGGCCTTTTAAAGATAGTGATGGATACAGAAAAAAATTTGGGGGAGACACTAATTCATTAAAAAAAGCTTATTTTTCCTAAACGAAATGTACAATTTTGCATACCATGTCAGAAAGAAAAACACTTCTTATGGTTTTAGCACTTTATTTATTTATTTTTTAAATTCTTTCTGTTTATGTTACGTTTGTTATTTATTAGCTTTATATTACGTTTATAAAAGTTTTTAAGTTCTGCTAGATAAGTGATTGTGTACGAAATAAAGCAGGCTACTGATTTCGTGATGGATCGCTTGGCATTTCAAAACACAGCTTCAAAATAGCTGACGAAAATACTTCATTTCATTGAAATCTTGATCATTATCAAATAAACTAGACTTCTCGTTATAATAGAATGTTTGAGACGTAGTATAAGGAAGTAATGTGATCCCGAAAAATTTTGGGGGCCAAATTTTGACAAAAAAATCTGATGTGTCCAACACATGACTTCCTTGCACGTCTATTAAATCAAAAATGTTTTTTACGCACTTCCTCTAAACTTATTTGTTTGAAAGATATAAAATAATAATAATAGTAAGATATAGCGATTTCTAGCCAAACATTTTGATATCGCCAAGCTGAGTTCAATTTGAAAGATTTCCTTCTGACAATTTATTTGGCGATATTTCACCAAAAGCAGACAAACTTGAGATAGTTTGCGAGATTTTGAGGATAGCCAAAGTAGTCATTGACCACAGACTTTCAATGAATTGAATGCATCCATACACCTTAATGTATTTAAAGTCATTTGGCTCACCCTGTAAATAAATTCCCAGTCGATTGCTGTCAAAAAAGATATTGAAAACCGTTAGATATTATAATATAGTTCTAAATACAAAAGTTCAAAATTCTACGGGTTAAAGTTTTAGAGTTATACAAAATACGAAATAATTTTTGGCGCCAAATTTGGCGATATTTCGGCGAAACTCGTCAATGTCGACGACATTTGGCGAGATATAGAGCATGGACCAACAATAAGAGATTATCGCCAAATTTGGCGATATTTCGCCAAAACTCGCCAAGAACGATGACAAATGGCGATACTTTGGGCTTGGACCAAATGACTGACTATCGCCAAATTTGGCGACATTTCGGCAAAACTCGCCAAGGTCGAGGACACACGGCGAGATTTTGGGCATGTACCAAACAATGACTGTCTACAATTGTATTATATTGAAGATGTCCATAGACATTAAAGTACTGAAATTCTTTTCAGTGGACCTGTAAATAAACTCTCCAGTAGATTTTAACCAAAAATCGACATGCACAACTAGATGTTACAACAATCTTATATATGAAATTTCATAATAGTTTTTGAGATTTGAGAGTTAAATATGCACACACGTACACAAAAAAGTCGCCAAGCTTGGCGACTTTTGGCATAGTACTTGAGGGAGGCACGTGACGGTGGTCGGACCATTACCTAACTTATGTGGTAGGACGGTATTGTGCTTGAAATGGATGAATCTCCTAAAATTGCCATTGACCGTAATGTATTGGAAATCTTTTGAGTGTTCCTGTAGCAGAACTGTAAATGATAAACACACTTTTTTTAATGGAGAAATTCATTTTCTAACTCTTTACAGCATATATCACTTCTGAATCGTTTGAAATAGCCCAATACCTCTAAAAAACGCTTTGATGAATTTCGGCCCATAGAGCGTAATGTATTTCGAATCTTTTAGGCGGTTCTGTAGATAAACTATCCAGTCGAATGGAACCGAAAGGGGAGGTGCACAACTAGATGTTACAACAATCCTAAATATAAAGTTTCAACATTCTACGCCTAACAGTTTTTGAGATATGCGAGTTTAATGAATTTCGGCCCATTGAGCGTAATGTATTTCGAATCTTTTGGGCGGTCCTGTACATAAACTATTCATTCGATTGCGACCAAAAGGGGAGGTGCACAACTAGATGTTACAACAATCCTAAATATAAAGTTTCAACATTCTACGCCTAACAGTTTTTGAGATATGCGAGTTTAATGAATTTCGGCCCATTGAGCGTAATGTATTTCGAATGTTTTGGGCGGTCCTGTAGATAAACTGTCCAATCGAATGGAACCAAAAGGCGAGGTGCACAACTAGATGTTACAACTATCCAAAATATGAAGTTTCGACATTCTACGCCTAATAGTTTTTGAGATATGCGAGTTTAATGATTTTAGGCCCATAGAGCGTAATGTATTTCGAATCTTTCGGGCGGTCCTGTACATAAACTATTCATTCGATTGCGACCAAAAGGGAGGTGCACAACTAGATCATAGAACAATCCTAAATATCAAATCTCAACATTCTACGACCCATAGTTTTTGAGATATGCGAGTTACATACATACGTACGTACGTACGTACAGACGGCATGGAAAAACTGACCACAATAAACTCGCCGATGGTCAAAATGAGTTGCAGACGCGTTAATATGATCGTGCATGCTAGCCTACGATGAGATGCATCGAAAAAATTTTTAAAATTCAATTTAGAGGTAGTCAAAATCGGTTTTCTTGTCGAAATTTGGCCCCCAAAATTTTTCGGGATCACATTACTTCCTTATACTACGTACAAGGAAGTAAAAACCGATTTTGACTACCTCTAAATTTAATTAAAAAAATTTTTTTCGATGCATCTCATCGTAGGCTAGCATGCACGATCATATTAACGCGTCTGCAACTCATTTTGACCAGCGGCGAGTCTATTGTGGCCAGTTTTTCCATGCCGTCTGTACGTACGTACATACATACGTATGTATGTAACTCGCATATCTCAAAAACTATTGGTCGTAGAATGTTCAGATTTGATATTTAGGATTGTTCTATGATCTAGTTGTGCACCTCCCCGTTTTGGTGGCAATCGAATGGATAGTTTATGTACAGGACCGCCCAAAAGATTCGAAATACATTACGCTCTATGGGCCGAAATTCATTAAACTCGCCTAACTCAAAAGCTATTAGGCGTAGAATGTCGAAACTTCATATTTTGGATAGTTGTAACATCTAGTTGTGCACCTCCCCTTTTGGTTCCATTCGACTGGATAGTTTATCTACAGGACTGCCCAAAACATTCGAAATACATTACGCTCAATGGGCCGAAATTCATTAAACTCGCATATCTCAAAAACTATTAGGCGTAGAATGTTGAAACTTTATATTTAGGATTGTTGTAACATCTAGTTGTGCAACTTCCCTCTCGGTTCCATTCGACTGGATAGTTTATCTACAGAACCGCCCAAAAGATTCGAAATACATTACGCTCTATGGGCCGAAATTCATCAAAGTGTTTTTTAGAGGTATTGGGCTATTTCAAACGACTCAGAAGTGATGTATGCTGTAAAGAGTTAGAAAATGAATTTCTCCATTAAAAAAAGTGTCTTTATCATTTATAGTTCTGCTACAGGAACACTCAAAAGATTTCCAATACATTACGGTCAATGGCAATTTCAGGGGCATTCATCCATTTCAAGCACAATACCGTCCTACCACATAAGTTAGGTAATGGTCCGACCACGGTCACGTGCCTCCCTCAAGAACTATGCCAAAAGTCGCCAAGCTTGGCGACTTTTGGTGTACGTGTGTGCATATTTAACTCTCAAATCTCAAAAACTATTATGAAATTTCATATATAAGATTGTTGTAACATCTAGTTGTGCATCTCGATTTTTGGTTCCAATCTACTGGAGAGTTTATTTACGGGACCACCGAAAAGAATTTCAGTACTTTAATGTCTATGGACATCTTCAATATAATACAACTGTAGACAGTCATTGTTTGGTACATGCCCAAAATCTCGCCGTCTGTCCTCGACCTTGGCGAGTTTTGGCGAAATATCGCCAAACTTGGCGATAGTCAGTCATTTGGTCCATGCCCAAAGTATCGCCATTTGTCATCGTTCTTGGCGAGTTTTGGCGATAATCTGTCATTGTTCGGTTCATGCTTAAAATCTCGCCAAATGTCGTCGACATTGACGAGTTTCGCCGAAATATCGCCAAATTTGGCGCCAAAAATTATTTCGTATTATGTATAACTCTAAAACTTAGAATTTTGAACTTCACCGTAGAATTTTAAACTTATAGAACTATTGTAATATCTAACTGTTTTCAATATCTTTTTTGACAGCAATCGACTGAGAATTTATTTACAGGGTGAGCCAAATGACTTTAAATACATTGAGGTGTATGGATGCATTCAATTCATTGAAAGTCTGTGGTCAATGACTACTTTGGCTATCCCCAAAATCTCGCAGACTATCTCAAGTTTGTCGGCTTTTGGTGAAATATCGCCAAATAAAGTGTCAGAAGGAAATCTTTCAAATTGAACTCAGCTTGGCGATATCGAAATATTTGGCTAGAAATCGCTAAACCTTACAATTGTTGATATTTTATCTCTTTCAAACAAATAAGTTTAGAGGAAGTGCGTCGAAAATATTTTTGATCTATTAGACGTGCAAGGAAGTCATGTGTTGGACACATCAGATTTTTTTATTTATCAAAAACGCAAAAGCAATTTTTGATTGCCCTATAAAATATTCCTATGAAGAAAAAAAATGACATTGAATTTCTTTTATTTAAATTTATATATATGTAAAAACAGTAAAATAAAAATGTGAATTTTGATGAATAGATAAATTATTTAGTCTTCTCTCTGAAACTTTGAACCAACTATTTGTGAGTTAAAAAGTATAACAATACAACAAAATAATTTTGATAAATGATCCAGCACAACACCAGTTAACAAATAAATTTCGTTCATTCAAACAAACAAGTTGGTTGATTTTAACCAAGCAAGCCATTTAAATAAATAGTTTGATTAAATTAACAAAACATTAAGTTATTTCAACCAAATTGTTTGGTTAAGTTGACAAAATGTTTTGTTGAATAAACCAAATATATAATTTAACAATATTATTTTGCTAATTCAACAAAAGTGTTGCTGGCGCTATTTCATCCGGATAATTTTGTTGATTTAACAAAATTTTTGTTGATTCAACAAAACAATTTTTTTCAGTGCTGGCGTTATTTTTTTAACGATTACTGTTAGAAATGGAACCGCGGCAACATGCAAAAAATTGAATATTTTGCAAGATGAAGTGTTTGTTAAATTTGTGAAAATGTTGGGTTTCCGTATGTGTCGGTAACGTTAACAGCAGAGAAAAGAGATTTCTGGAAATCGGCGTTTACAATGAACTCCTATTAGACATCAAAATATTAGAAAGCGGGGTAACGATAGAATATTGACACTGTGGACATATCTTACAATCATCATAACCAGAGTTTAGGTCAGCGTTTTGTGAACTCTGCTCAATGCTCCGTGTGAAGGTAGCAAAAGATCCGCAAAAATAAATAAATCTATATAAATAAAATTAGACTTTTGTCTGTACATTTCTTGGAATTCAAAAATTTTGCGATTTCAATCCGTTTCAATCACCTGGGAATCCGATGCGACCCTCAAAAAAAAGTTTGTCTGTCTGCCGTTCTGTCATTCTGTCCGTGACGCTTTTTTTGTTTAAGCATCACGTAAAAACGACTGAAGCGAATGATATGAAATTGGGTGTCATGATAGGTGGTGACTCAACTTAAAACATAGGCGTCGAATTTTAAAAAAATATTGATTAGATTTTGAGATTTTGCGAAAATCGTTTCAAACTGCGTAAATTTGTGTTCGAGCATCAGGTAAAAAGGACTGAAGCGATTGAAATGAATTTGGGTGTCATGATAGGTGGTCACTCAACTTAAAACATAGGCGTTTGAATGTTTAAAAAAATCTTGATTAGATTTTCAGATTTTGCGAAAATCGTTCCAAACTCCTTAAAATTGTGTTTGAGCATCGCGTAGAAATGACTGAAGTGAATGAAATGAAATTTGGTATCATGATAGGTGGTCACTCAACTTAAAACATTGTCGTCGAATTTTTTTTAAATCTTGATTAGATTTTGAGAAAATTGTTTCAAACTGCGTAAATTTGTGTTCGAGCATCACGTAATAACTGCAAAGGTGAAAAAATGGTATTTTGTGAAATGATAGGTGGTTACCTTCAACTATAAGCATCTAAAAAAAAATCTATCAGAATTTGGGATTTTGCGAAAATCGTTTCAAACGGAGTGAATTTTTGTTCACGCATTACGTAATAACGACTAAAGCGAATGATATGAAATTTGGTCACATGATAGGTTGTTGCTCAACATAAAGTATAGGTGCCCAATTTTTAAAACATTTTTATTAGATTTTGAGATTTTGGGAAAATTCTCCCAAAATGCGGTAGTATTTCTTCATGCATCGCATAATAATGACTAATACGAAATTTGGTGATATGATAGGTAGTTGCTAATCTTAATTTATAGGTGTTGAATTTTAAAAACATTTTGAGATTTTGTGAAAATCGTTTTAAAATGCTGAAATTTTTGTTCCAGCATCACGAAATAAAGACTGCAGGGAATGAAACGAATTTGGGGGACATGATAGGTTGTTACTCAACTTAAATTCTAGGCTTCCAATTTTTCAAAAATGTTGACTAGATTTTGAGATTTTGCGAAAATTATTTCAATAGGCGTAGATATTCGTTCGCGCATCACATAATTACGAATAAAGCGAATGAAATTATATTACTTAGTTACTCTCTAACCTGTAATATTTTAACAATACATAAAAATTATAACTTCGTTTTCTTTACTTTTTCAACATACTACATCCATTCTGTGTACTCCTACAATGCTGACGAAAGTCTGGCTTTTTAGAAATTTGCATTCAGTTCAACGACGGGTACTTCAGCTTGTAAATAAATAAATACGTAACTGCTTTAATCTTAAACTAGATTCTATTTACACAAGATGCTCCGTCAAAATCTCAAAAACCCTCAAAATGCTCCGTCGTAGAAAAAGTTTGATAAACACTAATGTAGATCATTGGTATTCAACCTATGGGTCGCCACAATATTTGCAATCGTGAAAAAGTATTTTGGAATAGCAGAGTGCATTAAATTTTTTAAATAAATCTAATTGAATATACAGGGTGTCCAGCAAATAACACCCTGATTTCAAAATTTAAAAATCTCAAAAATAATGGCCAATAGAAGAATGCAGCAAATGGTATGTTTATTAAGTATCAATTTTATACAATAGTTTCAAAATAGTATTTACAATAGCTGCTATCAGACAGTGGTGTACACAGCTTCCCCTTAGGTAGAGGGCGTTATAGACGTAATCTCAATTTTAAAAGGCATATTATGTAAGTCAAAATTAAAAATTTATGGTTTTTATGTTACAAAATCTTCAAAGAAGGGTTAGAACCTCCAAACAGACCCTTGCGTAACCCCCTGCTAGAAGATGGAGCTGCACGTCAAAATCGATCGATGATCATCAAATATAAATATAAACTCATTTTCTGCAAGCAGTCACAGCACAATCTTCTCAAAATGCCCACCGTTCGACATAGAAAGGTCTCGCAAACGAATGATGAAATTTATCATCACAGCCAGTAATGTCAGTACGGAAACGGATTCCCATGCCATACAAATTGACGACTAAAGCTCATACAGTGTGTTTTGATGATTCTGGTAAACAGTATCTTTCAGTATAGCCTACAGACAGTAGTCGCAAGGAGTCAGATCGGGAGAATATGGAGGTCTGGTATTACAATGCCATCTGTCAGTGGTTTTGTAACTACTGCTTCAGAACTTCTGTATAAAATTTGGACTGCTTATGTAATTAACGTACCGTTGGAGCACCCTTTTATTGATCTTTTTTTTTTTTTGAGATTTTTAACTTTGAAATCGGGATCTTTTTACTGGTCACCCTGTAAATACATCGTTAACCTTTCTTATTTGAAAAGAATGCTGGTTTTTTAAATGTAAAATTTCATTTAATGTAGAAATTCATGAACCACATCATGCAAACACAACATTTATTATTATTTACATTTCGTTTAACATTTCAGTTTTGGGTCGCATGTAAGGTCGCACTGCCAAAAAGTTTGAATACCACCGATTTAGGTGATTTCAGTCGTTGAAGAATAATTGGAAAATTTCGTCATCAAACGACGAATATTTCCAGTGAATTCAACATTACGCACAGTGCCATTTCTAGGCTATGGGCAGCATATCAAATGAGTAGAATGGAAAAGTAAGCGAATTGAAAGAAGTCATCCTACCAATAGTATGACCTTTCTTATTAGAAAAATGCTGTTTTTTTCAAGAATGGTCGGAAGTGACTTTGTACAAGTGCTGATTCCTTGTTTGGTGTGCCGGACAACAGCCCAGAGTCTATAAATCACATTACCATATTCTCTGCTCTCACGTACTCGTCGTCGCTATGAATAGTCTCAAACGAACAACCGTGCGGACCCACACTGTGGAGCTCGGACGGGAAAAACCCACATATGCGCAGGTGGCGGGCGTTGGTACGCTACAGAATTCAAATTCCACAAACCTCTCATTCCCTACAGAAGCACAGGTAGCAGGCGGTAGCGGATTAAATAAAATTCCAGAAACTCCTTACCCCCCCCCCTTCCCAAAGAAGCGCAGATGGCAGGCCCAAGGGGGGTTATCTACAAATACTACGAACTCCATGAGTGCATACGTGGGCCAAATTCAAATGTCAAAAAAGCAACTGTGCCCCGGAGAAACACCGTATCGGAACATGTTATGTTTGTCGATGCAACCAAAGAAAGCATGTGCATAAGGGACTTTGTACGCAAGGAGATTATCTCAGCGAAACTGTGTGCCAAAGTTCTTTGAACTAGAAAGGCAAAGAACAGGGATTTGATATTCGTACAGAGCTCTGGGTAAGAATAAGACAATGTAGGATAACGATGAAGACCTGGATAAGATTATCCTTGATAAGAAATATCGGCCAACGATAAGCTGAGAGATAAGGTTACCCATAAGAAAATCGATCCTTAGACAACCTCAACTTTGTGTGGCTGATGTTCCATGGGAACTCGATGACAAGGCTATCGTCGAAGCTTTGACAGACCAAGGACAACTGAGACGTGATGAATCAGGCCCTTCATCAAAATGAGAGACACACGACACGTAGAGGTGGATGTGTCCCCTAAAGCCTTCCATAAGCTACTGGGTCTAGGGCGCATAAGAATTGTGCAAAATAAGGGCTAAAGAGAACCTAAAGTCAACTCAGTGTTTCCAGTGTGGGGACTACAATAATATAAGCACTAAGTGCAAGTCCTGGGAACGCTGTCTGAACTTTTCAAACAGCGCAGCAGGTTAAGGGCACAAAATCAAGGACTGCAAGTCCAGCTCTAGGTGTCAAGGAAGAACAGAATACTGGGAAAGGCAAGGTTAGTTTAGTCCACTCTGCACATTAGTGGGTAATAAACGGAATTTGCTATAAAGATTTTTTTTTTAATTACTAGATATTTACAGTGAAATTTACTTTCAACGAAACTTTATAGTAAGAATGGATCTCCCTTCTTCTTTTAGTTGGACCCCGCCCATGAGAAAGCTATAGCTACGCCCGTGTATTGTGGTTAGCGCAACAGGGGTCATGATTAAGTGCTCAAGTTCGACTCCCAACTTGGGATCAGTTACTCATTTGTCTGTCTTTTCATAGGAGGTAACGTAGGCCTGGTTTCCCATCATAAAATAGCTACACTTTGAGCTTTATAGGGGGGGATACCAACACGGCAAGTGCGCTCTTTGGAAACCTTGCGCTCCTTTGGAAAACGGCTGGAGCATTTAGAATCAAGTTAATGAGTGGTGCAGTTAACAGTACTGGTTATTGGGATAATAGAAATAGTACAAACAAATTTGTTATTTCTAAATAAACGCATTTTTGGCGTTAATTTTCGAATTCAAAAACAAAAGGGAACAATAAAAGTTAGTTCGATTTAACAGTTGAAAATCCACTTGTGAAGAAGAAAACACTCCTCCACTTAACTCTTTTTGGTCACCAGACTCAAGTGTCTGAAAAGCGAAAGTTTTTCCCAGGGAAAAGTGAAATGCGACTTAATCTCTCAGCCGAACGGAATGTCCCAAAAAGTCAAGATCTAGAAACCCCTCGGAGTCAGCTTCAGCCCCAAGCTTTATTTCCAAGTTTCTTCCTCTATTCTTTCAGAAATTTGGACAGAAAAGTGGCAGGCAAATCTCGCTAACCATCAGTTATTCTCGAGTCCGGCACTAAAACGTGTTTCAGAGCCACTTAGAAGTTCATTCGATACGTTTGACGCATCATCGCTCACGCAGATATGCTCCGCTGAATCAGGGTTAGCCGTCTTTACTGGCGTGCTTTTAACTTCAGGCAGCGAACTGCTTAGCCTAATTTTTGCAAAAATTCCACAAACTTTCATTTGGGTATTTCATGTAGGTTTCTCTCTTTTCTTTTTTCTTCTCTCTTTAAAAAAAAAGAAAAGAAAAGAGACAGGTGCATTTATTGTTGCACTAGTTCCGCATTGAAATCATATGAAAGTGACAGCTGAAAAAGTCACGAAATTTTTAATGAATTGAAATAGGCAGCTAGAAAAGGAAGATGGTGACTATATTTTTGGGTTGATATATTAAAAGCTGTTCTGTTCATGTCATCCCCATGATTGGGAAAAAGTACTGCATCGCGTTAAGGATTCTCCTGTCTACAAGGTGGTTATAAATAAACTTCCCCTTATAAGGAGTATCCAGCAGCAAAAATAAGTGAGCAGATTTCTACCAGTTTATGTACGAACTATACACGAAATGTTTGAAAGACAGGGGCGTAGCCAAGGCAATTTTTCATGGGAGGTTATGGGGGTGGGGTCATAACCCCCCCCATGAAAAATTTCTGGCTACGCCCCTGTTGAAAGGAATAAATAAAATGACCTCAAATATGTACAGTGGGTGGCGGTTTGCATGAAAAGATGTGAAAATTAAATATAGAAATGACGGAAAAGACTCATACTAGTCGAATGATAAAAAATATTCCTTGGTTATTACCAGGGAATACGAAACCTGAGCATTTACTGGGTTATTTAGCTCATGTCGTAATTTTTGCATTAGGGTCTTTTAACTATCAGGGACGTACTTAGGGTTTTAGCGGCCTGGGAAAAACATATTTAGCACCTCTGGGCAAAAAATAATTACAGCTCTTTCAAGTTTCTCTACTTACTAAATTGTAGATATTGATCTGTCCTCCCATTCTTTGTCTTCTCCCTTCTTTTAATAGACGTGGACAGTTTGTGAAAAAAACGCAAAGTGGAGGGACTTTCGGAGCCCCGGATTCGGCTTGAAAATACGCATCGCAGGAAAGCTGTAGCAAAGAAGGGGTTAGGGGTTCAACCCACCCCCGAAATTTGTATTTTTGTTCACAATACGACGTTAATGAAGCCTTGGAGAAATCCTGCCTTTATTCTCGGCTACGTTACTGATGTGCAGTTTTGAGTTCTAGGTCAGGAAGTTTATTTGACGACTTCTTATCCATGAATTCAACAGTTTTATAACGTCCCAGAGCGGTTGCCCAGTTTGACACCCCTAAGCACAGCTCTGGTTAACTTTATTGAACATCTAACAAGGATGGATCGAGAATTTTTTTCCAGGTGAGGTTAAGGAAAGCTTGACTACTAATTCCATGAAATATATGATCGTTTACCAGAAAGCTTGTTTTATCAAGAATAAATATATACTTTTTTAGATGGAAAGGGGAGCTCCTCCACCCAAGGAATTTTTTATTTTTTGTATTAATTAATCAGTGGAGAGAGCACCCCCTTGATATACTCTTGGTTTCTAACGCAATTTTAAACTCCTGATAGTAAAACGTCGATGATTTCATCGTCATTTCGAAAATGATGAGCAGGGAATAACCTCCTAGTAGATCGTGTCGAGGATCAATTTTCAGGGGGATATGAAATATGTTGCAAATAAATGAACGGTATTTCCACACTACATGAAGCTTAATATCAACTAATCCGCAAATTTCGGTTAGAGGGAATCATCTTTTTGTTACGCCTATGCCTCCTAATATCTGGATCAATTCCAGTACTGTCCAGTAAAATTTACTCTAAAAGAATTACCGATGTAGTTCTATAAAGCATCTGAGTATTTTTGTACTTTCCATGGGCAAGACTAAACTTGATCAAGCTCTCTCTGTGCTATTAATATAGCACAGAGAGCCATAAAGATAACAAGAAAGAGAGAGATCTAGTTTAGCCTTGCATGGGGGACTATTCCCATCAAATTGGAGTCAGTCAATGCGAGTGAATCCAACACCACACTAGAGATAGTGTGGTGCCACTATTGGTACATTGTGTTTAGTGTGATGTTGGTGAATCCCGCAAACGCTGTTGTTGCGGCTCGGCTTTGTTCCGATTTGATGGGAATAGCCTGTATGGGCATTATAATATGTATAAAAGAAAAGGTGAATCTTATAAATATCTTCATTAAGAACACGATTAATTTTCAAATTCGTTTTTCATAAAACAAAATCTCATCAAATGTCCTCAGGTAGCTTAACCCGGAGTCTCTTTAAATGTCCTCAGATAGTTAATTCCTAAAACGCTTGGTTAATTTATAATTTGCCCTCGGAATATCTAGCCCCAAACTAATGTACAAATATTGAATTCTACACTATGAATATAATGTGGAGATTGATAAAACTCTCCTCCACTAAAATAACCAATCACTCAATGACAAACAAATGAGCTAATGCTCTGGAGCAATTGTCATCCTTGTTACAATTGAATGTTTGAGAATCTGCATACCACCAAGCTGTCTGTAACCAGAAAATAGTAATAACAATTACGGCTTTGAGCACTGCATCTTGGGTAAAACGATGTAAGCATTTTTTTAAGAATTGGATTGGCAACATCAAGATTTTGGAAATATTTAAATTGATGGAATTTCAAGTATTTCATTAGTCATTCTCAAGCAAATTTTCGTGAGTATTTGCTAAACGTACCTGAGAAAAAAAAAATGAAGATTTGTATCTTAATTACGGTGGTATTTTGTCTAAATACTCCATCGTGGTCGCTTCCTATGGTTAGTGTTTTATTTATTTATTTATTTATTATTTTTATTTTTAAATTTTATTATTATGTGTTTGATGAAAAGATTCTGATTTAGCATTAATTTTTAAACCGTTGGTCTTGTGATCATGGTACTAAATGCTAATCAATTTTCTACTTTATTGCATTCGTAAATTTATCTTTTATGAATTACGATTAGTATGAATTTACAGAAACTTCGGAAGTAAATCAGAGCATTTTAAATTACATACATGTTAGGATAATGAAAATCAGAAAATTAGACGATCGTAAGAAGTTTGAGAAACTGAGTAATTTAAGGATATTCAACAGAAATTTTTGTTTGACTTAAATGTAGTACATTGAATTTCTTTTTCTTACAGGTTCCACATCCTTTTGTTTCGAAATTCATTTTCAATGCTCATTTTACTCCTTTTTAAAAAATTATATCAGTTAATAGGATGAAACGAACAGTAAGGGTATCTACCACTTCAAACATAAGAAATATATGGAGCATTGTGTTATAGGCAACCAACCTTAATGGGAAGTGATTATTGATTACGCACATGTGTAATTCGTCAAAAAATAAGAAATTGTCATGGGAGGCAAATATCCAAGCTGTTACCCACTATTCTCTCCATAAGTCTATTTCACTAGAGCAGTATCTCCTGGGTTAGTCTTAAATCTTTTCGCCCTTCGCCCTTCGTTACGAAAATGGCTGGTTAAAGGTTTTACGACACTATTCAGGTTGGCACTGACAAGCATTCTATTAGCCGCAATTCTAAACTGAAACTATG
Source organism: Cheiracanthium punctorium (assembly GCA_038373885.1). Taxonomy (NCBI): domain Eukaryota; kingdom Metazoa; phylum Arthropoda; class Arachnida; order Araneae; family Cheiracanthiidae; genus Cheiracanthium; species Cheiracanthium punctorium. The sequence goes on from JAWZYV010015293.1 coordinate 251,204, forward strand.
CTTCGGTATTTGCCACTCCTTGATGATGGTTATAGTTAATGACAATGGCAATTAAAAAAAATGGAATTTCCCTTTTATTATTTAGTTGTAGGAAGATCCATAGGGTACTTATATATTATCCCAGTGTTCATTCCCGCCAAACTATTTTTTCGTCAAATGTGCTGGTTAATTGTTGCAAATCGTATTCCAAATCATCATTAATTTCATGTGTCCGGCATTTATCTTGGCGAAAAATCGCTTGTCTTGGCGGACCACCGGGATAGTGCGTAAGCACCTTCTTTAGTTTTGAACTGCCAGAATCAGCCTATATCGTTATTAAAAATTCGAGATCTACCAATGGAAAGTAAATATCGGTACTTACGTATTATCCCGACTGTCCGCCAAGACGAGCGATTTTTTGCTGAGATAAATGCCTGGCACATGAAATTATAAATGGTTTCGAATACGATTGGCAACAGTTTGGCAACTCATTTGACGAAAAAATTGTTTGGCAGGAATGACCGCCGGGATAATACGTAAGTATCCAAATATCAAAGTTGCACCCTTACCAACAACAAAAAAACAGACTTGTGTCTTGTTGACTGGTCGCAGGAAGCGACTTCGTTATTTGTCACCCTTAGGCGAATCTCATTTTTGGCCTCCAATCCATGCAGCCCCCATGTAGGTTGCCGGTAAAACAGTGCATAGGACGATTGGGAGATTCTTTTATGGGAAACTGCCGAATAGCGCAATTAACAGCTCTAATAACAAATATTTAATCTCGCCAACAAGGTGACAAATAAAGTGGCGAATAGAGATTATTTTTAGGACTCCAGTGCTATTTCTTTCAAGCACGGGATTTTTGTCTACGCGGCGCGCCGTGGTCAATTTTCGGTTTGATTCATGTTTTCTGCAGAGTGATTTGATATTGCTAACGGAATACTTTGGTCGAACGGATAAACAGTGGTTTCAAAAACAGAAAGCCATCTGGAGTTGCTAACGGAAACAGGGACTATCCCTTCAGATGATTATCAAATACCAGGATTCACTTTGGTCGAACGGATAGACAGTGGTTTCCAAAACAGACAGCCATCTGGAGTTATGATTTTTCTAGAGGAAAACTTATAAAAGTCACTTTATAAAAAGAATATGAAAACTTTACCCGTGCCTACATGAGCCAGATCAATGATGTTCAAATGATCATTGCATATATTCAAGATAAATTAGATGGGTACTTGTGTATTATACCGTCGACATACCAAGCGAAGAGATTACTCGCCAAGGGTTTGTACTCTGCAGTTCTGTTGCTATTGCGCACGCAATAATGCATCAAAATACCGTATGGGTACTTACGTATTATCCCGGCGCTCATTCCCGCCAAACTATTTTTTCGTCAAATGTGCTGCCAAACTGTTGCCAATCGTATTCCAAACCATCAATAATTTCACTTGTCCGGCATTTATCTTTGTGAAAAATTGCTCGTCTTGTGGGACCGCCGGGATACGTAAGTACCACCGTATGTTCTGCTATGAATAAAAAGAATCGTGTTTCTTTTAAAATTTATGAATTTTTAAAATTGATTTATGATTTAACGACATTTAAGCGTTTAACAAAGCACTGTAATCGAAATAATATGAAAAGTGTGTTATTAACTGCGAAGTTTGCATTAAGCGAAACTATTATGTGTAGGCCGGTGGCTCCATTCGATGAACTGCGTTTGTGTTGTACTTTTTAAAAAAATGTTTGTGTGTGTATTTAAAAAAAATGTATGTCTTGGCGGAATTTAATAAAAAGGTTTATGTTTATAATATCAAAATTTTTGTGTTTTATAAATTTAGTATTTCGTGTAACTAGAGGCGTGATGTCAGTACTTTATGTAGGTGCTATTTCAGAATAATACGTTGGTGCTTAAGTTAAATATGTGAATGACTTTATTTGATTTGAATCCATTGCAGTTTGCCAGAAATCATGGATTGCACTTAGAATTGCAATGAAAATGCCTTCATTAGAATGTATAGACGTCTCCACATAAACTCAGCCAAATATGAGTAGAGATGTATATATTTATTGCTTTAAATCTGTGTATAAACGCAAATAGAAAAGGCAGTATCTATTGGTTTTTGTTTTTATAGCAACTCGGGTGGTATGTAAATATTTGAAGAGAAGTATTTTAAGGTATCCCGACCTTAGCGACGCATACTAGTTGAAAAACTTTTTTGGCGAAAATGTCGACGGTATAATACACAAGTACCATTAGACCTATATTCGAAACGTTACTGAAGGAGGATGATTGTAAGAGTGTTTTAGTTGGAGATTTCAACATAGAATTAAATTCCGATCAAGGATCCGATTTCATAACTGAAATGGGTACTTTAGATTTTCCAATACGCATTAATCCAAAACATTTTACCACTAGGGGCCAAACAACAATTGATGCAGTTTTCAGCAACAAAATTATGCGAACAGGAGTCTATATGAGCACTTACAGTTAAAATTGTCCTCTATATGGCAGAGTTAATTGAATAGATCAAAAATAAACTGAAATTTTTCCAGCCGAGTGCGTAAATAAAATCTGGAAGAATTTCAGATTTTTTTTTTTTGCCACAATCATATTTTCTCCCATAACACATTCAAGAAAAGCAATTTTCTAGAATCCAAAATGAATTTTCTAAAATCTAATGCTAAAATTTTTAGCCACAACTATACACCACGCAATTTAGAAAAGAATGCTTAACTTCTCCCAAAAAGCATCTAATTCCACAACTTAATAATTGGCTTAAATCCACAAACAGAATAAACGGATGAGAATTAAAAATTTGCTCCCAAAAATACGTAATTAAACCAACAGAAAACGACCTATCTATATCTCAAAAATACCTGGGCCGCCAACCCTTCAGGATTTCAAAGAGAATAAAATATTAAAATTCGCGCCTGCCTGGAAATACCCACATTCCCCAAGAAAATAATCGTATTGCACGGATGCATGAAAACCAATAGAAAAATTCTAAACAAAAGTCGCGCATGCGCTTCATTAAAACGAACCGAAACTTAGAAATTTTGAACCAAATCTAAAATCTTCGAATCCCACCCAAACGACAACTGCGAATGCGTTTGGCCGAAGAAACAAAATGACAGCTTATTTTTTGTGTTTTAAGCATAGGGGATCAAAATGGCGGATTTTTATAAGGTTGCCAGGAAACAAATAGAAGTCGCCAAGGTTACCACATTAAACTTTTTATCGCCTCGTTGGCTAAAAAGCACTGTAAAGTAGGAATCAACCCAATGACGCAAATGTTACCATTACGGAATGTTTTTAGGGGAGGGCTAAAGCCCCCTAGCTCCTCCCATGGTCCGCCACTGGGCAAGTACTGAAGTTGCAATATTCCAATTTTAGAATTTGCCACTTTTAAAAACAGTTTAAGTAAAGAAATCATCTGCATCGTATCTATAAAGATATACAAGGAATTATTATCTGTAATTAAAGAAATGTCTAATATTTAAAGTGTCTGGAACTGAAGTGCTACTTTTCTGGCAACCATATTGATGAAAAAAAATTCCATCACCAAAAGACGCCAAAAATTATAAAACTCTTAGAAGCCAAATACTAAAGCCGCTCTGTGGACTGTATATTTATTTATTTAAAAAAAAAAAAAAAAAAAAAAATTTTTGACGATTTTTCATAATTTGGCAACTTACGCATGCGTATAACTGATTACCATTTCCCATTCATGTTGGCAATAAAATAGTGCGCTATACTTTTTTTTGCTAAAATCTGCCATAATGGCACAACGAGGCCGCCAAATATTTCATGTCGCAAACGAATGGTAAATTACCCAAGCGGAGCCACGAGAATTCTTGCTTGAGATTTTCGGTTGGTTGATTAATTTCTGATTAAGGCAAAGTGACACGAGGGCTATCTGCCTTAGGGCAGGGGATTTTTTAAGGTGGTTCTAACGTGTATTCACGCTGCATTTCGAGAGAAACCCAAAACTGCAGTCCGTTTGTTGAATTGACAGCGGTGGGGCAGGCCCAAACCCACAACCTCCACACCTCGGCCACTTACCATATTCAGTGTCAGTGTCTTATCAAGTCGACCAAGGTTTCCATTGAGATTTTCGGAACAAATACGTTTGAACTGCGTTAATTATTGCTTGGCACAGTTTTTACACTCACGTCCAAATTTTAAATTTATCTTTACATACCCCAAAAAAGTGTACACCACATGGCTACCTTGTGCGCCTATTAAATTATCAATGTTTTTACCCTCCGCTAAAGAGGGTAATAGTTTTTGGCAGACAAAAAAAGGTCGTGGATGATAATTGATAGTAGTAAATAAAGTAAGCATATGCACTTTTGAAATTCGCATCATATGGATCAATAAAATACATGAAAAATCTTTATTGTTTTAGTGTATACGCAAAAATACATTTAGCTTTACGTTAGTTACAAAAGGATGAAGTAATAAATTCGAGCAATTTTTCACAAAAGATTTACGAATAGTTTTGTATTAATAACTATGAATTAAAAGTAATTAAATTATTTACGTATATTCCATCAAGGTGTTTGCGGGGATGGCAACGAAGATTCTTTTCCTCTTTTTCTTTCGCTGGTTGCCAGGACGATAGTTTAGAATAAAAATAACTTTTTTGTTCTAAACAAATTTATGTAGCTGAAAGGTGTAATATATCTAGACAAAAAAGGTCGTGGATGATAATTGATAGTAGTAAATAAAGTAAGCTATTAACCGTGATTGATTGAGACTATGGTGCTTTCTCAAGAGACTAAAGACCAAATCATATCGCTTTATTTTTCTGACACACCACTCACGCAGTGTGAAATAGCTCGTAGGCTTGGTATTTCACGCTCTACTGTTCAGTATTACATCGTTAAATATCAGAAGAATATACCCGGGACTGTTGTTCAAGGCCGCGCTGGCCGTCCTCGCCAGTTGTCTAATCCGGAAGAAAGTCATCGTGAAATTAACCGTCTATTTATGCAAAGAAAAAGGGAAGATCCAGATTTTCGTGCTCAAGAAGCGGAATCCAAATCCAGAAGACAAGACAGAAAACGTTTACGACTCTGTCTAGATATACCATCGAAAAGACCAAGAACAGATACTGATCTAAATGTAAGGTGTGAAGAACTAGAATTTCGTAAATTAGCTGAGAAATTTTTCGAAGCTGTTGCTGATGGTCCAATCCACCAATGCTATTGTTGTGATCGACTGTGGTTCAAAAAGTCAATAAGAACCCTTTCCAAAACAACTTTACTGTCCAAAGGAGCGACAACGGACTTTATAAAACTAGTCTTTTACAAAGATATCGGTGATATTGGCAAATTTTGCAGAACATGTTACGATTGTTTGATTAAATTGACAATACCACAATTAGCTATAAGCAATGGCTTCGAATTCCCCGAAATACCGGATTGTTTAAAATACTTGACACCACTGGAAGAACGGTTGGTTTCTCCCCGTTTGATTTACATGCAAATACATCCTGTACATGGCTGCCAATACAAATTAAAAGGTTCTGTCAAAAAACCTCTTTAGCGGAGGGGAAACTAATTTCAGCTGAAGGCTGAATATTTTATTAGCTCTTGGTTGGTTGGTTGGAGTTTATGGTTTTTATGTTGTTTTTTTTCTATGCTCTTCATCTAAGCTTCTTTCATTTGGAAGCGATACAATACTTCTAGAACACTAAGGTTTAGCAATTTCTAGCCAAATATTTGAGATATTAACAAGCTGGGCTCAGTTTCATTTAAGCACTCAGTTTCATTAAGACATTTAAGCACTTAATTTGGAGATATTTCTCCAAAGGCCGCCAAGTCTGAGATAGTCTGCGAAATTTTGGACATAGCCGAAATTGGGATTGAACACAGACTTTTAATGAATGGAAGGTACGGGCGGGAGTGCTCCGCACACACTAACCTTCGCTCTCTCATGGGATCTCTGCGGAAACTTGCCTAACCGGTTTGAGTGTGGCATTCTAGCAGCGGAGTTTGCAGGTTGGCTCTGCCTCTTGCGTACCATCACGAAAAACTTCGGATGGTGGGGTTATGCGGGGGCCCCAGACATATTCGATTTACTTCTGACTTTGTCCTTTGATCTTGACCATCACTTCGCCCGTGACGGAAGGTGCTGAGGCCTCTTTCCCTGGATGGCTTATTCTCGACGGATGTTCATCGACTTGAGTGTGGCAAGCTACCTGCGGCGACGGAGACTTCGTGGAAGTTGGTGGAGTAGCATCGAGCTGCCGGCTACGTTTTTGTGTATGCCTTGGTTTCTATGTGGACTGCGATGTTTTTCGTCTTTTGTTAATGACAGCTTTGGGCGACGTTGTGCTGAAGAAGACGGTTTCGTACCTCACCTCCTTGCCAAGGTCCTTTTTCTTCTTTTTTCGCCAAATCTCTTCCTCATCGTCCCTTGTCATCTGAACTCCACCAGTTTGATTTCCGCGTTCGCCGATGAACCCATCCAGCCATGTTTTTGGGTATCCTGGTTCCACGTGCTCGAGATTGTTGTTTTTCTTCTTTCTGCTTCCCGCCGCTGCTTCTGGACTTCGTTCGGCTCCAGTACTGATCTGATTGATCAGGGCCTTCGGCCCTCCCTTCTGTCTCATTACACTTACCACAAGATGATGATTTGCTTCTGGAGATAAGGCGATTCCCGATCAGGTGCTGCATTAACATTAACGTTTTTCAGTCAGTCAGAATTGAAGGTATCCACAGACCTTAATTTTGTCGCCGAAAAATAAGTTCTCAAAACTGAATCCAGCTTGGCAATATCTTTTATATTTGACGAAAAATTGCTAATCTTTGTAATGTACTATGGAAATAATATTGTTAGAAAATCAAAAAAAAAAAAATGTTTTTAAACCATTCCTTGAAAAGTTAGTAATAGTGCCGTTTGGAGAAATATATCGGAAGTCGCCAAAATTGATCACTTTTGGAAATCTATCACCAAGTTTGTTAGCCGAAAAATAAGTTCCATAGATTTAATTTTGCTTGAGAATATCTTCTATATCTGGCGCCAGTGGCGTAGCCAAGCCAAGGGGCGGGTCATAACCCCCCATGAGGAATTTTTTGCCGTACAATATGTATATTCTTCTATCCCTTATCACACACACCTATACATATATATGAGTTGAAGTAGTCATAACACCCACCACCCTCCCCATGAAAAATTTCTGGCTACGTCATTGTTTGGCGCGAAATCTCAAAAACCCCTATTTTACGAAGGAATAATTTTCCGTTATAAAGTAATTTGAATTCTGTTTTCTATTTTTAAAGAAAAATCATACTTGTTTCTGAACTTTTTATCACAGTTTATTTTTATTGTTTCATGCTGCAACTTTATGCCATATGCAATGCTCGTATTTTTTTTTTCCTGTGTATTTATGTGCCATAATGTTATGTATAAAATTTATAAAAATTCACAAAGCTTTAAATTCAATTTCTGAGTAATCCGTGAAAGATAAGAACAGTTAATTTTGAACAGAAGAGTAGAATTGTGCCAAAACAGTCTTAGGAGATTTTACAGTTTTGTTTATTTTATAGGAGTAAGAGTATGTTTATCGCCATGAGTAAGAGTATGTTTATCGCAACAATTTAGTGACTTTGAAATTGTTAATATATTAATTTTGCATGCAGTTGCAGTCTACAATCACCTTTGTTCACCGATTTCTTTGTCTCACAAGTCGTTATTTTAGAAAAGCTATACGAGAAGCCATATAATAAATGCTGTCAGTTAGAATTTGGTAGAAATGCCGAAGCATCAATTCCAAACATTTTGTAGAAAATTGACATGTTAGTATTGTTGCTTTTCCTGCTACAAACAAGACTAGGGGAGGCTATTCGCAGCAAATCGAACTATTTCCGACTCGAAAAGTTTCCACAGTGGAAAGATTGTGTTTTGCTGAAAATACCCTAACCAGGAAAGCAAAAATTTGGCATACATCAAAGAGACATTCTAAAAAGCAAGCTGAAGCAAAGAAAAAATAAAATAAAATAACGCTTATTATTTCTGGAACCGCAGCCTTGCGCACTCGGAGTTCCAGGAAACTTATTTTGCTGTAGTTTCGAAGTAGATAAATGTCATTTTCTACGCCACACTCACTTACTCTAGGCGATCTGAATACCAAAGTTGAATGTAAAAGTACTAATTTTAACCCCCTGATGCTTAGGAAAAGGTATTATGGGCCTTTGTCTGTACAGTGACATAGCAAGCAGAACTGGCGCTCGGGGTACGACTCCTTTTTGGCGCCAGTCCATGCTATTTTTTGACCAATTTTCTTTGCCTTAGAGACGATTTGGCGCCCCTCTGCGAGCGGCGCCCGGGGTATGATAGACCCCCCTTGCCCCTCTCTCACTTCGCCACTGTGTCTGTCTGTAGCATTGCAGCTTTCAAATGGATGGATCAAATTTTAATGAGATTTCTTAAATTTGAAATGATTCTGTGGCATCGTAGCTGTACCTCCCTCATGGATAAACTGATTTTAATGTGGTTTAGTTTGTTCACAAGTTACCTTAATGAGAACGGCACTTAGCTATAGATGATGATATTCACTTGTTGCAGTTACATATGTATTATCTACAGCCAAAATTTAACTACACCACTCGATAGCTAAAGGATCAAAGAATTCGCTGCGGCATGTTGAGGTGGTTTCGCTGGGTCATATAATGTCCGTTTAGCATAAATTTTGACTCAGAGAAGCTAGAACGTTCGTTTGCGTTTCAATCGTCGGCTCTCGTCAAGGTAGGTCTATCGATAGCGTACATAAAAATTAGTGTGAAATAGTTATAGTGAATACGTATAGTATTAAAGTTAAAAAAGAAAATAAATAATGCAATGTCTGCCTATACTCTCCGAAAAGCCAAACCAAACTGCAGAGAACGTTTACGGTTGGAAAGGGCTTCACAAGAGCAATCCAGTGATAGCCGTTAAACACCATATGACAGAGCGAAGCGGTGGCGGAAACGTATGAAAGATTATACCTGAATACGAGCCAGACCTCACTACACCAATCATGATTGTCGGAGACTTTAATGTCAATGTCTCGCAAGACCGCTTTGTTGCCTGACTTTATGCTCAGTGACTTTAGTTTGTCTTAAATCGAAACTTCTCCAACAATGCTAAATATAGGTAATACCCAAGACCGGGTGTTCGGTCCCCCCCCCCACCAAAATTAAAAATTTTGTAAATAAAATAATAATTATGAAGTTTTTTGTGAAAATTCAGCCTTTTACACCGTTTGGTCCCCTCCGAAATTTTTTCTGGGTACGGCCCTAGTAATACCTGTATTGAATGCCAGAAATCTCGATGTATCCTGTATGCCGTTTTTTAAAATAAAGTTATAACATAGTAATTATTTGTTTACTTGATTTCTTTCCTGAACCCAATGAAGCTCAAAGTATTGCTCATTATGTACACGCATTGATGTAAAACAAACGGCCGTGTTCACAACACAGCCACACACCTTTTTTACTTCCTTGTACGTAGTATAAGGAAGTAATGTGATCCCGAAAAATTTTGGGGGCCAAATTTCGACAAAAAAACCGATTTTGACTACCTCTAAATTGAATTTTAAGAATTTTTTCGATGCATCTCATCGTAGGCTAGCATGCCCGATCATATTAACGCGTCTGCAACTCATTTTGACCAGCGGCGAGTCTGTTGTGGTCAGTTTTTCCATGCCGTCTGTACGTACGTACGTATGTATGTAACTCGCATATCTCAAAAACTATTGGTCGTAGAATGTTGAGATTTGATATTTAGGATTGTTCTATGATCTAGTTGTGCACCTCCCCTTTTGGTCGCAATCGAATGTATAGTTTATGTACAGGACCGCCCAAAAGATTCGAAATACATTACGCTCTATGGGCCGAAATTCATTAAACTCGCTTAACTCAAAAACTATTAGGCGTAGAATGTCGAAACTTCATATTTTGGATAGTTGTAACATCTAGTTGTGCACCTCCGCTATTGGTTCCATTCGACTGGATAGTTTATCTACAGGACCGCCCAAAACATTCGAAATACATTACGCTCAATGGGCCGAAATTCATTAAACTCGCATATCTCAAAAACTATTAGGCGTAGAATGTTGAAACTTTATATTTAGGATTGTTGTAACATCTAGTTGTGCACCTCCCCTTTCGGTTCCATTCGACTGGATAGTTTATCTACAGAACCGCCTAAAAGATTCGAAATACATTACGCTCTTTGGGCTGACATTCATCAAAGCGTTTTTTAGAGGTTTTGGGCTATTTCAAACGACTCAGGAGTGATATATGCTGTAAAGAGTTAGAAAATGAATTCCTCCATTAAAAAAAGTGTCTTTATCATTTACAGTTCTGCTACAGGAACACTTAAAAGATTTCCAATACATTACGGCCAATGGCAATTTTAGGGGCATTCATCCATTTCAAGCACAATACCGTCCTACCACATAAGTTAGGTAATGGTCCGACCACGGTCACGTGCCTCCCTCAAGAACTATGCCAAAAGTCGCCAAGCTTGGCGACTTTTGGTGTACGTGTGTGCATATTTAACTCTCAAATCTCAAAAACTATTATGAAATTTCATATGTAAGATTGTTGTAACATCTAGTTGTGCATCTCGATTTTTGGTTCCAATCTGCTGGAGTTTCTTTACAGGACCACCAAAAAGAATTTCAGTACTTTAATGTCTATGGACATCTTCAATATAATACAATTGTAGTCAGTCATTGTTTGGTACATGCCCAAAATCTCGCCGTCTGTCCTCGACCTTGGCGAGTTTTGCCGAAATGTCGCCAAATTTGGCGATAGTCAGTCATTTGGTCCATGCCCAAAGTATCGCCATTTGTCATCGTTCTTGGCGAGTTTTGGCGAAATATCGCCAAATTTGGCGATAATCTGTCATTGTTGGTCCATGCTTAAAATCTCGCCAAATGTCGTCGACATTGACGAGTTTCGCCGAAATATCGCCAAATTTGGCGCCAAAAATTATTTCGTATTTTATATAACTCTAAAACTTTAACCCGTACAATTTTGAACTTTTGTATTTAGAACTATATTATAATATCTAACTGTTTTCAATATCTTTTTTGACAGCAATCGACTGGGAATTTATTTACAGGGTGAGCCAAATGACTTTAAATACATTAAGGTGTATGGATGCATTCAATTCATTGAAAGTCAGTGGTCAATGACAACTTTGGCTATCCCCAAAATCTCGCAAACTATCTCAAGTTTGTCGGCTTTTGGTGAAATATCGCCAAATAAAGTGTCAGAAGGAAATCTTTCAAATTGAACTCAGCTTGGCGATATCGAAATATTTGGCTAGAAATCGCTATACCTTACTATTATTGATATTTTATCTCTTTCAAACAAATAAGTTTAGAGGAAGTGCGTAAAAAACATTTTTGAATTAATAGACGTGCAAGGAAGTCATGTGTTGGACACATCAGATTTTTTTTTTTTTAAATAAATTAAACTGCTTTACACTCGTTGCGTATTGTTTGATAAGTTAAGAATGTATTTTTATGAAGTACTTAATTTTTATTTTACAGGAAGTAAGTCGTTAATGTAACAGAAATAGAACGTGGTATTTAATGCAAGTTTCGTTGCAATAGAGTTTCTTTACGAATGTCAGTGTATCTGCAGTGGAATTTAATTAGCTTGTCATTTTGTTTATAGTTTAGAAACATAGACAATTAGTTGCCAATAATTTGTTTAATCGTCATTGGTTAATCTATGTATGATATATATACCAAAGAACTTTCTTAAAGCCAAGTATTTGGTAGGTGCAAAAGCCGTTTGTAGTATCTGAACAGAATTCGGTACTAGGGATGGACAGATAAGAGACGAGATCAGAGATTTTCAGGGAATAGATCCCTGCAACGCAGCTAGTATCTCTCACTAAGGGCGCGTTCGAGAATTCATCGGTCGTGCACCGGCGTTACCGGTGCACGACCAGAGCGTTCGGAAAGGCGGAGCGTCGGGCAGAGCTCTGGAAGTAACCGCTTTCGAAAACGTTTCGGTCATGTAGCGGTTGTCTGCTCAACGTGACCAGAGCGCAACCAGAATGACCCTGCTAGCGAGGTGGGTTATTCCGGTTATTAGCGTAGTGTTGCCAATGTTTATTTTTGTTTTCTTGGCTTGGAATCGGATGTGGTGAGGATGACCGAAACCGGTTGACAACCGTGACGTCACTTAACCGAAGAATGACCGCGACCGGTAGCACCGGTGCATAACTGACCGGTGAATTCTCGAACGGGCCCTTTATAGACTGTGACAAGTTACTACTATCCCCAGAAATGTACCTGAAAGGACTCGATGCGGTTTCCCACGATGTGGAAAGCACACTTGACCTGTGCACATTCCAAGAGCAAAGAGGGTTCTTTGATTTTGCCGACCGACCCAACACGACGAGTGCGAACGCACAGGGAGCTTGGAGAAAGATCCTAGGCGAGGTCCTTTGATTGTGCTGACCGACCCCACATGAAGCGTGGGAACCCGAGGTGGGGTTCTGGAAGAGAGCTTCAGAGTTGGTTTGGAGCAGGGATCCGTAACTTAACGTAACAAAATTGTAACGTTATTCGGCCTTGTAACAAAATAATTCGTTATACAATTTTTATATGTACAAATAACTGCTTGATTTTCGTTATGTATTAGTTACGTTCCATTTTGTATTTTATTATCGTACCGTAACAAATCTACAGAACGCAAATGAATACGTTATTGCAATAACGTTATTCAGAATAACGTTATTCAATGGTATACTTATTATAACGTTATTCCGTTTTGTGTTATACTCAGAAACTGAACAAAAAGTAACAGAATGCATTCGGTTACTCATGCTAACGCTTAGTTTATAACGTTAAACTCACCTAACTATTTAATAACGATACAGTATCAATTAGTTATAGAATATAGCATTTCGCTGAATAACATTTTAAATACGATATGAGACCATAACGTTAAAGGAACAGAACGATATTTTCATACCGTTATAGCTACATAACTATATGCAATAATATTGGAACATTTCGTTACAAATTATAACATATTGGTGTCAATATATTTAAATACGTTATAAGATATAACGGTTCAAATAACTTAAAGATTTCTGATCCGAATCAACGGCTTTTCGGACCGAGAGGAGGGTGTAAGATAAGTGTTGCGTGAGAGCCACCCTTACTTATGTTTTGTATGTAGCACACACACGGACATAGGGGCTGTCCAGGAGCAAGGGCTTCGAAAGCATAGGCCAAGGGGATCATTTGCCTCCCCCCTAGATTATTATATGCCGTTTTTTCTCTGCTTTTTAGTTTTTTACCAATACGATAACCATATGTTGAAACAATCTTTGTCCTCCCCCCACCCCTGCATCGGAAAATTTTGTGCCGACGCCCATGTCCAGGAGTCGTGAGTCAGACAGTATGATAGGGGTATATTGAATAATATAAGGGTATATAAAGGGGTACATACAAAGCCATTGCTAAGGCTTTATTTAAGGAGGGGAGATAAACTGCCAAGTCAAATATCGGTTTTTACCAACTTATTAATTTTTTTATCAACTATATTACCAACTTTTAATTTTGCCAACTGGGTTTGTGTAATTTTGTCAAGCGTATCGGAAATGAATTATGGTTTTCGTTATTTTATTTATTTATTTATTTTTTTTTTACCAAGTTTGCCAATTAGGAGTCTAATTTTGCCAAGTTTATCAGAATTTTGCGAGTATTAGAGGGTAGACTCCCCCTACCCCACCTCCCCCTTTAGCAAGGACCCTGTGTACATGATCTTGAAGAAAAACCTTTTTTTCTAATAGTGGGTGCATGAGCTAAATTACTTGAACTTCTAAAGCCGAGATTCCAAAAGGAGTCAATTAAGTTTTCAATGGGTCTATATTATTCCAGGGACATATTGGGGATCGAAAATAACTTTTCGCACTTTTAACAGATTTCTTCTTCTATTTCTGCTTACTTTTTAAATAAAAAATTTAAACATCTCTGAGGCACAGTCAGCTGGGACATACCACCTTTTTACGATTGTAAAAACTGTTTTGGATGAAGTGGAAAGTCTCAGCGTTTTGGCTTATCCCGCGGTTGTCAGTCTGACTCTGGAGTTTTGGATATTGAAGAGAAATCGTTTTTTATTATCTGGGTTATTTAATCGTCTAAGCCGAGATTTCAGAGGGTGTCAATGAAAGTTTTAAATGGGCAGAGGTTTCAGGGACGTTTTGAAGGGTGAAGATTATTTTTTTGTGTTTTAACTGTTTCTTGTTTTCTTTTTCTTTTTTAAATGAAAAAATAAATTTGTTGGTCTATTAATAAAATGAAATTAAGGAATTCGAAATTAGAGGCGTAGCAATGGATATATACCCCCCTCGACGCCGAAATTTTTAGATCAGTTACCATGAGCTTTTAGATTTTTATGTCTTGCAGAAATTACATTTATTTATTCCCGACACTAATGCATATTTTTACCCCGAATAAATTACCCTCTACATTTCTGGTCGAGGTAGTGAAAAGGTTGGGAATCTGAAGAGAATTTCGACAACATTAATACATTTTAAGAGACATACTGGTTTACGTGTTTAATACCAAAAGTGATATCATTCTTTTATAATTGCCGACATGAGCCGATCATTCTCGTTACAATTTTTTTCGGAAGGGGGGGGGGATTGGTAATATGAAGTGCTCGAAAATGATACAGCTTGTTCATTAAAAATATGAGTGTCTCACGTTTGAGTACCTCATGCGTGCTTAATCATGTGTACTATGATTCACGTTAACCACAACAGGGCAATAATTTACTAGTGACAGTTCTGGATCCGCGAGTAAAGCTTCAATGAACAAAAGTGAGAAAATCGAGAGTCAAAATAATTTTATTTATGCTCAGTCAATACACAATAATAAGTATTACACGACGCTATTTTCCATTTAAATGTTAACAATAATGTGTAAGGTATGTATGACAGACATTCACTGTTTTGTACAAGGACTAGTTTCTTCATGCTTCGAATCCTCACACTCACTCGTTGTTAGAACTACAGTACGATTAAAATCAAGCATGTTTTTCATCGTCGACATAATTTGTCTTTGTCTACATGCCTTGTCACGGCGAGGAACTTTTCAGATGTGATTGCCAGATAAAGCGAAGGGGAAGGGGAGAAAAAATTTTGAAAGTCGCACAAGGTTTGCAATTTTTGATAATTGATCGCCAAGTTTGGTGTCAAAAATACGTCTTCAAAACCAAACCAAGCTCTGTGATATCTTCCAAATTTGGCTAGAAACTGGCAAACGCGACAGATTATTACAAAGGAAAAGTACAGTTAGAATATGCCTGGCGAAAATTGTAAAACAGTTTTAGAAGGCGATTTTAATATAGATCTCAATTCCGAAGATGTGTTTTATGGAACAGGAAGACAAATATGGTACACTCATAGATTACGATACAGTTTCCAAATGGTATTTATAAAGGTGAAGTATAGTTAGAATATGCCTGAGAAAGATTCTTAAACAGTTTTGGTAGGCAATTTTAATATAGATTTCAATTTTGAAGAAGAGTTTGTGAGCAAGAAAGATAAACACGGCACTCTCATGAATTATGATGCACATTCCAAACAGTATTTAAAATGCTGAAGTATAGTTGGAATATGCTTGTAAAACAGTTTTAGTAGTTGATTTAATGATAGATTTAGAATCAAGATGTGTTTTATGGAGCAAGGAAAAAAAATACAGCACAATGAATAATGATACACTTAATGAAATAATTAAGAAAACTAGGGAAGAAGCATAGACTATGATATGCTTTTAATACATAACACTCAAGTGCGTATTTAAAATTTGTGTTTCAGATTTTAAATACGCACTGTGTTCTTAAGTGTTTCAGATTTTAACTTTAAAAAAAAATAATACAGCCAACTAGGAAAAATTCAAGCTTATAATAGTCCTGTATTTACTTTGAACAAATAACTACATCTTACATTTTAGCAGTTTGTTGCTACGGCCAGGCAAGTAAGGCTAAATAGTAATTAAAAGGAACATTCAGATAAAAAATACGATTTTCGCCAGTTCTACGGGAACATTTTGACTGACAGTGACTTGGCTTTGATTCACGGGGATTATGTAACTCACACGACATCACAAAAATTTGTCAACCCAGATGTCTTCTGACTTAAAACTCGGGGCGCAAAAAAGGAAAGTTGTTAAGAGCTGTAAAAAAGAAGTTCGTTTACATTATGGTCTATGGATAGAAATTCTTGAAAGTGCGCTATTGCATCGGCAGAAAACCGTCCGAAACTGTAGACCGTTAGATCGACAGCCGCGCAGTATGTCCGAACGCGGTACCTTCACACTTTGGCTATCGACCTTACTCATTGTCTTAACACTAGTGTCTAAACGGCGCAGTCGATTGAGCTCAAATTGAGCTTGTATGTTATAGGTCACGGTCGCATGACCTGCGTAGATTTTGGTGTGTGTAGTACTAATAATTTGTTCACAGGATTGCAAAAGTAATTCTTATGCATTTCGGCCTACGAATGCAAATCAATTAAAACGTACTAGTGTTTAAATGGTACATTCGAATAAGTTTAAAAAGGGTATGTATATTATAGATCGCCGTCACACAACCTGTATATCCGCCACTGGGTGTAATAAGCATCTTTATAACATAGTGAACTTTCTTGTGTTACTTCAGTTTTAAAGTATTTCAAAGACTGAGATAACCATTCCCCTCTTCTTTGAAATGCAAGAAATTCCCTTAAAAGTGCTCCTATGAGAACCCATGAATGACGACACGATCCATAGATTGAATACTATTGATTTATACGAAAGTTAATGCGAGTCATGGAACTGACTTCACGCTATATATACACTTACAGAATTTAGAGTTATTTTTAGGTTAAAAATGCAAAATAAAATACCAGGGACCAAATAGCTGCCTGGTTTGTCGTTGCATTAGTGAGGTTCTTCGTACATGTATTATATTTCTAAAGATAGGTTTATATTTTTTAATTCTGACAAAAAAGATTGTACGGAAATCTATTTGGGCGGTCTATAAAAAGTCCTTTTCGTTTGAACATCACACCGTTGTAAAATCACAAAATAAAAATATCATTATGTTCAAAATAATTATACAAAATAAACGTCTCCTTTTGAAATAAAAAATACGGTGAAGGGGATGGCATACCGCCTCAAATACAGCACTTCTATTCTGATTGAAAAGCAATTCGTATCGTAAATTTATGGACGAGAAATTTTCGTGAGAAATATCGTGTGTGACAATTCTCTGTCTCGTCTAGCGTCTCGCCTTGCTAAATATTTCCTTTCTCGTCTCCCCTCGAAAAATTTCCCTGTTTCGTCTTGCGTTTTAGTCTCGCATGCTAAACAGGAACGCGACACGATGCGATGTATCTCGTGTCCATTCCTAGTTGCAACTCTGCCGGATTAAAAGTGGCTAGAACCACAGCGAAAAATGGATAGAAATGGCTAAAAAGTATTTCAAGCTGAGAGAAAAATAAATTACTAATAAACTAATTGCAATAACAAAACAAAATTTTGATTTTGCCTCGTTTT
Source organism: Cheiracanthium punctorium (assembly GCA_038373885.1). NCBI lineage: Eukaryota > Metazoa > Arthropoda > Arachnida > Araneae > Cheiracanthiidae > Cheiracanthium > Cheiracanthium punctorium. The sequence goes on from JAWZYV010015293.1 coordinate 268,750, forward strand.
GAACGTGTCCTTAAAGGAATAAATTGTAACATCAAGTCAAGGTGCGCTATTGTGTTCTGGACATCCAGACAGTCGTCTACGAAGTTTTGTTTCGCTGTCGCAGAATGTCTACGCTTTTAAAAAGACGTACACCATCGTTTATACATTATGTTTGCGCATGCGCATTATAAAATAAATTTAAATAACATTTAATGATGCAAATGGAGAATTACAGACACGAACAAGCGGAATGGACCTATGACTAACGACGTTTAAAATGGCTAGAATGGCGTTTCTTTTTTCTATTTACTGGGTTTTCTTGGCCCTATCTAGGGCCCCCTTGTTCACTGGGCCCGGGGCTGCAGCCCCCTCAGCCCCCCCCCTTAACTGGGCTCTGGACCTATGACTAACGACGTTTAAAATGGCTAGAAATGGCAGAAATAGCTTCAAACAGGAAGAATACGGCTTAATTCCTTAAGTTCTGATATTCTGATTGTCTGAGGTGGGTGATTGGATGGGATATTTCGGTGAAAGGTCTCGACATACAAAGTCAAATGTAAGTCATGAAATCGAAGAACCTTTCTGCGCTGTTATCTTTTGTCGTAAACATAGCCAGAAGTTTATCTGGAGAAGTTGTGAAAAGCAGCGGTGCACCCTGGCGCCGAATTGTAAAAAATTTTGAGGGAGCTCTAATGATTCGTTGGGACGTAGGGGGGGGGGCGTTAAAAAATACTACTCAATAGTTTAATAGTTTCCATAGAATCAGGAATTTTGTAATTACGTTCCAAAATGTGCATTTTTCATTATAATCATTATATTAAAAAATTCTTTCTACATTTCAGAAAATCTGCATAATTGTTTCAAGTATCCTATCTTAATTTCAAATTAAATAAGTTTAAATGGAGCTCATAAAAATGTATATAATTTAATAGACATGAAAGAAATAATGTTTTTTTCGTTTTTTTTTTTTTTTTTTTTTTTTTTTTTTTTTTTTTTTTTAGATTACGTTGATTATCAACTCGGGGGGAGAAAGTCCGAGGGGAGTGCTCTCCGTGGGTGTTTTTAAAGGGGTCCTAAACTGTATTTACTCGAAGTTTCGGAGAAAATCCGGGAATCTCTGAAAGGCTAGGTAGGCGGATGCGACCTGAATTTAAACCAGGCACCTTCCGTTTACTAGTTGAGAGCGCTATGTGCACGGCCACTGGTGGGGCACATCAATTTTTTTTAACTTAATTTAAAAAAAAAGGAAGAAGTTCTGTGTTAAACGCGTATGATTTTTAAAAATAACTTTCACTTTCTTTGGTATAGTTTTGGATCAATATATTTAATAAAAGGGTCAATTATCTTTTATTTCGCATTAGAAAATTTCACGATTGCAAAACTATAAAGTATCGAATCCGAGTATCCGGAAATAATCTTCAAGATGTTTCTTTATCCACTCATCTTGCTTAGCCCTAAAAACTAATACAATTTTCTAACGGTCCCGCCACATTTCTGTCAATTCAACTCTGTTTAGACAGAAAGATTCGAAAATCGAGATTCGAAATAAACTTTAAATTTGCGCTTTCAGCTTATATTTATCAAAAATTTATTATGGTTAATTTTTTTAAGTTTAAAAAGAGTCTTTTTTATACAAGCCCAGTATTTGGTTAATTGTTGAAAACTTTTTACTGTGGATAATAATACTTTCATCACGAAAAAGAGTTCGCTTAAATATTACGAATGATTTATCGAAGAATTGGTTATTTCAAGTGTTTCAGGCTAAGGAAGGATTGTGAGAAAAAGGGAGAAAGCGTGAGGAAAATACAACCCCCTTCACATTTTTAGTTGCTTTTTCCAACGATGTATCTAATCAGGGATTTATAAATACAGGATGTGTCACAATTCTCTCCCGGGTTTGGAAGGCTTATAAAAAATAATATATTACCGATACGGCAAGTTATCTTTACTGAAGAAAAGAACACTACAAGTTTTGTTTCACAAATCACGAGCTTCCTGTATCTCTAAATATATACATATAGAGTGTGTCACAATCCCCCCCCCCCTCCGGGTTATAATTATATTACCAATACAGCATCAAAGTTGACTTTACGGGGAAAAGAAACATTACAAGTTTTGTTTTTCACAAATAACCAGCTTCCTCGTCGTTGAATTGGTCGAGGCTCTATCGACGACAATCGCCTTCATCCGTGACCACCACGCTCTCCAGACCATAAGTATGCGATTTTTTTATACAGTTATATAAAAGATCATGTGTCGGTACCCCGTGCCTCATTTACGCCAAAGGATCACAACCGCATTCGCTACCATTGACCATTCGCTACCAAGTTAAAGCGAGTATGGGAGGGAAGAATTTGACTTTAGACTTGATAGTTGCCACATCACGAAAGGTTCACATATTGAACATTTATGAAAAAAAAGCTTGTAACATTCTTTATTCAATAAAGTCAACTTCGTTGCTGTATTGGTAATATATTTTTTAATAAGCTTTCCAAACTCGGGAGGGAATTGTGACACACTCTGAATATATGTCTGTTCTTCTGTCTATCCTCTGTAAAGTATTAAGATAAATTCTAATATTCTGCGGTTTCTTTAAAAAAACGAAAGTAAAATTAAAATTACAAAATATTTAATTTCATTTAAAAAATAATTCCTTGTGTGGGGGTCTCTTCGCCCTCCTGCACCCACACTACGGGGTAACTTTCAAGTGTGTGTTCGGGGGTTTCGGAGGCTTACTGTATACTACTGCTAGGGGCGTAACCCTTGTGAGGAACACTTTCCAAACATTGTGTTGAGGGGGCGCAAAATTCAAACCCTGCCAGAAGCAATCATGACACCTCGGCTACAATGCTGTTGCTCTTTCTTCTCAACCGAAAGCTGTCGGCAACCTCAAGTTTGCGTTTATCTTGACCCCTCCAGGAACAAAACAACCCGCTGCAAGAAAGTCGCCCCCTCAGTCTCAAGGTCATCTTTTTATGGCTATTTTATCTGCTAATCATCTGCGAAGTCAAGAAATATTTCTTGCTACTTCTGACTAATTCATTTGAGACGATTACTTCTCGCAAAATCCTTTGAGGAGTTCTTTGTGAAAAAGCTCCGTATCCACAGGCTTTTGTCTTATCGAAAAATAGTAGCACCACACTCTTAGAGTTTCAACCAATATAGAAAAAAAAAAGATATTTGACAGTAGAAAGATTGGAACGAAATTTTTGAGGGGGCTGAAGCCCCGCAAGCCCCATGGAGTCGACGACTATGGCCGTACATATATAAACTTAAATTCGGCTTGATGGAAAAATATTAAAACTCATGTTAAAATTACCCGGGGAATGATATATCCCGATATCCTATTCATCCATTTCAAGCACAATACCGTCCTACCACATAAGTTAGGTAATGGTCCGACCACGGTCACGTGCCTCCCTCAAGAACTATGCCAAAAGTCGCTAAGCTTGGCGACTTTTTGGTGTACGTGTGTGCATATTTAACTCTCAAATCTCAAAAACTATTATGAAATTTCATATATAAGAATGTTGTAACATCTAGTTGTGCATCTCGATTTTTGGTTCCAATCTACTGGAGAGTTTATTTACAGGACCACCGAAAGAATTTCAGTACTTTAATGTCTATGGACATCTTAATATAATACTACTGTAGATAGTCAATGTTTGGTACATGCCCAAAATCTCGCCGTCTGTCCTCGACCTTGGCGAGTTTTGGCGAAATATCGCCAATTTGGCGATTGTCATCATTTGGTCCACGCCCAAGTATCGCCATTTGTCATCGTTCTTGGCGAGTTTTGGCGAAATATCGCCAAATTTGGCGATAATCTGTCATTGTTTGGTTCATGCTTAAAATCTCGCCAAATGTCGTCGACATTGACGAGTTTCGCCGAAATATCGCCAAATTTGGCGCCAAAAATTATTTCCTATTTTGTATAACTCTAAAACTAACCCGTAGATTTTTTAACTTTTGTATTTAGAACTATTGTAATATCTAACTGTTTTCAATATCTTTTTTGACAGCAATCGACTGAGAATTTATTTACAGGGTGAGCCAAATGACTTCTAATACATTGAGGTGTATGGATGCATTCAATTCATTGAAAGTCTGTGGTCAATGACTACTTTGGCTATCCCCAAAATCTCGCAGACTATCTCAAGTTTGTTCGCTTTTGGTGAAATATCGCCAAATAAAGTGTCAGAAGGAAATCTTTCAAATTGAACTCAGCTTGGCGATATCGAAATATTTGGCTGGAAATCGCTAAACCTTACTATTATTGATATTTTATCTCTTTCAAACAAATAAATTTAGAGGAAGTGCGTCGAAAATATTTTTGATCTAATGGACGTGCAAGGAAGTCATGTGTTGGACACATCAGATTTTTTTAATATTGTAAAAAAGTGACATGCTGAAACTGACTGTATCCAAAAGGTTATCTTTTTATTAAAAAATAAAAGGAAATACAATCAAAGTACGAAAAATTATCTTTGACTCCCAATACTTCAATAAAATAATCTAGCTGAAGTAGCAGCTTTAAAAAAAAATGAAAAAAAATCCTCTTCAATATACATTGTCAGCGATCCAGAGTGGGGGGAGGGACACAGGAACACGTACCACCTGAAAATTACAGTGTAGAATATTGACTTCGTTTTTAAATTCAAGTGAATTTATTTACCAGAAATATGAGCCAAATGTTTTGTGCCACCTCCAGAATTTTTTCTGGATCCGCCACTGTCAGTATCTACCCTGTTCATTTTAAATTAAATTCAAAATGTGCAAGTTAAAGGGTTATTTGGGAGCGCCCCTTATTGTTGGGGGCCCAGGCAATTGTCCCGAATGCTATGCTGGAAATCAGTCCTTGCATGTATCCTGTGTTTTATGTACGGAACACGAGTCTAGGTGGTGAACCCACTCAATACTTTTACCTTTCATTCACCCTCCTCTCAGTCCGAAAAGCCGATGATTCGGATCAAAATTTTTAGGTTACTCGAACGGTTAGATGTTATACCGTATTTAAATATATTGGAACTATTTGTTATATTTTGTAACGGATCGTGTCAATATGAATGGCATTTCGTTATTGCGTTATAACGGTATGAAGATGTCGTTCTGTTCCTTTAACGTTATGGTCTCATACCGTATTTAAATTGTTATTGAACGAAAGGTTATATTCTAACTAATTGATACTGTATCGTTATCAAATAGTTATGTAAGTTTAACGTTATAAACTAAACGGTTAACATGATTAACCCAATGCATTCTGTTACTGTTCTTAGAGTTATTATGTATAGCATAGAAAAGAATAACGTTATAATAAGTGTACGTTGAATATCGTTATTAAATATAACGTTATTCCCCGAGCAGTTTTGGGTCAAGTGACCGAATACTGATTTCTCAAATCATTAACGTTATTGATTAAAACGTTATTTCGTGAAGAACGATTTGAAAGTTACGGTATGAATAACGTTATTCGGCTTGTGAATAACGTTATGATTTGTAACGAATAACGAATTGGTTATAACGCGCATTACGTTAAGTTACGGATCCCTGGATAATACCATTTTCAAATAGGCAATATCTTTATTTTCTTGAATTTTAAGGGGGCCAATCCCCCCCTCCTCCTTGACAGTAGTAAGTTATGCTTATACTTTCATGGTTATTGCAGGGGTCGCGCTGTCGATCGCCAATGCTGCAAATTGTGAAAATAAAATTAGTTTGGCGAAACAAAATACATTTTGGCAAAAATATTGACAATTGCTTTGCTTAATAATGTCCAGAAAAATCTAATTTGGCAAATGAATTGGCGAAATGTTAAAAAGAGCCAGCGTAACCCCTGTTATTGTATCAACAAACATTCATTCTAAAATTCATTAAATTGTTCCTTGTAGAGATAAATGTGAATAAATTTCAAGAACTATTGTTTATGAAATTAATATTGGTTTTGAGGAATGTAGGTCTAGGTGATGATTACATTTATGGAAGACTTCTGAAAAGGATTCGACTCATGTTCATACTCCTCAAAGTTTTTATGCTACACTGTCATGGCAAATCAATTTTATTTATTGTTAAATAAGAATAGGTAGAACTGATAATCAAATAAGTGTTAACTTTATACACCGGAACTCAAATTTAGTAGTAGGAATGAAAAATGTATGAAATCATTTTCAAAAGCTCCATTATGTTGTGTATTGTTGGAATGGATGGTGCGTTAAAGCAGTGCTACATATGGAACTATTTCATTCACAGTGAATTTCCTTTTTTATTCCCAATATACTATGCATTTTAATGATTAAATTGTTATTTCATCCTATTCAATCATCAATTTGATCACATACTGGTATTATTCCCTTATCAGTGCACACTAATTATCACCAAGCATAACTGATTAACTTTTAAAAGTATAAAACATGTTTTGGGTTAAAAAAACATCGGCAAGCAATTTTTTCCAAGATAAATGCCAGACACATGAAATTATTGATGGTTCCGAATATGATTAGCAACAGTTTGCCAGCACATTTAACGAAAAAATAGTTTGGCGAGAATGACCGCCAGGATATTACGTAAGTACCAAACAATCTTTGCTGAACTTCACTTTAATTCTTTACTGAATATTTATGGAACTTTACTGAATTTCCTAATGAAAGCAGACAATATTGAAATAAAAAATATATAGGCATGAGAGACAGTTTAATGCATGACTTTTCATGATTAGGTTTTTGCCACTTGTAAAATTCATTTAAATTTCCAATAAATAAATAAATAAGCTGTAAAGAAAAACATTACTAAAATACCTAATAAAATAGTTAAATTTTCTTATTGTAATTGTCACAAACATAAATTAAAAAAACTCCTTTGAAATTGTACTAAGATTTGTCAGGTTTTGCCAGGATACATTTTTATGTGTCATTAATTACATTTTATTAGGAACATAAAGCACTCATTATGAATTATTTGAAAGGTTATAAAGTTTATTCTTCGACTGATTACACATTAAACATACAGCATTGAGACATAAAGGACTCTTAGAAGAAAAAGAAAATAAAGGACAATAAAAAGAAAAGTAAAACCTCTCTTAAGCAAACCTATCATATATTGGAAACATGTTTTACATGAAAATAATTTCAGATATTATGAATATCTGGCCTACTAATTAAACTTACATTCATTGGAAACTTACTTCCAGCAAGGAGCTCTCATAATTCAAGAGAGGCTTTTCCATAGCATAAATTTAAAATAGCTGTAACTGAGTAATTTAACTAACTAACTAGTTAATTAACTAACATAAATTACAAGTGAGTCTCATCACACAGCTAAAATGTATAATCTAAATATAGAAGGCAATTTAATTTTTAAAAAACATCTATTTGGTTTTGCATCCTTAAAAAAAAAAAAAAAAAAAACCACTTGTGTGTAAGTTAAACATTCTATACCGGACTCACAAACAATTACCCTTCCAGAAAACTGTGTCAGTTAAAATGAAATAGAATCCTGCAATTTTTGATTAAAAGTGAATTTTTGAAATAGTAGAAAAATTTATTGATGTGGAAGAGCGAAAAATTTCATTTAAAAATCTACAAATAATTTTGAACCAATCATTAGAGACAATTGTAAAGATCAATAGTGTTAAAATCAAGTTAATCACTCTAACTATAAAGCACTAAAGGATCAATATTTCTGAAAAATGAAATTTGCATGCTAATGTGACCAGCTGCACACTTAATGCCGCCAACTCAAACACTGTTCGTACCGAATTTCTATTGCTTTAAAAAATGAAGGATTTTGATTATGACTATGTAGTTAAAAGAGATGCAAAAGAGTGCCTGAGATGAGAAACTGAATGTTAGTCAAATATAAATCATGTTAGCTACTATGTATCTGTGACCATACTACATAAATTAATACTTTTTCCTGACTCAAATTCACAAGTTTTATATATGATAAAGTGGCCTCTAAAAAAATGGCCACCAGATAAGAAAGTTATACACTATTTGTCTGACATTTTTAAAATTAAGAACCATTTTGGTGGTCATCTGTCCAACATTTCTAACAATTAGTGTAAAATTTAAGACTATTTAAGCTGTTTAAAAAGTATACACTGTAAAAACGGTGCAACATAGAGTCTTTGAGATAAGGTTTTTGAAAGGTAAAACACAATTTTAATATGCAACTGCATAAAAAAAAACTAATATTATAAGAAGCAAGGTAGTTCTTTCTAAAAAAAATTAAATGCAATGTGAGAAAAAAATATTACCTGCGCATTGCAACTATTACATAACACAAATTTAAAGAAACAATGCTACTCAATTGATTAAACAAGTTTCAAAATCCATGTCACATTAATGAAATATGCAAAGAATATACTAGTAAAATATATACTGCATTTTAACATAAGCAGGTAGAATCAAGTATAATTAAATAAACACCATCTTTATTAAATATAAATATTAAATATTTTGAGCCCAAAAACTTACATTTTTGAAGATTACAGGAATAGCATCTAGCAAACCTATCGAGAAGACAGAAGTACCAAAACTGCTGCCTTTCTCAACAAGTGAACTGGAATTGCTATAAATATTTCCCATGCTGAAGACAGATTAAATTTTCATGTAAAATACTGCAGTGCTTCCTGTTTACAGGAAATTTGACATACACCTCAGCTGTCTCATTCTTCTCCAAGTTTGGACAAAATCTATGTATGAACTCACCCACTCCTAGAATTTAAGAAATAATTTGATTAGTAACACAGATTTTTTTTGCTAGGGTCCATAAAAAATGAAGTTCATATCATTTGTACAATAATGCAAAATGTTACCTATATGCAAATTCTTTGAGGAGAGAGTTGGATGAAGCACTCTCGCCCTTAGATTCACAACTCCCTGTAAACAAGAGATCTACTTAAAATACATTACACAAAATATAAAACTACATATTCACCCCAATGATAAATAAAAATCACCAAACTAAAATTTTACGTAATTAGAGCTGCTCTTGATTAATTTAATGGATCAGGGTTCGTACTCATTTTTCAAAATGAAATTCCCAGAGTTTTCCTAGTGATTTTTCAAGAATTTCCAGGCTTTCATAACAAATAAACAATACGATAAGTGCTGAGTAACTACTTTTAATTTATATACCCTACTCTAAGGTAATGAGATTATGAAAGCATATGGTAACCAAAATTATGCTCCCTCTAAATTATAGCATAAACAATGGATTACATGATTTATATCAAACATGGTTTCTTATTCAATTTCACCAATAAAAAATCAGGAAATATGTATGAGCTTTAAAAGAGTAAAAAAAGAATTTTCGGGACCACTTCACTGTTTGACAGTTCCAAGACAAATTTTTTTAATACTATTGTCAGTACACAAGGCTATTGGTAAATTTTCCATAAGTAAAACCCAGCAATCCCATGCTTGTATAAGCAATGAAATATTTACGATGAAATATGAAATGGGCAGTCATAAGTGATACATAATTTATCTAGTATGCATCTATTTCTGATTGCATGTGTGCATCATTAGGGAAGTAGTTTGCCATTGAATAGGGTGAAGGCCATAAAAATAAAGAGAGGGGGGTATATTTTCTTAAAATTTCAGGGTTGAAGCTTAATTTTTCAGGTTTTTAAAGGAAAATTCCATTTTTCCATGAGATTTCCCTGAGTTTTTCAGGTTTCCCTGTGGGTACTCATATGAGTACTTTTGAGGTAGGAAGTGATCTTGCGTTTTTACAAGAAACAAACTTTAAAAATGTTCTCTGTACCAAATGTTATGAAGCTTTTTCTGCATGTGCGTTCATGTTTGACAAATAACTATCCATATAACAGTAAATCATGCCTTAGTGTTATTATTTTGATACAATCTTGTACAACTTCTATGCATAAAACTAAATTTAATTCTAGTGTTTATAAAGTAGTGGTTTTAAGGTGGAAAAATTACAACCATTAAAAAAAAAACTGTTTCATTCATTTCCTATAATCGAATAACACTAACATTTAATTAGACAACCAATAACTTAAAGGAATAAAATGTATTATCGGAGTTATTTTTGAGCTATAAATAAACGTTCGAATTCAATTAGATTCATAAATTTATAGCGTCATTTATAGATCTTAATCCGTCCACTTGGCCACTAGAAAACGTAAACAAGAAATCATTTAAAGAATCTCTCCCAGAAAAACTCTTTGGTAAAAAACAAAAATTATCATGAAATTAATCATATATCAGTTTTAAATACAAACGATTGAATCATTTTACCAAAATTAATTTAATGTCGCTTATTCTGGGTAGGTAAACATTAATTTTAACAGCATCTCATAATTTTATCGGGCTAAAAGAAAAGAAAATACCTTCGATAGTTTTTCTGGATAACTCCATAGTTTTATTACAACTTTGCAAGTGTCGACTAAGCAATAATATCATCTTTTCAAGAGAGTTTGAAAGACACGGTATTTCGAGATCTATAGCACTTTTATGGCTGTCATCTCAGTTGTTCATAAGTACAAATTCGTTAAACAGTGCCATAACTGTCAGGGTTATGGTCACTCCTCCTTAACCTGCTCCTTAACGCCCCGCTGCCTCAAATGCGCGGAGCCCCACAGCTTTAGGGAGTGCCCCACTCGGGGCAAGGACCCAGTAAAATGCGCCAACTGCGCCGGGCCTCATGTGGCCTCCTACCGCGGGTGCCCAAAGAACCCGGCTAACAGACACAAACCGCATACCTCAGTACAAAAACCAAAACCCCCTACAAACAATGTCACTGACTTTCAAAACAAACTAGGAAACCTCTCAAACCCCCCACCCGGCTTCTCAGCCTGGACTCAGGTTGGACGGGGAAGACGTAATAAACATACAGTTTACCTCCCGGAGGACCTTGAGTCTAACACTGAAGACTCCGCCTCGGACGTTGAGGACACAGCCCCTCCGAGCACACAACACACTGAAAGCGCCCCCCAGGACCCCCCTGCGCAAGACGCCCCAAACACCAACACTTCTCAAGAGCCTCCGGCTCCCCCCACAAAGAAAAACACTAAACTCACCCGAAGAAAGAAGTCGCGGAAGGTGAAGGCAAACACTGCCAACAAGGATCGAAAACCTCCAAGACCAGTATTACTACAATCTCCTCTCTTGCAGAGGTAATACAGACAGTAAGAGATCTAAACGATCTCGTGGACATCCCCTCACTTCTGAGGATTCTTAAGACGGCCACTGATGCCGTTAAAGCTTACGATGACCCCCTGGACAGGGCCTTCGCCCTGCTCCAGGTTATAACCGACAGCCTGCTCCGTCTGCATGGGTCGAGCTCTTCAAGAAATTAGATTCATAGTGTGGAACGCCCAAGGGCTCCACAACAAAATCGCTGAGCTTAGGGACTTCCTGGCTCATAACGATGTCAATTTAGTCCTTCTCCAAGAAACTATATGCTTCGCCCCAATCTTAGCTACCGCATCTCAAATTACACCCTCTATCGAAATGACAGGCCTAAGGCAAACAGAAACCGTCTTTCTGGCGGTACTGCGATATACATTAGAACCTGTATCCCTCACTCATACATCTCCAACATCTCTCTAGACGAACTTGAAGCTACCTCAATTTTTGTACATACAGCTCAAGGCGATCTCATGATCTCCTCGGCCTATATCAAGCCAAAAATAAACTTTCCGGCGGACGATTTCCGCAAACTCCTCAGCCACTGCCATGCCAACATTATTGCCGGAAACATGAACGCCCACCACTTTGCGTGGAACGGCAAGTATAACTGTCGACGGGGCACGGGTCTATTAAAATTTCTTATTCAAAACCATGCAAAGCTCTCCTACCCTAAAACCCCCACTCACGGTGATTCCACTATTGACCTAATACTATACAATAACATTAAACAGCTCATCTCTAGCCGTACTATAAATCACTTCTCCTCGGACCACCTTCTGGTCCAATTCGATTTAGACACAAATATCATTAGCAGGGATTGCACGAGACTACATACAAACTGGTCCCACTTCACGGAGGAGCTCCTCTGTACCCCTTTCCCTCGCACCACACTAAATACTAGTACGGAAATAGATGAAGAAGCCAAAAGACTTTCGGATCTCATCCTCTACGCCTATCAAAAAGCTTCCCGCCCGGCAGTAGCAGGAAACTACACTAAACTCCCCCCCCCCCAACATCCGGGGCCTCATCAACCGACGTAATAGGGCGAGAAAAACCTATCAAAGAACTCTCAACCCTACGGACAGAACCACCTACCACCGCCTTCGGGCCGAGGTACAAAGACAAATTGCCACCCACAAGCATCAGAATTGGAATTCCTACATCGAGGAGCTCTCCCCTCACGCTGGCTCTGTGTGGAAAGCAATACGGAAGATCACGCATAAAAAATCACACATTCCCCCTCTTAAGGACGGAAATATGTATTACACCCTAGATACGGACAAGGCTAACATCCTAGCCAACGCTTATGAAGAGCAATTTTCTAACGAAGACGAGGACCCTGCCCTCGCCTCCCGTCACGCCACCATTTCTAGCCACGTTAGGAGCTACCTCAATCAAACTCCTACACATAGCAACCCGCCAACCTTGCCCTCAGAACTATGCAATATCATCAAGAAACTAAATGTCAAAAAGTGCCCGGGTCAGGACCGCGTAACCAATGTTATGTTGAGGAATGTGCCCGCAAAAATTCTTTTCTGCCTCACCAGACTCACAAACGCCATCCTTCACACTGCACACTTCCCCACTCACTGGAAAACGGCGGTAGTGTGCCCTATACCAAAGCCGGGGCAGTGCCTCACAAACCCTGCTGCTTACAGACCCATCAGCTTGCTGAGCTCGCTCAGCAAGTTGACTGAAAAAATCATTAAGATCATTTAAACCAAAACAACATACTAATGCCTGAGCAGTTTGGTTTTCGGGAGGGCCACTGCACCACTCAACAACTGGTTCGGGTTGTCGAATTAGCACATGACGCCATCGCCAACAACAAGCGTGCGGCTATCCTCCATCTGGACTTACAGAAGGCATTCGATAAAGTCTGGCACGAGGGTCTCACTTTTAAGCTAACTCAACTACAAATACCGGACAAATTTGTCCACCTCATTCATGATTACCTCCAAAACAGGTCCTTTACAGTAAAAGGTCAAGACGCTTACTCTACCGTCCGACCTATCAGGAGCGGAGTGCCCCAGAGGTCCATCCTTGGGCCTACGCTCCTTAATATATTCATAAATGACTTACCCCGCCATCACAATACCTCCATAGCTCTCTTTGCGGACGATACTGCTATCGTTGGCCATGCCATAAACAACAGAACCCTACATAACAGCATGCAGGAGCACACTGATCTAATCACCGATTGGATGAAGAATTGGCGCATAAAGCTAAATTCAAGTAAAAGCCAAGCCCTGTCCTTTACATACAAAAACCCACCATCTAGACTTCACGTCCTCGGCTCCCCCATTCAGTGGAGCTCCCACGTCACCTACCTCGGTGTCACCATCGATAAGACGCTATCTTGGAACAAACACCTCCAGAACACTGCCTTCAAAATGAAAGCCGCGTTCGAGCGTCTCTCACCATTATTCAATGCTAGATCCCTCCACCACAAAAACAAATCGCTACTGTCATGAAGCTCGGGAGGAGAAACATCGGCTTGTTATCCAACTTGGACCAACTACACAATATGAGAATTGCCGACTAAACTGTGGCTACCATTGATGGCGCCATCTATTGATGGCAGAGAAAAACAACATCGCGCGCTCGCTTTCCGATTTAAAGCTTCTCTAATTGGGATTTATTCATTTATGCTGAAATTTCATGAAGTATACACTAACATTTGAATAAATAAATACGATAATTAATATACATATATAATAATTTTGTTTCTATATTACTTAGTTACAACGATGTAACATCAGTTTGATAATTTAATAAATTTATTAATAATTTAAATAAATTCTCTTTAAAACTGCATACGAACGATATAATAGATCAGTTTTTGACAAATATTTTTGGTAGCAATTAGCTAAAAATTAAAAAATATTTCCTGCCTTCTTTCAGGCTATAAATTCCTCTTATATACCCACTCTTCCACATTATATTTTATTTATTTATTTATTTATTTTTGTCTTTAGTCTTAAAGTTGGTTAGTTAAACAAAAAAAAAACAAGTATGGAAAGAGAAAAACATTTAACGCCGTTTTTCAGCACCACCAGAGCCTAATTATAACCAACAAGGGCCAAAGGAATTGATGAATTTGGGGGAGGGGGGCATCTATGAAATTTGTTTTATTTTGATATAAAGAAGGATGTTTCAGAACAAGATTTGAAATTGGGGGCCGCTGGGCAAAGTCCCGATTTGCCCGTGCGATAATAAGAACCTGAGTACCACAAAAAATTACATAAAAATCAATGTCTTTTCAGTATCAGTATCATTTTTCAGTACTACAAAAAATTTCATAAAAAAGCATAAAGGAAAAAATTATTAATTCAATAAATACACGCATATTCAGTGATTGACCCTTTTGCATCAGTTTTGCAAGCTTTCACATATCAGAAAAAATTTATTATTTCATTAATTTTGAAAAATTTTGTATTTAAAAAAAAAAAAAAACAGACTTTGAATTGAAAATATTTGTTTTTGTATAAGTTTTGCAGACTTATGCCAAAAATATCTATTCATTATTGGTTTTGAAAATTTTTGTGTTTAAAAAGAAAATTCTATATATTTATCAATTTCGCTGCCGTTTGTGTATTTCTTATATAATATAAAATCCCCTCCCCCATCCTAATTAAATTAATAAACAGAAAAATATTATTCATAAAGCTGTTATTATTTTTTTAAAAATGGACAATTTCAAAGTGTTATATTGCTGTTTCAATTCGATTATTGGGCCATATTTTAAAGTGTTCACATTAGCATTATACTACTACTAACATGTACAAAAGGTTTTCTATTTACATAGTGTTACTTTTTATGTTATACATTTATAAGGGGCCATATTAAAGAAATATTATAGTGATGCTGTTTGGAGCTTTAAATAACGTTGGATTTTTCTTCCCGAGCGAAACATTTCTTTTCCTGGCTTCTGGATATCCACTGTTACATCCTGGTGCAAAGCAGTGACTCGCTCGACCCATATTCTATCAAAATAATTTATTTTATAAAAAAAATATAGCTCATTCACAATCAAAACAACGCTAAATCCGTATTCAAACGGTGCGCTGCGCCCCCTGCCGGTGAAAATGGATCCTGGTCCGTTTTCCCGCCTGATCGCCCATTCCCGATGATTCTCCTTAGAGCTTCATGGCTACTGTATACGTCTTTCGTCAGGTCTGTTGCCACATATGCAGCCCCGGTTTTGGCCTGCTCTGCTAAAACAAATATACAAAAAATTGAGTCCAAGCAAAGCGCCATCCTGAGAAAAATTAGGCGCGGTCACCCTTTCACCTCGTGAAAAATACTTGAACTACGAATACGACATACTGAATACGACAACTTGAAATGTGTTTGCCAGATAATGTGAAGGGGGGGGGGGGCAGGCACTAATAAAATGTTGAGTCGCACAAGGTTTGCCATTTTTGTTAAATGATTGCTAAACTGGGTGCCAAAATGCGACAATTTATTATAAATATATTTTGAGTATAGTTACAAAATGCCTGGCGAATATTGTAAAATAGTTTTAGTAAGCGATTTAAATATAGATGTTAATTCCAAAGAAGTTTTTTATAGAACAGTGAAGACAAATACGGTACACATCATAGATTATGATACACTAATGATATTTATAAAGGTGAAGTGTAATTTGACTATGCCTGGCGAAAATTGTTAAACAGTTTTGGTAGGCGATTTTAATATAGATTTCTATTCCAAAGAAGTGTTTTATGGAACAAACAGCCGGATTCTCCGCTCGTCGTTAATTTTTCGCAGTCGTTAACTTTGCCCCGCCTTGAGGTGGAGTTTTAAGGAGGAGCATCAAGGGGTTCATGCGATTGGCTAAAAGACCTCCCATTTTCCTCCGGAGTTGTTAGTGCAGTCGGTAACCAAACAACTGGTTCTGCCCAGTTGACAGCTAACAACCGACGATTTCGTGAACCACCGGGGCAGAATTCCACCCAGAGAAGGAAAACACGATACACTCATGGATTATGATGCTCACTCCAAAAAGTATTTAAAATGTCTACGAGATATAATTGGAATATGCGTATAGTTCGAATATGCCAGGTAAAGATTTTAAAACAGTAGGATCAGTAGGTGATTTTAAGATAGATTTGGATTCCAAAGATGTGCTTTATGGTTCAAGAAAGAGTTGATTCCTATTTTAACGGCCCTACTTTCGCCAACCTAAAAATTCCTCGCACTTTGGCGAGCTTTGAAATCATGGGTCTCTAGGAGTCAGGCGCGTAGCCAGGAAAATTTTTCGGGGGGGGGGGGGGGGATATGAAGTTATATGTGTATAAATAGACGGAATTTCATCACTAATCCAAACATTTCGGGGGGGGGGGATATATCCCGATATCCCCCCCCCCCCTGGCTACGCCCCTGCTAGGAGTTATGCACAAGTTTCAACGCTCCCTAAACAACAAAATGAAAACTAAAGTGAACAAATTAGTGATAAACACACTAGTTAAGGAATTTGAAGACACTTAATTATTAAAACTACATTTAATTGGCAACCCAAAATAATTAAAAATGTAACGGAATGCTATACTTACAGGTTGTTCCAAATCGCCATTTTATTTCTAAATTACGATTGCCACATAAATACACAAAATCTTCATGGTTACTGTATTTGTTTAATGATCGCCACCTTGGCGAGAGTTGAGGCGTTAAGGTAGGAATCAACCCAAGAAGATAAACACAGCACACTCATGGATTATGATGCACATTTGAAACAATATTTAAAACGGTGAAGTATAGATGTAATATACTTGGCGAAGATTGTAAAATAGTTTTAACAGGCAATTTTAAGATAGATTTCGATTCCAAAGATGGGTTTTATAAAAAAGGAAGAAAAATACTGCTCACTCATGAGTAATGATACACTTTCCAACCTAATGGAATAAGGACGAAAAATAGGGACGACACATAAATTATGATTGCCCTTTAATATATAGCACTTGGGTGCGTATTTAAAATCTGAAAGGCTTCAGATTTTCCTTTTTTTTAAAAATAAATGACACCAGAACAATAATTGCAAGCATGTTTCACACATCATTAATAACTTACAAAAATTAAATATCTGGTTTTACGTTATCAGCCGGTGTGTGTGTTTGTTAGAAATGCAGTGTCAATATAAACGTAAATAAAAGAAAGCATGTTGGTTCTACGTTATCGACCGGTGTCTGTGTTTGTTAGAAATGCAGTGTCAATTTAAAAGTAAATAAAAGAAAGCATGCTGGTGTTACGTTATAAGTTGGTGGGTGTTAGGGACATTTCTGAGCGATTAATTTAAAAAAAAAAAAAGGTAAGAGCTTTTTTTAATGAATCTTTGCAATTTTTGAGATTTTTAATGTTTTTATGTTGTCGTAAGTGCTACTTGCATACTAACAAGCTATACACACTTAAAAAGTGCAATATATATATTTAATAGTATACATAGATGTATATGTTTGTACATCTGCTCATTCACATCAAAAGCAATTTCTTATTTCAACTACTGGGAACAATTAAAATAATTTAATCCAACTAATATAACTGTTTTGTTTTAAATAAACACAACAAAATTAAAACAATATAGAATATTTTTTTTTTTTTAATGCGAAATACTTACATTCTAGACGATTATTCATTTAAGTAAGTGGAGAGTGCAGTTTAGTGTCCAACAGATCTATCAAAAAAGACTGAATTATTAAAATTAATTCATGCCTTTTCCAATGGGTCTGTTAGATAATTGCTCTTCAAATTATGCAGCAGAAATTCATGTAAGCACTGATTCATTCCTATAATTAAGAAATAAATATATAAATAGGGGAACAATTTATTTAGTTCATCACATATCCAACAATTTCTTCACTTATAATAAGCAATAGTCATATTCAATACAAATTAAACAGGGTTGTAAGTAGTAATCATGCAAAGTGATACATTGTAAAACATTTCAAAAATACTCGATCAATTCATAAAAAAATTATAAAACAAAACTCATACACATTTAGTTATTATTTGTGATCAACTAATTATTCATTATCACATTGAAAAACACCAAAAATACAACACTAGTTTAGAACTAATACATGCCGACATTACGGATGTACAATGTTTATTTACATTCTCAGATCGTTAGGCTTAGACGATTTCAACTATTATCGACGAATTAATCATATTTATAGTCATTCAATTTACTTGATATTCATACAAGAGATAAAACTTACTGCACTGTAGTTGAAAAATGGAGTGAAATGTCTTATTTTTTATTAATATTGAAGATATGAAGCAATTTATAAAACCCTATGGGAAATTAACATGGGAACACAATGTTTTGATGCCCAAAACCCGGCTGTGACGTCACACTTCGACAGCGTATACGGAACGACCTAAACATACCGCTCCTACGGGAGCACATACACAAACTCACCAACAGCTTTACGACAAACTTCATAATCTCGATAATGAGACTGTTGCCGAGTTTCCTGAGTATGATCACACCGACCCCCAAAACAAGAAGCGCCCTAGGGCGGCTCTTTCCACCCTTCTCCCCTAGTTCGCCCCAGATGGTCGAGCTACCCGCCCTGTGAAGTCCGATTGTCGGAGGGAGATCGGGTCGACATTCACATCAGTGGCGCCGACTACGTGGGTGCTCCGGGGCTCAAGCACCCACTGAAAAAATTCTGTGGGTGCTGAGCACCCACAGAAATTTTAGTGCCAAGTCATACTTTGAAGTTCGCAGAAAGGGCTAGGAAAAGACGTTTATGTGGGTGCTTCGGGCTTGTAAAAAAATTACGTTGGATGCTGAGCACCAGCAATCGTCTGATAACCCCTAACACAGTGATGTACACTCAAGGAGGGTTTAACCCCCCCCGCCCCAATTATGCCATTACGTAATATGAATATTTGTAAAGCATACTGAACTTTTTGCATTATTTCAGTACAAAAATGCTTTATTTGCTTATTAGTTGTGTGATATTTTAAAAGTTTAAAAGAAAATCTTTAATGAGGCCAAATGTATGTGGGTGCTTCGGTATGGACGTCCATATGAGTACTTTAAGACGTGGAAGGAGGGGGGAGGGGTTATTTATTACATTTGTAAGGTCATCGGCAATCGCGCTTTCAAACATTTTAGTACTGAAATAGTGAAAAAAAGGTTAGCTAATATAAAAAGTTCACTATACCGACGGCTAGAGGGAGGGACCCGAGCCTCCACCTACTTCCTTATATGAGCACCATGTCCTTTATAATTCAGATGCGCATGAGGAACTTCGATGAGACAATCACTGGCGTAACTATAGGGCGGTAGAACGGGCAAAAGCCACTGTCCCCCGGCCGGAAGGGGAGCCTTTCCCAAATAGAAAGCTAGAAAAAGTGAACTGCAACATGTTGGTTGAGATTCTGTACAATGAGGAAGGACCCTTTCCAATGAATTTATTACGGGCCCTAACGGTATAGTCACGCCATTGATGACGACGAGTGCTTTGCAACTGCATAGTTCGAAAATAAAATTTTAGTGAGGGACGGTTGTTTTTTTTAATGTACTACGTCAGATCTCAAGCACCCACAGAAAAGTTTTCGTGGGTGCTAAATACTTGCATGTATTTAAAGGAAGTGCTTATTTGCATGGGAGCTCCGCTCCACTACTTTTTTCTCTGTGAAATTTACACTAAATTTAAAATTTTAATTACCATCGTAATTTTTTCTGTTGATATTAATTTTATTACATCGCAAACTAATACATAGGTAACAAAAATTCACTTAATACCTTAAATTAGGTAATTAATAAGTGGATTTTTGTTAATTGCAATACAAAAAAAAAAAAAAAAAAAAAAAAAAAAAAAGGGCTCTCGCACTTCTTTGGATAGAAATTAAACCCTGTTTAAAGGCTACTTTCAGCTTATCGCTGTAGTTCGGAAAAAAAAAACCATGAAATTTTGGTATACAAATACAAAAAAATTAATTATGTCAAGTATTTCAAATTTTTAGGATGTATGTTTTAGAAACTCCACTATACACTGAAATAAACAATAAACCTGTATCATTTACGAAACTTTTAGAAAAAATTCTTTAAAATCGAAAATTTTAAAGAACGTGTTATTCTTTATTTCGGTATGTAGTGCAGCTTATAAAGAATCATCCTAAATTTTTTCGAATTCTTGGTGCGATAGTTTACTTTAATTTGTGTACTAAGACCGTTATGCAGATTTTGTTTCTTCGGCATACACCCTTATGTGCCTCGGAACTGGAGTAATTATAATAAAATTCCAATAAGTAGTAACTTAGCACATACTCTAAAATTTTAAAAAGTGCATGAAAAAAAAAGAAAAAGGAATCCAAACAGGTAATATTTTTGTCTACATAAAATAATAATTATAATAGTTTCTCATATGAGGACTACTTTAGAGATGTATGGGGGTCATCTTAATTTTCAGACATTTTAGCACGAAAATAATACTTAGAAGTTCAGTATGCTGTAAAAATGCTTACTATACCGATGACTAGGCGGGCTCAAATCTCAATTCCCCACTGCCACTTGCCTTCCTATCTGGCACCCATGGAAACAATGTCTTTCTAAAATTCAAAGCTTTTTCACAATGTGACGTGCGACTTCCCGCAGCCCCACAGGCAATGCCTTTGACCATTGCAGCCGAAGTCCTAAGTGCCCCCCCCCTTTCTGATCCACAGACCTCATCCCAGAATCTTCGTCCTCCATGGGAAAATGTATGAATACAATGAGACTGTGTTAGCCCAAGAGTACCGAAAAACGGAGAATTTGAGACAAAGCCGCTGGCTACAATCAGAAGAAAGTTCACGCGGGAAAGATAACACAGGAGTTAGGTGAAAGACTCATCCCATTATGGAAATGTTTTGAGATAGTTCTAATAATATTACTGCAGTATTCCGAAGTGAGTAGGTTTAATTGTTTTTATTGTAAATAGAGAACATCAAGGTCTGTCTGTTTACAAGCACCTAATATACAACACTTTGTATGTCTCTGGAACAAAAAAAAGATGCCCATTCATCAAAAAGTGTCGGTGCTTTGGTGTTAATTGAATGAGACCAAAGCGAGGCTTCTAAGGTATAAAGGTTTGTGTCACTTTCTTCTAAAGTCTCAATTTCCTTTTCTTATTTTTGAATGATTTTAGTGCTCATTTATTTATTGAAAAGATGGAACAGACTGTGGTCCACAACTAACATTTCGAGATGCCTTCAGTTTCATTTTCTGCGAATATTTTGTTCAGTTTTTGTTCTTGTTTGACAAGCGGAATTAGGTACTATTTGCTTTGATCTAGTCCAATGCTGTTTTTTAAAATTATACTGAAATCATGGGCGCATGAACACACATTACTGAAATGTATGTCTCTCGTAATTTTGCAAATTTGACCACTTAATGGTAGAGGGTAAAATATTTCTACTTCCGGAGGATGCTCAAAATCATGCCTGGAGGTTATATGGCCAGCAATTCAAAATATTTTTTGAATAATTATTAACTCTATGATAAACAACTTTTTTGTTCTGCTTTATTTTTCTGTTTGCATTAAATAGTTACCAATCTTTTTTATGTGGTCCTACACACATTTCAACATAGAAAACGTTGCATTAATTCATTCTGAGAAAACTATCTAGTTTTATTTTAAAGGTATAATTTTTGTAATTTTTTTAATTTGTGGGGAAAAAAAAGAAAAGAAAATAGGCAAGGCTTAGCTGCAGCTGTTTATAGGGGCACAAAAATGTAAAAAAATAAATAAATAAATAATAATAATAATTAAAAAAAACAGGAAATGAATGAGCTGAGAAACAATACTATGAATAACATATTTTGAAAAATGTATCAGGGATGAGATAGATTAAGTCTGAGGATTTCAGACAGGGATGAGATAGATTAAACAAGAATAAAATTGATCATGAATTGTTACATTCGAAAACTGAATCACTTTTTATACAAAATTTCCATTTACATGACAAGAAATGTGACTGATTGTGATAATATTGTTGCATGTTTTTTTTTTTTTTTTTTTTTTTTTTTTCCAATAAACGTAGTAATACACTTTTCTTTTGCTTTGAAATTTATAATGATTAGTTAAAACCAATCAAAATTCTATTTCTAAAAGTAAAAAAAAAAAAAAAAAGTGAAATAGTGTAATACACCTCTTTCAGTTCTGATTTATTAGAAGGGCAAAGGGGGTGTGCGCCCAGGAATCCTCGAATTTTGACAGAGAATTCGCCTAAGGCAAACAAATTTAAGGTGACTCCAGCACAAGCAGATTTTTCTAAAAGAAGGGCATTTCATCAGAAATACTTCATTACTTTAAAAAGAATGTTGATTTTAACTGGTTTGCTGTTATCGTTACTAAGACACAACGGTGGAAACTTTCATTCTATGCCTAGCGTTGCTTCACCGTAGTACAAATAATCGGATGCCAAAATTCACACTATTCACTTAAATTAAACTTTGAATGTCGCCTTCAGCGCTGGGAAAAAAACACGCATTTTGGTGTATAAATACAAAAAAGAAAACTAATTATCTTAAGCACTTCACAATTTTTAGGATGTATGTTCACAAGCTGTACTAGACACCGGAATAAACAAAAAATTTTGCAGAATGGCCACTCTTAGAAATACTTTGCTGAGCAGTTCCACGTTTAAGATTTTTTTCTGAAAGTTTCATGAAAGTTTTCGAATTTATTGCAGTGTGTAGTGCAGCTTGTAAAGAATCATCCTGAATTTTTTCGAATCCTTGGTGCAGTTAGTTTATTTTAATTTGTGTACCAAACCCGTGAGGCAGATATCGTTTCTTCGATCCATACCCTCAGATATTGGATATTTTATGTGGAGCTAAAATGATTATTTGTATTACCCATTTCCCACTGGTAAAAATGTGCACGCAAAGTCAAATGCTTGAGTAGTTACGAGCAAGGAAGCAAATAATAATAGGAAAAGATTGAAGGGTAGTTGGAAAAGATTCCATAAAGTTGGAAAGTGTATCGTTATTCATGAGTGTGCCGTATTTTTTTTCCCTGTTCCATAAAAACCCATCTCCGGAATCAAAATCCATCTTAAAATCACCTACTAAAACTATTTTATAATCTTATAGCCAAGTACATTCCAACTATACTCCCCTTTAAAATAAATTGTCGCGTTTTGGCACCAAATTTAGCGATCCTTTATCAAAAATTACAAACCTTGTGCGACTTTCAACATTTTATTAACCCCCCCCCCCCCTCCACGGACTTTTAGGGCACCCACAGAAATTTTGTAAAGTCGGCGCCTCTGATTCACATCTGGTTTTCCCCCCCTTTACCCACTCTTTTCAACATCCACTGACTTGACTGATCCCCGCCCAATCTGTAGGGCCCCCCAAAACAAGATTTAAAAATGACGATCTACAAAAACACACTGGAGATAAGCTCGACGAGCTAGGTGCTCCCGTAATTCACTCTATCAGTCAGTCAGTCAAGTACAAATTCACATTTTTAAAGCAAAGTACAACTGACAATTTTACGTCCACACCCAAAGCCGGGAGTCGAACCCGGGCCCAAAGGATGATAGTAGGGTACACTAGCCACTTCACCGCCTGGGCGGCATCTTTTCAAGAGAAAACAGATTTTCAGCTTCCATACATAAACATGTTGTAGCCAAGCGCCGCCATATTTAATTTACAAGTCAAACGAAGTAAACCAGCTCTCCGGACGGGCGGTTTAGTTTAAAAACTGAGTGCACTTCGTTTGCCTTTCCGAGGTTCCGACGTTCCGTAAACGGTTTACACCGAATCGGACTATCCGAACGGCTTGCAGTGCTGTTAGTGTAAACGGTTTAAACCGTCGGCCGTTTACGAACTCGACCAGTTTTCAATGTTTTTAAGCTTTGCTTTGTATATGTGACGTCAAGGGACTTACAGATTGGTCTTTAACTAATTTATGACCAATCGGTAATCGAGTGGAAAGCATGATGAATGAATGAATGTGCATGATCATGGCTGACTGGGATCTTCCCTTCCCCGGCTATCCAGACGAAACCGAGAACAATAGGAAACCCCGTATAAGCGGTAGTTCGCCTTCCTTCCGCCGTGACGTAGTTATATGTCCTGAACAGATCGATTTAAAGGGCCAGTCCATATGATTAAAAGGGCATTAAAACTGTCAAAAATGCTTGATTAAATTTTTTTTGTTTTGTTTAAACAGAATGTATCTTTATCTATAAATATTTTGAAACGTTTCTTCATCTATGCACATATTGAAAAAAAAATTTAAGAAATTGTTAGTTGGTTAATGCTTTTAGGAGCTTCTTCGACATGTAATAAATTAATAATAAATAAATATATTAATTTATGTTTTATTTAAATCTTCAGAAGACTGTAATACTTTTTAAAGACTTGTTTTTCGGAACTCCTACATATTTTAATATATTAATACAGCATTCTCCCTATACGTAAAAAACACTCAAAATACTGGGGTTAAACGATAAAATAAATAAAAACTTTGTGAAAAAACACACATAAAATGTAACTTATAATAGTTACGATCGTTTCGACCAAAAAATTCTTTCGGTCTGCATCAGAAAAAGTCCGAGACGCAGGGGCGTAGCGAGAGGGGGGCTGCTGCCCCCCGCCCCGAAATGGGACAATTTACTTAGCTTACAATTTGATATTTAGCTGACAATTGAACTTTAGCTTTTTAGCTTTAAATTTAATACCCAGCCCACCCCGAAATAAAATCCTCGCTACGCCACTGCGCGAGACAAACGTCTTTGTCTGATGAAGACCGAAAGAATTTTTTGGTCGAAACGATGGTAACGTATTATAAGTTACATTTTATGTGTGTTTTTCTCACAAAGTTTTTATTTATTTTATTCTGCCTATACTTCCGTGTATACGTATGTTCGTGTCAGTGGCGTAGCCAAGGGGGCAAAGGGGGTCACCAACCCCCCTCCGATGAGGAATGTTT
Source organism: Cheiracanthium punctorium (assembly GCA_038373885.1). NCBI lineage: Eukaryota > Metazoa > Arthropoda > Arachnida > Araneae > Cheiracanthiidae > Cheiracanthium > Cheiracanthium punctorium. Next base: position 293,819 of record JAWZYV010015293.1, read on the forward strand.
TGCCATACAAATGCATATTCTTCGCTCCCTTATCACGTACGCTTATACACAAATGTGAGTTGCAGTAGTCGTACCCCCCCCCCCCCTCCATGAAAAAATTCTGGCTATGCCACTGGTTCGTATTAATAAGTTTTGGTTTATTTATTGAGGTTGGGACGCCCGACCAGGGTAGAAAATTTCTAGAGGCGGTATAACGCCTATGGTTAACTTATTTTTAAAAGATTAAAATATCATGGAGTTTTGGGCGGTTTTCTCCAGATGAAACATGAATATGCCTTAGAACCCCCTTAAAAAGTCCTCCACCCTTCTGCTTAGGTGTATTATTAAAAAAAAGAGGAAAATTCTCTATGCAAATTATTCAGGAGTTAAGTTAAATTGTTTAAAATTACTCTAACAGATTAAAATAATTTTAAATAAAAATATGAAATTTTTCTGGAGGATGGGTTCAGTTATCTAAACAAATTATACTGCAGCAAATAAATAAGTAAGTAAATAAGACGCTGAACATGGTAGATGGTGGAAGCGTTACGGGCCCCCGTTCGGGCCTACCGCGCGGCTGTCGATCTAACGGTCTGTAGTTCCATAGGCGCACCCACGGGGGGGGGCTATGGGGGGCTGAAGCCCCCCCTAAAGGTTGGAAATTAAAAGTGAAAACTATTGAAAATTGTCACTAATGAGTTAAATGTTTTCTTTTTAAAAATACACTGCTGGCCACCCAAATTGCAACACCAAGAAAAACAAGAGATATCACAACAAAATTTATTGTGTAGATAACATGTTGACCAAGTAACAAATGATTAAATTTACAGCATTCTATGAAGCGTGGTTCCTGCCAAAATCAGTACCCAGAGTAGCCGCCGTTGTTGGAGATCACAGCTGCCACACGCCTCGGCATTGATTCAAAGAGACTTTGAATGTGTTCTTGGGGTACAGCAGACCAAGCAGCTTCCACACGTTGCCAAAGTTGATCTGGTGTGACAGCTGGGGATGAACTCTGGGTCAGTCGTTGAGCAACCATGGACCACATGTTTTCTATCGGCGAAAGATCCGGAGAGCGCGCCGGCCAGGGAAGCAATTCAATCTGGTGATTGACGAAGAACCCTTGGACAATGCGTGCCACGTGTGGCCGTGCATTATCCTGCTGAAATATGGCTGTTGGCAAGCCCTGAAGGTAAGAAAGGACAACTGGCTCCAACACCTCGGAGATGTAGCGCTGGCTGGTTAAAGTACCGGCAATGCGTACTAGAGGAGTGCGAGAGAGATATCCGATACCGCCCCATACCATAATACCCGGTGCAGGACCAGTGTGACGGTGCATAATGCAGCTGTTCAGCATCCTCTCTTCACGGTGTCTCCAGACTCGAATCCGACCGTCGTGGTGTTGCATACAGAAGCGTGACTCGTCAGTAAAGAGAATTTCATTCCATTCTGTCGTCCACATCCTTCTTTCATCGCACCATTGGCGGCGGAGACGTCTGTGGTTCCGCGTCAGAGGTAGACAAAGCAACGGACGTCTTGCGGACAGACCATTCTGCTGTAAACGACGTCGAATGGTACGCGCAGACACTGGATGATGCGTTACAGACTGAATCTGCTGTGATATGGTTCGTGATGTGACTGAGCGGTCCGTCACTGCCATGCGTACAATCTGCCTGTCATCACGTGACGTGGTGCACTGAGGTCGATGCGGTCGATCACGTCTGTCCGTCGTACCCTCCTGCACCCAACGATCACATATCCGCATCACAGTTGTTTGGTTTCGTCCAATACGACGACCGATTTCCCTGAAAGATAACCCACAATCTCGGTATGCCACTATCCTTCCTCTGTCAAACTCGGATACTTGATCAAAAGATGATCGTTGTTTCCTACGAGGCATAATTTATCGTTTTTTTGAAAAAAAAGCAAGAAAAACACAATTGCTGTACTTGAAACCGTCGAAATCTCCAAGCCTTAAATAGCGCTTTGAGGTGGCGCCACAGGCGCGCTTGATGTGCGTCTGCGCTGAAATTCTAATCATTTGCATATCTCACCTCAGCTAATGCATGTTGTAAATTTCATATTATTTGCATGCTTCCTTCAGGGTGTTGCATTTACGATGGCCAGCAGTGTAGTCTTCAAATTAGTTCTAAAATACTTTTTACCAAAAAAGATGTTAGTTTTTAGATAAAAACTTACAGTTAGAGCATGAAACACGCTTAAACTTGGTTACAACATCACTGAAAAGATCATATAATTATTTGATTCTAAAATGAGTTACATTGCTCGTGGGGTTATTTTCTACGGACAAGTCGATTGGCACAGAATATTTTGACGTTATAAGAGAGTCATAACTATAATTGAGATCACTATAACCGAGTTCAGCAGTATTTGTAGTCCAGCCCCCCCTAAACTAAAATTCTGGGTGCGCCACTGTGTAGTTTTGTTCAGTTTCCTATGATAGAATTTGAATACTCGTTATTCATAAGGGATGTTCGCAGTGGCGTAGTGTAGGTGGGGCGGTTGGGGCGTTAGTCCCGTGCAGAAAATTTTTGCGGGCGGCAAAACACCTATCGTTGACTTATATATTTAAAAAAAATTAAAATGACATTTTTAAATATTTCTACATATATATATATATAAATAAGTAAATAAGACACTAAACATGGTAGATGGTGGAAGCGTTACAGTCCCACGTTCGGGCCTACCGCGCGGCTGTCGATCTAACGGTCTGCAGTTTTGTTCGGTTTCTTACAGATAGAATTTGAATACACGTTATTCATACGGGATGTTCGCAGTGGCGTAGCGTAGGTGGGGCGGTTGGGGCGCTCGCCCCGTGCAGAAAATTTTTGCGGGCGGTAAACCCCTATCGTTGACTTACTTATACCATTAGAAAGCCATTGCTACATCCGTAGTAATAACGTTAAATGCAAATCATCAAAGAATTCACGAAATAAAAGTGCTGCATTGGAAACATTTATTACGTAATTTCAATAACAAAGAATTATTAAAAAAAAATTACAAAGGTTTCATTTAAACTTGAAATGAAAACATGAATTCATTTTGCTTATTGGTAACACTTCCACCATCTACTATGTTCAGTGTCTTGTTTACTTACTTATTTATTTATATACACATATATATATATAAAGATTAAAAAATGTCATTTTAATCTTTTTAAAATAAATATATAGGGGTTTTGTAGGGGCGCCTATAGGGGTTTTGCCGCCCGCAAAAATTTTCTGCACGGGGCGAGCGCCCCATCCGCCCCACCTACACTACGCCACTGCGAACATCCCGTAGGAATAACGTGTATTCAAATTCTATCTGTAGGAAACCGAACAAAACTGCAGACCGTTAGATCGACAGCCGCGCGGTAGGCCCGAACGTGGGACCGTAACGCTTCCACCATCTACCATGTTCAGTGTCTTATTTACTTACGTATTTAATTATTTATTTATTGCAGTATAATTTGTTTAGATAACTGAGCCCATCCTACAGAAAAATTTCATATTTTTATTTATTATTTTTGTTAATCTGTTTAAAGTAATTTTAAACAATTTAACTTAGCTCCTGAATAATTTGCACAGAGAATTTTCCTCTTTTCTTTTTAATAATACAGCTAAGCAGAAGGGTGGAGGGCTTGGTCGGAGGACATTTTATGGGGTTCTAAGGCATATTCATGTTTCACCTGGAGAAAACCGCCCAAAACTCCATGACATTTTAATCTTCTTAAAATAATTTAACCATAGGTGTTATACCGCCTCTAGAAATTTTCTGCCTGGGTCGGGCGCCCCCCCCCTTACGCCACGCCACTGCGAACATCCCCACTAATCTGAAATTTTGTTTCTGATTGAAATGTAAATGCATCCTTTCACAAATCTTTGAAAAGCGAAAGTACTACAAAATTAGTTTTTCTTTTAAATATTTCAAAATGAAAATTGGCCTAAAAATTGGATTATTTCTTATCTTAAAAATTCTCCGACGAATGAATAAGGAGTCCCCGAAAGGGGAGGGTCACTGCCTACCTGACAGGGGGCACGTGAACCCCCCCCCCCTGGATCTCCTGCTGGCGCCTATTTTGATTATTAGAATATTTCGTTAAAGCACAAAAAGATTAAAATTTATTCTTGCCATGGGTATTCTAAACCAAAACCTAATAATACGAACCAGTGGCGTAGCGAGAATTTTTTCTTTGGGGGGGGGGTTACGACTACTGCAACTCACATTTGTGTATAAGTGTGTGTGATAAGGGAGCGAAGCATATGCATTTTGTATGGCAAAAAATTTCTCATCGGAGGGCGGTGACCCCCTATGCCCCCCTTGGCTACGCCACTGACACGAACATACGTATACGTATTGCAAAATAAAAACTTTGTGAACAAAAACACACATAAAATGTAACTTCGTTACGATTGTTTCGACCAAAAATTCTTTCAGTCTTCATCAGAGAAAGACCTTCGTCTGGCGCAGTGGCGTAGCCAGGATTTCATTTCGGGGTGGGCTGGGTATCAAATTTAAGGCTAAAGTTCAATTGTAAGCTAAATATCAAATTGTAAGCTAAGTAAATTGTCCCATTTCGGGGCGGCGGGCAGCAGCCCCCCTCTGGCTACGCCCCTGCGTCTCGGACTTTTTCTGATGCAGACCGAAAGAATTTTTTGGTCGAAACGATCGTAACTATTATAAGTTACATTTTATGTGTGTTTTTTTCACAAAGTTTTTATTTATTTTATCGTTTAACCCCAGTATTTTGAGTGTTTTTTACGTATAGGGAGAATGCTGTATTAATATATTAAAATATGTAGGAGTTCCGAAAAACAAGTCTTTAAAAAGTATTACAGTCTTCTGAAGATTTAAATAAAACATAAATTAATATATTTATTTATTATTAATTTATTACATGTCGAAGAAGCTCCTAAAAGCATTAACCAACTAACAATTTCTTAAATTTTTTTTTCAATATGTGCATGGATGAAGAAACGTTTCAAAATATTTATAGATAAAGGTACATTCTGTTTAAAAAAAACAAAATAAAAATTTTAATCAAGCATTTTTGACAGTTTTAATGCCCTTTTAATCATATGGACTGGCCCTTTAAATCGCTCTGTTCAGGACATATAACTACGCCACGGTGGAAGGAATGCAAACTACTGCTTATACGGGCTTTTAGACCCGTTTTGAAAGCCGGGGAAGGGAAGATCCCAGTCAGCCATGGCATGATATAAGCAAAAGTGTGATGCTGTCATCTAGTGGTGATAATCGCAACTAATTCTACTATTTTTCGGAAGATAATTTGTTTTCCACCAAATTTTATCTGATATGTATTAATCCGAAATCTGGATAACTAGGATCAATTATTTTTAATGCAGATTTTCTTTTGTTTTTATTTGAGGTTTGTCTCATATTAAAAAAGCGTAATGCAAATGATTCGTTTTAGCTTTTATCGTGACTACTACCCTTCATTCATTTCATAATTTCCGTGGGCACCTGCTTACGAAATTTCCCCGATGATTATTTATATTATTCTTGATGATTTGTGCTTAGGATCAGATTTTACAATCAGAGCATGATGTTTTTTATATTTTTGCTTTTATCAGGTCAGTTAAACATTAAATAAGCGACACAATATAATATGCTTCAAGTATTTCTGTTTTCATAATGACTTATTATTTCAGGAGTTTCATCTACATCTGTACAAATGCGTGTTGTTAAAGATACAGCAAGTTATGGGTAAGCAGCAGTTTTTCTACCGGCATTATTACTTGCTGACCATTGTATATGAATAAAATACTACACAGTAAAAAAGATTTGTATAACATTGATTTTATGCATTATGTCCGGTCACGGTTTAGACATCGAAATTGGAAGTCAGTATTCAAAGAATAAACATTCTGTTAACATTGTCAAGATACGTCGCCTTTTCATTGGTGTAGCCAGAAAAAATTTTAGAGGGTATTTTATGCAACGAAAAATTTTGTGGTCCGGAAATAGTAATTTTCAAAAAGGCCCTTTTTAACCCTCCGCTAACCGCGTGGACTGCGATCGTAGCGTAAGTCAAATTTCCTATGTTGATATTCGAGCATAAGTCAAATTTCCTATGTCAATTTCATATTTAAAATGTGGTTCCCCGTAAAAATGGATGATGTCTTACACAATGATAGCTTTCTCATATTTCTTTCTAATTTTGCGTTTTTTCAAAACTACTCAGTTACTGACAAAACTAAAATAAGAAATTTAGCCATTACTTGAATACTCTTTTATCTGGTGTGTGTACCTGGTCTACGATCGTAGTCCACGCGCCCAACGAAGGGTTAAGATACGTTAAGACCCCTTATTTAGGGTTATAATTACCACTGAACACCCCGAGCTTAGGAGAGGACATATATGTGTAAAAAGTGGATCATAATTCAATTAACAGTGGATAAGCTTGAAAAAATTAGTGAAAATGTGGCCCCATTATCATTTGTTGTCACAGAATTACCTAAACTATTGTTAAGAATCTGCCTTTATCGTGAGACATTTCCGTTACACAAAAACAACTTCTATTCTATTTCATATTTACTATAGTAAAAGAAAGTTATGCAAAAAATATCTCAATTTCCTTACTAAAAATTAGAAGCTGAACGATATGATTCCTCCCTATTTTGTAGGCCTGGTTCTCACTACCCCGAATAAGGCCCTTTTTGAAAAATTTTAGGGATGTAACGAATAGTGATTTGGCCGAATACCGAATATTCGGCCAACAGCTCTGGCCGAATACCGAATATTCGGCCAATAGCTGAGGCCGAATACCGAATATTAAAATTTTAAAACTTTCATTTTAATTTCAAATACATTGTTGGTTTTTAAACTTTAAATTAAATATTAAGTGAAATTAATTATTAAGTTATTAACTTTAAATATTAACTTAGTAACTTTAAATTAAATATTAAATAAGTAAGTTTTTATTATTTTTAGGTGTATAAAAAATGCAATAATATATTTTATATAAAACTTTAAAAATCCTGTGTGATTAAAAAAGGTATCCTTACAAAATTAAATAATTACTAATAGTAACCTAGTTACGTTTCGATATATTATGATCAATATATGCTATGAGTCTCTTTAATCATTTGGTAAATATGATAAATTGCTATATATTTATCAAATTAAGTATTTTATATAACATCTAACTCATAATTAGCTAATGTAATAAAAATACAGAACTACCAAAATTTGTCCAGTCTGTGCAGTTGTCCGACTCTATAATGGTATAGATCAGTGGTTCCCAACCTTTTTTTAATTGCGACCCCTTTTATGTTTTTCAAAACTTTCGCGACCCCCCCCCCCCCAATCTGCCATGTTTGACCAATAAAAAATATTAATAATGAAAAAATATATTTTGAGATTTAAAATTGTTATCTTTTTAATATGTACTGATTATTTATAGGATGATTGGAGGTTGAATTTGACTGACAAGTTTGGCTATTCTTGGCTGAATATTGGTCAAAGCCAACCGCATGTCATCTTAGACATCTAATTTATTACTGACTTTTGTCTTAATCTGCAAAAGAGTTCAAAATCCAACTTCACGCAGGTAAGTGTATGCCAGTGGTCGCGCTGTCGATCGCAAACGTTGCAAATTGCGGTAGTAAAATTAGTTTGGCGAAAGAAAATACGATTTGGCGACAATATTGGCAATTGCATTTCTTAATGATGTCTGGCAAAATCTAAGTTGGACAATGGATTGGCGAAACTTTAAAAAAAGCCAGCGCAACCACTGGTGTATGCAAATGACTATTAACATCTGACACGAAAGCTTAGAAGTTATCGGATATGAGCAAAGCAGAGCACACTGAAAATTGAGTTAACGTTTTTTTTGCGGAGGAGTCATTTTGCGAATTCAAAAATTCACCCTGCACTTCATCAGGAAGATCGGCGACATCTAAAGATGCGTGAAATGGATTTCGCACGAGTGCAATCTCTTGTTCATCGAACTCTGGGAAATATCTTTGAATTTCAGATTTACGGGCTTCAAGGTGGCCACTAATTACCTCCTTTAAATTAATTGCAGTTCCTATTTCCGATTCTTCTGTCTTAATGCATAGGTTCTGAAGCATTAGTTAACACTCCTAGATTCGTCGACGCCAGTTTTTGTAGCTTTGATACAAAAGCCCAGACGAGAATACGGATTTTTTTCTTTCTAAAGAAAAAAGAGTAAAAGAGTGTCTAATGGCAAAGAAACGAGAAAATAGTTTACTACTCATTTCCTACAAAAGAGGTCTGCGGCGACCCCCGAAAAACGGCACGGCGACCCACTTGGGGGTCGCGACCCCCCTGTTGGGAACCACTGGTATAGATATTTGCAACTTTTCGACCCACCCACTCCATATGCATACACAGCTTGCATATTCAGCTAAATTATTTAAAATAGTATAAAGGAGAATGATTATATGAAATGTATGCTACATAGAATATTGCTCTATTATATTCAATTCACTACCTACCCCAAAAAATTCTTCCAGCATTTATTCTGTTTTTTAAAATAATATAACGATAGACATATAGATAGATACATACATAGTATTTTATGTTTCCCATAAATCAGATTTTATAGTATACATACTACATTTGCAATTTGTGGCATTTATTATCAGACCAAGCCATAGTCATTTGTGGAATGTAATTTTATTTTTCAATAAATAATTTTAAAAAGAAGTTTTATAAGTACATATATTTAGTAGAATGCAAACCTCTATATTAGATCACAATAATTTTCTTTTATCTATCAATTTTTTGGTAGAGTGTTATGAAATTTCTTTCTATATATAAACAACATTTAATTTCATTTTCTACGAACTGAGCTTTTCCATTTCTTTTTAAGTACTAGTTTATGAATGCCGAGTAATTAAATTACTTCTATACGAACTTCGTAACATTATATATATATAAACGCACAATAGTGTTTTGAAAATAAAATATTTATCAAAAGAATGAACTAATACTAATGTTTCTTTTATAAAAAGAGGGGAATACATGGAATAATATTAAACAATATTTAATGAGTTACTTCAAAATAGCATACAGAAGAAATAAGATTTATTCATTGTTGTAAAGTCTAAAATTATGATGCAAAAACAATAATTTTTCAGCATTTTCAGGAAGGATTCTGTTTCTCTTCGTTTCATATATGTTACCTGCTTCAGAAAATAAGCGTTCACTATATACTGTGCTTGCAGGAGCTGAAAGGTATTTTTTGGCTAAAGTTACAAGTCCTGGAAAGTTTTTTGCATTTGTTTTCCACCATTTTAGTGGACACTCTGTCCTAGCTATTAAAAGTTTATCAAAATAAGAGTTTACTTCTAATAGTTTATCCATAGCGTATGAGTTGTTGTCTTCCACTTCAGTACTTTTCATTGATGATTTTCTTATTTCTGAAAAACAATCCCAAAACAATGAGGGTTTCTCATCAGTCACTTCTGATACTTTTTTCGTTGCAGAGGTTCCTAAAGTGCCAAGATTTTCTATCAGTGGAATTATCTTTCTTTTAATATTTTCCTCTCTGTTATCTAGTTGATCAAAAAAAGGCAGTTTAAATCTAGGATCTAAAATTGTTGCAATTACATAATTTTCATTGCTTTCAAGATATGAGAATCGCTTATGTAAATTTTGAATGAGAGCTTCTTTGATTGTCCCAATGCCAAAAAAATCATCTCCTTCCTTAGAGAGATATAATTTCATAGTTTTTATCATTGGTATGACAACTGATATTGAACACTTTGTTGAACTTACTTCTTTTGTTATCGCCTCAAAAGGCTTTAATAAATTTAGAAGTTTTTCCAAAAGCATCCACTGATTTCCAGTTAAGTTATTTATATCACCATATTCGGCTGCATACAAAGAAACTGCATTTTTTTGTTCATGCAACCTCTCTAACATATAAAATGTGCTATTCCATCTGGTTGATATATCTTGAATCAATTTTTTCTCTTGGAGGCCAAGTTTGTTAATCTGAATATCCTTTAATTTAGAACATGCAAGAGAAGAGTGATTGAAATGGCCAACAATTCTTCTAGAATTTGCAATTAAATCATTTATTGTTCTTTGTGATGATAATGCGTCTGCAACCACTAAATGCAATTGGTGTAAAAAACACCATTCAGATTCTCTATTAGATAAATTTAGACCCTTTGCTACATTACTACCCCCATCTCTCATAACTATATGAATCTTTTTTAAATTCCATTCCCTGATAATATTCTTAATCATGTCACTAATAGCTTCTCCTGTATGCGAGCCAGGAAAATGTTTTGCACTGAGTACAGCATCATAATAACTAAAATCGTCACTTAGCCAGTGTCCGTCAAGCTTAGAAAACTATGATTATTTACAGAGCTAGTCCAGATGTCTGTAGTTAGAGAAATGTCCTCAGCTGTTGCTATCAAATAAGAGATTTTTTCTTTGCATTTTTCATACATATTTGGCAACACAGTGCCCTGGAAATAATTTCTGCATGGAACTTTGTACCTTGGCTCTGTTTCTTGCATTAATTTTATGAAACCAATGTCTTCAACAAAAGAAAATGGCTGGTTGTCACAAGCTATCATTTCTCCTATTATTTTATGTAATTTTACAGCTCTCTGGTCTTTTATATCCTAAAGTTTCTTTTTTTCTAGAATTCCTTCTAAGGTTTCTTGCTTTATTTTTATGCCTTGGCATACAGCTTTTAGCTCCATTCTTTGAACTTGAACCTGAACTTGAACTTGAACTTTGAACTTTAGAACCATTCTTTGAACTTGAGTTACTTTCATCATTTAATTCATTGTAATGCTTAGGGTGCTTGTTCTTTACATGATTAACCAAAGAAGATGTTGTAGCCCTTTTACCAGTGCCGCCTCTTGATAATATAGAACTGCATAATTTGCATTTAGCTTTAGTTTCATCATTTACTAAAGGCTCAAATACTTCCCACACAAAGCTTTTCTTATTAAATAAACTCATGACAAACTTTTACTACCTGTCTGCTAAAACTAGTAATAGCAGAATCAAATAAAAATTGCCAGATGAAAAAGTACAGCTGCCTTACTGCAGAATAAGCTAAGAACTGTTTTTGCAAAATAAATAAATGAAAATAGAAACATTTTGTTCTTACATTTTTACATGTTCTTTGAAAGACTTGCTTTCTGCACTATGACAAAACAAGCTTTCGCAGAAAAACAAAGAACAAAAATTACTGTTCTCAGTATTCTTGCTAAAGCAGGGTTTTACTCTCTTAAGAATACTGAATTTCAAAAGTACTTTTGACTATTTGTATCTGTGATTGCCTGCACTTTTAAAATATTAATTATAATTTAACCCTGTTTTTAAAAGATTATGCAAAAAATAAACTTTCCTCCTTATAAAATTGTCTGCTGAACAACTTAAGAAATTATTTTAAAAAAATAATTGAAAGTATACTATTGAGAAGGAAGAAAAATGTCACCATAGTTTGACATGGTGATAGTGAATTCTAAATGGCAGCTATCCAACAGCTTTAAAAGTGTTTTAAGCTTTTATGTCGGTATAAATACGCTGACACAGCATTAAATAAATAAAACCTAATATATTCTTCATGTTTTGTGATTTTAGGTTGTTCCATTTTCATGTGTATCTAACGCTTTTTGCTTATTTCTAGAGCGCGTTAAATTTGGTGCTCAATATACTATATCTTATATATTTATGTTTGTGTGACAATTGTAAATTATTATTTATAAACTTCTGATAATTAATCACATAACTGGGCTGAATGACTTCCATCCCGATATAACCCAAAAAAACTGGAATGTACTGTATTAAATTTTATCATTTATATTCCTTAATGCTTTGATATCTGGATGAACTGCCAAATAAAATAGTGAAAATAACACATTTACCACTGCTTTAATTCAAAATAAATAAGTCTGGCATCAAGCTCATTTATTCAGGTTTTCTGTCATCAGGAAGAAAAGTTTTTACTTCTGTAATATAATTAAATACACTATGATTATGTTCAATGCAACTTAAAATTGAATAAGTTGGGATATTTTATAGTATAAAATTAACATACTGATGCATAATTATGTAATATTCTGTGTAAAAAACATTTAAACATAATTTTATCCTTTCTTTTAAAATTATTCGGCAGAATGCATAACAAAACTCGGTTACAAGTATTCGGCCGAATACTTCTTCAATATTCAGCCAACTGAATATTCGGCCAACCGAATATTCGGCAAAATGGCCGAATAGGCCGAATACCGAATAGTGGCCGAATATTCGTTACATCACTAAAAAATTTAGGAGAGGGAGGGTTTCTGACTCCCAAAACTACCTTTTTGCTACACCACTGCACCTTTTACAAGATGATGACATAGAACAAATAGTATTTACATTTCATTTTACATGGACATAACTTTTATTTCAATCTCAAAACTTGTTTAAAACTCAAAGCCATTCTCTGGTATTGTATACAAACTTATAACAACAATTAACTCAATTTTTAATCATATCAAGATAGAACATGCTTTCTTCGTTGTCTTAATAATTTGTTTGCTAAGGCAACCACAGAAGCTCCACAATTGAAACTAATTAAAACTAAAATTTTGCACTTGTATTCAAAACCTTATTCACATGCAGAGTTGCCACTTGTCCTGTTTCTGCCGGGGCAGTCCCGATTTTGATGATATTGTCTCACAGTCTGACGTCCTATCCAGTGGCACTGACTACATGGATGCTCTGGGTCTCAAGCACCCACTGAAAAAATTTTAGTGACAATTCATATTTTAAAATTCATTCAGGGCTAAGAAAAGATATTTATGTGTGTGCTTTGAAACTCAAGAGCTTACAAAAATATTGTGTTGGGTGCTGAGCATCAGCAACGGTGTAAGATAACCCCAAGTCCCAACACGGTGACATGCAGAAAGAGGTGGTTAAACTTGCCCCCCCCCCCCTTCATCCAATTACACCAGTACTTAATATGAGCATTTTTACAGCATTCTGAACTTTTTTGCATTATTTCAGTACTAAAATGTTTGATTTATTTATTAGTTGTGCGATTATTTTAAAAGTTTAAGAGTGATCCTTTATCTAGGCCAAATCTATGTGGGTGCTTCGGCATGAACGCACCTATGAGTACTTTAAGACATGGAAGGGAGGGTGAAGATTTCTTGCATTTGTAAAGGAGAAATCTCATGTCATTTAATGCTTCATACATTTTAGTACTGAAATAATGAAAAAAAAGTTCAGTAACTATAAAAATGTTCACTATACCGACGGCTTGAAGGAGGGGCCAGATCCTCCACCTACTTCCCTGTATGAGCACACATGTTCCTTGGAATTCAAATGCGCATGACATTGGCATAAATTTGCATGTAACATTGGAGGGAGGGGGGGCGGGCAAAATGTTTACCATCGTAGAAAATATTTTCAATTAGGGGATAATCTAAATTTTCTTGGAATGTTTGCCTCCCATTGCCATTATAGTAAGTTATGCCTATGGTGCATGGTGCAATAATAATATATACATAGTATTATAAGTTGCAGGATTTTTACTTTTATATCATATTTAAAATATTGAATTCGATTGCCCAGCAAACTTACTGCACTTTTTACACATCCCTTGGTTAACCAACATTATTCAGCAGTTCCTGGGACGTAGAGAGCGTGTGAGTGATGGAGTGCAGGATCACAGCACCCAAAATTTGGATAGTTTGAAAATGATTCTGATCAAGCCTTTTTTTTTGAGTAATAATACTTTTTTCTCCTTTTCGGCACTCCGCCCCCCCTCCCCCCTAAAAAATTAATAATAAAGAAAAAATGGCTATACTTGCCTAAAAATTAAAAATGGTTATTATGGTTATTTTGAATATTCTAACAAAAAGCTATGAGCCTAACCTTCTGCATCTCTTTTGACAAATTTTTAAAGAGACTAGATCATTAAAAAAATAAAAGTTTTGCTTTCTTCATCATTCTTTAAAAAGGCATATTTTTCAAATATTTCAAGCTTGATAAGAAACCTGTAGACGTTATCATAGCCCATCCAAATTTTGTGCACGTATTATTTGGCAACAACACACAACTTTTAAGACCCCGGAAGATAGTGTATCCAAAAAAAAAAAAAAAAAAAAAAAAAGAAAGAATTTCGGTCCACCCTAATATATATTTTAAAAATATTTTATGGTGCATGAGGAACTTCGATGACAGTAACAATCAGTGGCATAGCTATAGGGCAGCAGAACAGGCAAAAGCCACGATCCATCGAACGTAAACAGGAGCCCTTCCTGAGTAGAAATTTTGAAAAGGGAACTATAAGGTGGTTGTTGAGCTTCTTTACATTGTGGAAGGACCCCATCCAATGAATTTGTCACGAGCCTCAACGACATAGTTAACGCCACTGATGAATGACAATGCGTGCTTTTCAACTGCATAATTTGAAAATAAAATTTTGCTGAGTGACGGTTGGTTTTTTATGTAGTATGTCAGATCTCAAGCACCCACCGAAAAGTTTTCGTGGTGAGATAAGAATAACTTGATCCTGAATTGTTACATTTGAAAATGAAATTACTCTTTTTTACCTAATTTCCATTTACATGACAAGAAATTTGGCTGATTGTCATATTTCTATTGCATAGTATTATTTTTTTTCAATAAAGGTCGTAATATAATTATTTTGCTTTTCCTTTGAAATTTAATGAGTTAAAACCAATCAAAATTCCATCGCTAAAAGAAAAACTTTAAAAAAGTTAAAAGTGAAATTAGTGTAATACACCTCTTTCTGATTATTACCTAGGCATAAAAGGTTATGTGCTCAGGAATCTTAATTTTGATGGAGAATCTTCATAAGACAAGCAAATTTAAGGTGGCTGTAGCATAAGCAGATTTTTCTAAAAGAGGGGAATTTCATCAGGAACTCTCTTTATTTTGAAAAGAATCTTAAATTTGAACTGGTTTGCTGTTATTGTTTCAAAGATGCAATAATAACAGCAAACCAGATATGGATAAAGATGCAATGGTAGAGATTCTCATTCTATGGCCACGAAGCAACATGTTTAAAAAAGAACGGGCGTCTTCTCCGTTGCGTCTTTCCAATGATGAGAGGGAACATTTTAAACTTGGGTTCAAAAGTGGGTTAAACCCTCTAGCAACTTGACTAAATTGTAGGTTTAATGCACTCAAGGGAAGCCTCCTCATCGCCCTTCCCTTGGATCCGGTACTCACGTGGGGAATGTTTTCAAGCAAATATTCATAGGAAAAAATGGGTTTGCTGCTACCACCTCTATTATCTTTAGCTTGCTGATGGGGACAGACCACCCCTTCCGCCTTCCCCATTTCTATGCCACTGCTGCAGACATATCAAAGAGGGAGGAATAGGGTGTGATCCTGATTAGGGATGCACGTGACATGAAAAATTGGGCTCTCTCGTCTCGCAAAATCCCTAATATCACAATGAAAAATGGGCCTGTCTCGTCTCGCATAGAAACTACAAATGTCTGTGTCGTGCTGTCGCGCATTAATCCCTAGTCCTGATCAAACCCTCTACCTCCCCCCCACGGACTTTTAGGGTACCCACAGAAATTTTGTAATGTCGACACCTCTGGCCCTATCTATTGGGTTGGCAAAAATTTAATTTTGTTTTGTTAAATAAAGTTCAGACAAATAAATTTTCAACAAGTTTTTAATTACAAACAAGCTGTGCCTAAATAGAGGATTCATATTTGTTACAATTTAAAGTAAGAATTTTGCTGGTAATATTTGTGTTTTATGGAAGAAAGATGCCTCCTTCCCACTTTTTCATGTCTACCCTCCTCGGAGGATAATATTTTGAATGTCTTGAATTGATTTTTAAGTTTTTGTGAGAGCTCTATTTTATAGCAAGAATTTCATGGATATATATATATATATATTTTCTTTGAGATCACACAGAATAAACTATCATTATGAGACAACTATTTTTGTTTTCAGGCTACTGAAGCAACTATTTGCACTCTGTGTTTGTGGTGGGAAACCCTGAATTCTCAGTATAAATACCAGATGCACTTTTGTTTTATAAAACTTTTAATTCATGCTAATCAAGTACTGACAGAAAGCTTTAAGTAATATTGAAATGCGTTTAGGATATTAGGCAAGTTGGAGTGTTTAGGCTGATTATTTTACCAACTATGCAAAAAATTCCAGAGCTGGGGCTCGAACCCAGGACTACCGCTTAACGTGTGGGTGCTCTACCACTGAGCTACTCTGGGACGATTCCCAGATGAAATTTCTCGCTTTAGAACCGTTGGCATTTATCATCTTTCTCCGCAAACCACAGAGGGAACAGATGAAACAATTAAATCACGACAACTCCATTACGCTGCGGAAGTTATACATATTTTTTAGAAAGTGATTGCATCAACCTTTCAAGTATATTAGGCAAGTTGGAGTGTTTAGGCTGATTATTTTACCAACTATGCGAAAAATTCCAGAGCTGGGGCTGGAACCCAGGACTACCACTTAACGTGCGGGTGCACTACCACTGAGCTACTCTGGGACGATTCCCAGTGAAATTTCTCACTTTAGAACCGTTGGCATTTATCATCTTCCTCTGCAAACCACAGAGGGAACAGCTGAAACAATTAAATCACGACAGCTCCATTACGCCGCGGAAGTTATACATATTTTTTAGAAAGTGATTGCATCAACCTTTCAAGTATATTAGGCAAGTTGGAGTATTTAGGCTGATTATTTTACCAACTATGCAATCACTTTCTAAAAAATATGTATAACTTCCGCGGCGTAATGGAGTTGTCGCGATTTAATTGTTTCATCTGTTCCCTCTGTGGTTTGCAGAGGAAGATGATAAATGCCAACGGTTCTAAAGCAAGAAATTTCATCTGGGAATCGTCCAAGAGTAGCTCAGTGGTAGAGCACCCGCACGTTAAGCGGTAGTCCTGGGTTTGAGCCCCAGCTCTGGAATTTTTCGCATAGTTGGTAAAATAATCAGCCTAAACACTCCAACTTGCCTAATATACTTGAAAGGTTGATGCAATCACTTTCTAAAAAATGCGTTTAGGATTTTTCAAGACTTCATTTTCTGTAAGTTTCAATTTTTTAAACTGATAACATAGTGTGATTTAAATTTCAATGACTATCATTCCAGGTATTTTGGCAGCAATAATGTTGAAACTGAAAATAATCCACCTTCAAGTAATGTACAGCCAGCCAATTTTAGTGGACCTCACTTGTTACAACGATTAATAGGAAGATGCTACAATTTAACTCAAGTTCAGTATGTAATTTTAAATGTTCATTCTGAATTCATCCATAAAGATTATAAAAATTGTAATTGCTGCATAAATTACTTAACTTTATTTTACAGATATCAGTATACATTTTGCCCTTTTCAAAATTTCTCTCAACATGAATTATCTTCAAGATGGAATGCATACCATGGAGTTCTTGGGTAATAAGGTTTTATATTTACTGTTTTTTAATAGTGTGAAAAAGATAACAATGATAGGTGAAAAATGGTGTAAAAAGGATAACATTTCTTTACACAGAGTTAATCAGGATTTTAAACTATTAACACTTTAATATATATCTACTTATTTTTAAAGAAGTTGAGTGGGTTTTTCTTCAGTAGTGTTACAAACGACACACACGCACACACACACAAGCACTTAGATGTACTTAATTTGTTACAAAGGAAGTTTAAAACAAAATTATATACTTTATTTATTTTTTTCAAGTTTACCTGATATTTCGTAGACCTTTTGCACAATGTTTATCTGAAAATCAACAATAGAAGCAGAAATAGCATCTGCAAAAAGTAATGAGAGAACATTTTTTTCCCCTCCTAAACAATATGTTTTGAATGTGTAACATAACTGATTTTTGAGATTTTTCTGAAGAAATACAATTTTTATCAAAAATTTTTGAAAACTAAGCTGTTAAATGAAGTATGGTCATGGGTACATGTAGAATTTTCTTTAGGGGGGATGGGGCAAACTTCAAAATTTTTTTTTTGCAATTTGGTTTACATCATAAAGCAATATACTAAAAATCTAGGGGGTGGGATGTAGAGATGAGTTCGGGCTCATTTTTTGAAGCCCGAGCCCGAAGACTTTTAATCAGAGCCCGCCCGAGCCCGAGCAATATTATTAAAGTTGGAGCCCGAGCCCGCCCGAGCCCGAAATTTCAGCTAAAGACAAATAAAATTAACTACTTCATTAAGAGGATACAATAAATTTTGGAGCTTCACACACCTTCTAGTCCCCCGTGTCGCTATTTTTTGAAATAAGTACGTCTATTTATCCCATGAATCACTTTTTAAAATCTGTTTCAAGGAGTATGTTCAACAAAGAAGAAACTTCTCACGAGCCCGAGCCCGAACGCAATCGTGAATTACAGAGCCCGGGCTCGGGCTCGGGCTGAGCCCGTCTCATCTCTAGTGGGATGCTCTACCTTGCCCCCCTTATGGGTGTCCATGGATATAGGCAACTTTTGGAAAGTTGTGGGCCAAACTTAAGGATGTTTGTGAAGTCGCAGGCAATAATGATTCTAATTTCTGTGGGATTTTGAATGGTTTAAAAGGGGTTTTGAGATGGTTCTGCAGGCCGAATGAAAAGTTGGGGCGGGCCGGAGGTTGCCCATATGTGCTTTAAATTTGTCATATTATAAAATATATGTTCAACAGTTTATTATACACTAAACAAAAAAAGAAATGCAGTAAAACACCATTTATACATATTTCAAGAGACAGACTTAAATCCACCATTATTTTCTGACTTCCGATCTCTGTCTCCGTACAGAACCACGGCACCACAGAGAACAAGAAAGAAATGCCAAATAATTAGTATATAACAATGTTTCAAATGTTTAAATGAAATTTTCTCGAAAATAAGCAAGAGCTGGCAGCTAATATTTTAGCATTTTACTTTACTATGGGTCCCCTATAACCCACAAACATTTCATCAAAATTGGTGACCCCAGGGGCGTAGCCAGAAATTTTTCATGGGGGGGGGTTATGACTACTACTCCTCATATATATGCATACGTGTGTGTGATAATGTACTGAAGAATATACATTTTGTATGGCAAAAGATTCCTCATGGGGGGGTTATGACCCACCTAACCCCCCCCCCCTTGGCTACGCCCCTGGGTGACCCCAACGTCTGGACCTCCCCTTGTGAGTATATTAATTTTAACTTTTTAAAATAGTAGTAAGTTACTTCATAATAGTTTTTACATTAAGCAATAACTGAATTTTAAAATAAAATTTTCTGATGAAAGCAGAATTACCCCCCCCCCCCCCCACATGTGATATAAAAATATCATGTGAAACAATGATATTTTTATATCACATGTGGGGTGTGACAAATATCATGCCACAAATATCATGTGAATACAAAATATTTATTTCATATGTTGAAACAAATGTCCAGACAATTTGTTTTGCATGTTTACAGAACAAATATCACCCTTCCTCAAGTACTCATCTGTAAAAGTAGTTAAATATTTTTCGAAATGTGATTCATAAATAATGTTTCTCATTTTTGTCACTTTCATTTGTGGTTATACAATTCTATTTCATAGAAATAGTGCTATTTCAATAAATTACACCAATTTTCTAATAATTTTAGACTGTATTATATGAATTTTTAAGGGAGAAAGAAAAAAATAATAAATAAAAAATCGAGAGCACTGAGTTGGATTCGAACCTGGGATCTTCCGATCTCTGTCTCCGTATGGAACCATGGCACCACAGAGAACACGAAAGAAATGCCAAATAATTAGTATATAACAATGTTTCAAATGTTTAAATGAAATTTTCTCTAAAATAAGTGAGAGTTGGCACCTAATATTTTAGCATTTCACTTTACTATGGGTCCCCTATAACTAAGGTGACCATACGTCCCGTTTTGAACGGGACAGTCCTGTTTTTAGGTGGCTTGTCCTATTGTCCCCAAGCACAGCTTAGGGGCACCGTAATGTCCCATTTTCAGAAAATGTCCCGTTTTTAGAAAGAGAGCAAACCACGGTAACGATTTCAATAAAGGCCGCTAAAAATCTAAAATCATCCAACGGCAATGTCTGTTACAAAAAAAACCTTCCCTCCCTTCCCTCTTGAGATGCAAAGAAAATGCTGCGTGCATGTGTGTGTGTGTGTGTGTATTATTTTTGTGTTTGTTCTTTTTAGTCAACTATTTCAATTTATTTAATTTTTTTTTAAAGTCACGTTCCTCATTTGCTTATTCCTGCCCTGTCCCCGATCTCCACTTTATTTTCCCTTTTCACTCTGGTTTTCTAAGAATTTTTTTCCTTCCCAATATGACAACTCCCTATTTTCTGTATGTCCTTTTGTTTATATTTCTCACTTTCCTACCTTCCTGCCTTGTGTCGGATTGTGTATTTGAAGTCGAAGAAGGGCCTACCCCTTGTACCACCCGAAACGTACATCTTGCACTATTTTTTATAGTATATGTGTGAATTTGCAAAGTTTTTTTTTTCATTTTATTTTGATAGTAACATTAACACAAGCTTTTTTGTGCATTTTCTTAACAACCTAAAGATACCCAGACTTGTAAATTCGGTTTCCCTACACTATTACCTTAAAAACAGTAGATGTCCCGTTTTGAAGGAAAAAAATCAATGGTCACGTTACCTATAACCCACCAACATTTCATCAAAATCGGTGACCCCAACTTCTGAGCCTCCCCTTGTGAGTATAATAATTTTAAGTTTTAAAATAGTAGTAAGTTACTTCATAATAGTTTTTACACTAAACAATAACTGAATTTTAAAATAAAATATTTATCCCAGAAATGAAAGCCTGTTGTAGTGGCAATTACAACGGGTTCTAGAAAAAACGTTTATCAAAAATATGTCTACACTCAATATATTTCACCTTCATCCACCTAAAATAAATAACCTAATATTCAGTTTTTATTTTGTATCCAAATCATGTAGAATGGCAGTTCTACTAGTGACGCAGCCAGCCCCAACCAACCAACCGTAAAACTTCGTGGCACTTATATATACAGCTAACTTTCCAATTTCTTTGTTGTTCTCTTCTGGATCTCGGAATCCGCTCTAACAAATTTTTTACAATTAATATATGATTTTAATCGGTGCCAAATTCGATGAGTGACGTCGCCGGTTAAGCTAGGAAAACTCGTTTTTTTTATTTAATCCAGTTCAAAGAGGGTACTATTTAACCCGCGTAAGGAAACACTGAAAATGATCTCGTTTCAAAGGCGGTAAACAAGACAGGGAGCAGGAATACAATGGTGTAGATCCGTGATAAGATTTGTACAAGTTACTTTATATCCTAAACCAGTTCGGTCGTAGACAGCTGGTACGATGCGCTTCCTCTTTCTGATCAGATAATTTAGGTTCTGTACCCAATGTGGCACTTTTGCGAGATGAGCTTTGTGTTACTGTTGTTTTTGTTTTATTTCATTTTAAAAAATAATAACAGATTATTATATACTTTACTTATTTTTTCTGTTATTTATTTTGCTATAATTAATAATTAAAAATAGTTAAGACTTTGAATTAAAAAAAATAATTAATTTAAGTATTTTTTGGTAAAACTCCTTCCTAACTTTTTCTTTAAGTATTTCATTTCCCATGTATTTTGATAGCTATTTCTAATTAAATTAAGTCTTTATTTTTCTAATATTATTAATTCTATTTGGAAAATTCAATATGTAATTAATATTTCAATGAATTTTTTTTTCTCTTCAGAAAGCTCACATAATTAATTAATAATAATTATTTAGTATTCAAAGGAGAATAAATAATAGTTTTACATACTAACTAGTTTTAATAATAATTCTTTTACTCTTCATGTATATATAAAATTTATTGAAATTATTGAATTATAATTTTAAAACCAATATTTTTTTCAAATCTTAGGTTTTTCTCACTTTTATTTTGTATTCCTTTAAATACCAGATTTAAAATTTTGTTCAATACTTTTCAGATAGAAATTTGATTAGTTAATCTAAATTTATACATGCACTATATTTTGTATTAGACATTTAAAGGTCGGAGATGGCATCTAAAACAAGATGTTGTGCCCACCCGAGCCGAGTTAATAAGATACTGAAGATGCTAGATAACTGAAGTATAAATGTCCAGGGTTCTGGTCTACCGGATGGCTGATAATCTAAAAATTCGGAGTTTTGGACGGTTTTTCTCACGATGTAACGTAAATACGCTTCAGAAGCACTAAGAAAGTCAACCGCACAAGACCCTTATTCTTAAAATGGTAGTTCATCTAAACATTCTCTAAAAAAATGAAATTATCAACTGATAAAAAAAAACAAACAAACATAGTATGAAGTTAGTTTTCTAAAAAGCGACATAAAACCAATTATAAACAATAATTTTTTGAGTAATTTTCTATTTTATTAATGATTATAGTCATTAATTAATTTAATCAACAATTTTGAGATGTATCATTAACTTAGTTAAAAACTTAGTGTATCATAATATAGTTAAAAATTTAACTTAGAGATAGGTTTAAACTGAAAGCAAACATTGCATTATTCGATTACATTGCATTAAAATAATAGAACGAGTAACTAGATTATCATTAATTAAGAACGAGATTATTAAATTAAAAATTTTTAACGAAACTTATGGTTATCGTTAAACTGAATGCAAATTAATGAATCACAATGCATTAAAACAATAGAACCAATAGTTATATATTGTTGTTGTTATTCTAGAATTACGGCCGATTAGCTACACGTAGGCTCTAAGCCGAGACGTGGGGGTCTTTCTAAGGGGTTCTAACCCGTATTTACGCTGTTTTGGAGGAAACCACGGAAAACTCCGAACGATTAGGTCGGCGGACGCAACCTGGTTTCGAACCAGGCACCTTCCGTCTCCCAGTTCAGAGCGCTATGCACTCGGTCACTGATGGGGCCCAATAGTTATATAATTATAGTAAAAAAGTTAACTTTAGCATTTAACGTTTAGCATTAAACTGAATGCAAATTTATGAAATAAAATCAAAGATGGTGGCAGGGATACTAATCTGTACTCGACCCAAATTATAAATAGAAAATTACTCAAAAAATTATTGATTATAATCAGTATTATATCTCTTATTATAAAATTCTAACAAAAATATGTCAATTTTCTGTTACATGTTACAAAAGAACTTGCTGTGACTTTTTTAATCAAATACTCTGATACTGCATGAAAACAGGTTTATATATTTATTTACATAACTTAGTATCAAGCAAACTTCTGAAATTCGGCCTTGAAACTAATTTATTATCTTCTGACCATACCCTTAAAAAGTAATGATATCCCCATGCAAAAACCCTTAACTGGTTAAAAATTTGTGACGCAGCATTTTACTTTATAGCTCTATGAATTTTAAATATGGGTTTTAAAAATAATGATATCAAATTTTGAGTGACGCCCTGCTGGGAATTTTAAAGATTTGCTTTTAAATTCCATTACAGTTACTTTCGTTTTATTTTCTAAAGAAGATTTACGCATTTAAGCAATGCTTTTAATTATGAAATACACTGTCAAATATATCACACTTTCACTGAGTCTATATAATGTATTCAAATGAATTTATTTCAATAATTTAATTTATCTTTTGCGTCACGCTATCCAAAAGGGCAAGCAAAATTTTCATATACATTGCACTTAGTTTGGTTACTATGACACTAACTAAATATTTACGTAAATTTTACTTGCCCTTTTGGATAGCGTGACGCAAAAGATAAATTAAATTATTGAAATAAATTCATTTGAATACATTATATAGACTCAGTGAAAGTGTGATATATTTGACAGTGTATTTCATAATTAAAAGTTTTGCTTAAATGCGTAAATCTTCTTCTTCAGAAAATAAAACGAAAGTAACTGTAATGGAATTAAAAAAAAAAAATTCCCAGCAGGGCGTCACTCAAAATTTGATATCATTATTTTTAAGACCCATATTTAAAATTCATAGAGCTATAAAGTAAAATGCTGCGTTACAAATTTTTAACCAGTTAAGGGTTTTTGCATGGGGTTGAATATAATGCTCTTCTGAAACATGCGGAAACTTTTTGCATTCAAGCAATTTCATTTTGTGTAAGCAGACTCTCTAATATCAATGCTTCATGCCGATAATCATAAAAAAATTAAACTATGTTATCGGGAAAAAGGTGTTTAAAATGAATCGGCATCACAAATTTCCTTCAAATCTTGGGGACTGTGACTTCAATATGATGTCATGTCAGATGCAACAGCAAATTTTGTCATGCAAATGATTAACTTTTTTTTATTCTTGGAAATAAAATAGAGCTGAAAATAGCATAAATTCTCTTAAAAATTAGGGAATGGGTAGATTTTCAGATTTTTAAAGTAATACAGATTATTTCTATGTTTTTATACAAAATCATGAAAAATTTCAAGCAGATCATACAGTGTAGTTATTATACTTTTTGTGCTTAACTTTTTCATCTTTTTGGAGTTATAGCGGTAAAAGTTTTATCTTGTTGTTCGGAATTGTTAGAGAATCAGTGAGTCAGGCATCAGTGTAACTATATAGTAGGATAAAAATAACATAAATCATATATTTATTGCACTATATATAGTATTCATGCAATTATGCTATGATTCGTGTTCATGCAGACATTGAATTAAAAAATCTTTAATAATCATCTGATATGCTGATAGATTGTCTATGAGTATTATGGTTTGAATGCAGTTCATTTTTTTTCCACTTATGTTCTGACAAACAAAATAAAGGAAGGTGTTGGTTTAAAGGAAAGTGGAATAACTTTGCATCCCTCTTCATCATCATTTAAGTTAGCAACAGATAATTAAATGATATCCACTGAAATAAGATACTAAAGACTGAAACAGAAAATTTTTGTATTGGGGAAGTTGAGAAACGACATATAACCAGTATTGTCCATCATATAAACAAAGCACTTTTGCATTAAAATGAATAAGAATGCATTGGGACTTCATAAAAATGATGTATAAATGGTGCTCAACTGTATAAATTAGAATTTTATAAAATTTCAATAAAGCACCCAGCCAGCCAATATTTGTCTAAAATACGTACGTTCAATGTTGGAGGAGTGCAAATCTGTCAAGAAATTTTTTCAGCTTTGTTAATAGTCAGTTGAACGTAAAAAAAAACAGTGCATTTACTATGCAATCAGAGAAGGTTAACCGAGTGTCGATTACATGGCTTGGGGAGACAGACTTTACTGGGTCCTTTCGGACGACCTTTGACTGCCATGTTGCAAAAAAAAAAAAAAAGAAAAGAAAAAAAAAAAAGAAAAGATGTTAGAAAAATTCAAAAGTTGCGTTGTGTTCTAAAAAATGAAACGGCAAGGTACCAAGTAAAAAAAATGAGCCCCAGAACTAAATCAGAATTGCCTCACCTGAAAAGGAAATAGGTGTGTGTGTAACATGCATAGACAATGAGGAGACATTTTTGCAAGATAATTACACTTTTATTGAAATCTGGAAAATATAGATTTAAACTTAATGAACACTGTAAAGAATTAGCTCAGCTGATGAACAGAAATTACTTTTAAAGCTAAGGAACTTGTGAACAAAATTAACAAAGAAAATGGCTGCAAATTTACACTTAAGGCACCAACTACATAAATAAATAATTATCTTGACTTAGGCAATCAATATGGGTGCAAGACAAAATCACATTTCATTCTAAATTGGGAAAATTTGATGCTAAAACCTGTAACCTTAACATTTCATCTCACGTGAACACAATTAACACCTACTTTCAAAATAGATAGAATGCACATAGCACAAACAACAGTATTGCTCCAAAAATTTCATGCTGAGCTCAAGCAATAGAACAATATTACATTTAATTCTCCCACTAATTCTTATTCTACTCGACAGAGAAATTAATCAGCATTGGAGTCAAAGTTTACATAAAGAATTTAGTAAAAGCAGATATGCATGTACAATTATCTCTCTAAAAATTATTGAAATAATTGATTGCACATGAAAATTCTAATTGCACTCAAAATAATTATAGAAGGGTACATTGTCATGCTTGTAAAAAAAAAAAAAAAAAAGTTTTTGAGATTTTCTTAAAAATAAAAATAACAAGGAAAATGGACTACATATAGTTAAATGATGTTACAAAAATTGAGAAAGGGGAGGGACACTAGGAAAAAACAACGTTAAGGGGGAAGTGGGACATGGCGTCCGTGCCAAAATGGCACAAGAAGGTGATTAGTACAGAGATGTCTGAGCAGATGGCTGCATCACAACGGGAACTTAGGCAAGTGAGAAGAGGGACCAGGGAGTGGTCTTGAAAGGATGGAGACGTGGGAAATTCTTTTACTGCATCCAAAAATGGGCGATGTAGGACGAAATAAAGTCCTCAACAAACCACATGCCGGCAAACTGGGTGTAGAACTCTGTGATGTAAAAAATGCTGGTTCCGAGAGTTCACAAGGCAAAAATGGTAAGTATTCACCTGTGATATTCTGAAGGCTGTCACTCCCATGTCGTGCACATCTCTCCTTCGTCGGGCGGTTGGTGTTCAGAAAATCTATCTCATTGTAGTTCGTGTGGTGAGCCTCTGCTTAGGGTCTGCCAGGCACTCCTGTCAAGTCATCTTCTCGTCTAATTCATCCGCATGGCTTTTGCGGCCTGGAGTCTAACCAGCTGCCAGTCTCCTTGCAAGGGGAAAACGATAATCACTAGTCCGCTCTCTAGCGCTCTCCGACCTCGACTGACTGGATTGCCTCTCGCATCAAGCCACTCTCCTGAGTGTGCGGCCCTCTCGGCCAATCAGTGATCGCCAACACGCTAGCTTCCTTCGAGAAACTTTCAGAGACATCACGTGGGAAAAGGTTTCATGTGCAAAAAGACGCACTCGGCTGAAAAAAAAATGGCGGTCGTTCATGCAAGATGGCAAAAACTTAGTAGCGTGCGGTAATCGAAAAGAAAATCGGCAACTGAGCAAAACGGTACCTAGGCCGGTTAAAAAAAGAGTCAAATTGCACGGGAAAAAGCTCAAAATTAAAAATTTAATCTGATCAAGTGCTGAAACATCGCCAAAATATTAGAAAATAAGATAAAATAAAACTTATGTGAACACACAAGGGCTTAGCTTAAAAGGAAGGAAGGGAAAAGAAAAATAGGGCAACAAACTTGTTATCAAAGAAAACTGACTTTTAAGGCAAAACATAAATAAAAATGAACTAAGCAGATATCATTAATAAAAAAAAATATTTAAAGATGAATTAAAGATACACTATTATTAACATGACTTAAAAGTGAAATATTCATTGAGAAATTGCAAAGTTTTTGCAAAAATACTTATTGCAAAACACTTATTGTAAAAAACTTATTATGAACGCTTATGAAAAATTACAAAAACACTTAAATATAAAAGTAATAACACTAATATCATATTTGAACACCTCATGACTTCCATTGTTTTGCATCAGACTATTCCAAGTCTACCCTACCCGTTTTCTCAGAATTTTGCAGAATGCTGTTGTCACGTCACATATGCTGCTTTTTTTTTTTTTTTTGTATGTGTGTGTGTATTCGTTCATATTCGTGGTTCGTCTTCGTACTTTGCACTTTTTTATGCAGGGGCTGAGCTAAACCTCCATTTTCATTGTGTGGTCAATGGTTGAGCTCAGCTGCGCTGCACAGAAAAGTAAATTTTTGATAGTTTTAGCTATAAAAGTGGATATTTTCTTGTAATATTTTTAAAGTTTAATGCTAACACAATTCATCGTTAGCTTGACATATTAATAAGTTTGTCTGGCTCTCTTTAAATTATGATGGCCAGTGGTTTTGTTAAAGTTTGTTGGGGTAACTACTAATTTTAATTCCAGCCATCAAAATATTAGAGGTGAGTTAAATAATTATTTAACTAATACTTATGTACTTTGTTTCTTTTAATCATTTTCTTTTTAATCACTAATTATAAGTCTTGTTATTCTGTATTATAGAGAGAAATGCACAGGTACAATTAGTTTAAAATTAACTATTTACCTTTTAACATGTACAATATTTTTTTCTAATTTTACTTAATGTGAACTTACTATAACTAAAGTAAAACTTTATTATCACATTATGGCATAACTTATAATGAAATAGATTAAAGCATTTTATGCAAAGATAATTTTCTTCTTTTTAAATTGTATACTAATATCTATGCATTTAGTATGTAATTAAAACCTATTTGAAGTAGTAAAATTTAACAAATCAAAGAATTAAGAGAGATAAATAAACTGTGTTATGAAGTAGACAAAATGTGTCTTGTGTGTGTGTGTGGGGGGGGACTTGTTTATATTTTACTGAAAACTTGTCTTACTGAAAACTTTTTCTAGACTGAAAACTTGTTTATATTTTATCACAGGAAAAATGTAATAAATTATGGAGATTTAAAAAAGAAGTCTTATTCATCTAACAGAGGTCATTCCTTGATGATTTTATTGAATCCTGACAGTTTATAAACATAGTAACTATGCCGCAATTCTAGACATTTTTTGAATGTGTGAGCCACATACCATTTACATATGTCGTGAAAGCATAGAAATTCAAGCAGTTCTTATCTTGTGTACATGCCGTTTAAAAGGAAACACTTTGTATTTCTAAATGTAATACATTTCAGTACTGGTTGTGAGCTAATGAAAAGCAATTTTGAATTAAATGTTCAGATATAACAAGTTTTAAATTAACTTCCAATCGTTTAGATAAAGTTATAAAATATGTATTCATAAAAGTTTGAACATACAGAAAATATATTAAAGTTAAAAATGTAATCTTGATTTTGAATTTAACTGATAACTAACTCGCATAAACAGCTTATGTCGTTATTTTACATTTTAAAGTGTTTAAATTTTTTCCTGGTACATTTTATTAATTGTTTTGATTGTATTAGGTATTTTTAATAAAAGTGTGCAAAAAATTATTTAATCTAATGTTATAAACAATCTAAATATTTTCATGTATTGGTAAAAAAGTAACCTTTTTTTATATAAAATAAGTAAATTATACTTACTGTTAGTAAAATTGCATTTTAAACTATTCCTTAGTTAACTAAATTTATGATACATAAATTTAATTAATTAAATCAACTTTACTTTCCATAAATGCAATTTACTAATATTTTATTTAATGTTTTAAGTTACTTTTTCACCATCTTTCATCAGTATATAAAAATATTTAGATTGTTTAAAACATTGAATTAAATAGTGTTTTGCACCCTTTTATTGAATTTACCTAATTCAGTTAAAACTATTGATGAAATGTATTGGGGAGGGGGGGGGGGAAGTAAATCCTTTAAAATGTAAAGTAGAGACATAAGCTATTTATGTAAGTTACTTATCAGTTAAATTTAAAATTAAGATTATATTTTTTATCTATATTTTCTCTATGTTCAAATTTTTATGAATGTATATTTTATATCTTTAACGACCAGAAGTTAATTTAAAATTTGTTATTTCTGCACATTTAATTAAAAATTGCTTTTCATTAGCTAACAAACTAGTAGTAAATGTATTATATTTAGAAATATGAAGTGTTTCCCTTTTAAACGGCAAAAGTGCTCAAGATCACAACAGTTTGAATTTCCATTCTTTCAAGACGTATGTAAATGGTATGTGCCTAATACTTTAAATGTCTAGAATTGTGGCATAATTACTACGTTTATAAACAGTCAGGATTCGACGAATTCTGCAAAGTGTTTAAGGAACAACTTCTATTAGATGAATATAAGACGGCTTTCTCTGGCCTGATGGAGCAATTCAACGATGCATAACGCAAAGTCAGCCACTATGAGCTGAATTTTATGGACGGATTCCGAGAATCTGTTTCCCTTTGCTGTTATAGCCATGAGTGTTCGATCAATATCAGGGATTTTCTCCTCCGGGCAGCCACCCTTTTTCATCCTTCCGACTTAGTTAAGGGAGATTGGATAGATTTCTCACAGTCACCCCATGCGATTAATACACCGTCTATAAGTTCAGCGCTCAACGGGCAAACATATGGACATATCTAAGGTTTTCTAATGTTGATGATTATCCCTAAACTACATTGACATCGACGTTAGTTCAGTGTATCGTGACTGGCTGGGCAATTATTTGAATTTAATTGCAGCTGGGTTAAGATTTTAATCCGTTATGTGAATTTATAGTTTACATTGTCTTGGCAACAAAAGCATTGAAAAAGTCTACATTTAAGGAAAGCTTTTTAAATATGATTTTACAGTAATGTGTTTGATACAGTTAAAAAATTTTGCAATATTTCCATTAGTAATTTTATGTCTAAAATTAAAAACTGAGGTTTCTGTTATGAAAGTTTATTATAGGCACATACCCAGTAGTTTTTTTCTCCTTAGTGAATGTTTTACAAACCACTTTATTTATCTAATATTTGTATTTACCTATGGTTTCTTTCTTTCTCTCAAAAATTCATTATAACCAGGCTGCATAAAGTGCCATCAATTAATCCATGTTTTTGTTACTGTGCCATTTCTTCTGATTTCAATATAATTTTAATTGTAGGGTTTGGAGTCATTGGGATATAAAAAATAACACTTTCAGTTCAATGGTGTATAACCATGGAGACAGATGTGGAAATGTTGAAAGATCAGTGCATGTGAGTGTCACTTTCACGCATATTTTCAGGATTTGAATTTTGCTGTCCTTTACTGTCAAATTTTAACTTCATTTATCTTCACGTAAATACTTGTAGATACTACAGGAGCACGGCCAGAAAATTTTTATTGGGGTAGTTGGAGATATAAAACAATCAATGAATAAGTAAACAAAATTCTCTGTACAATATAAAGCTTATGTTAACTCATCCAAAAATCTTGGAGGGAGGAAGGAATAAATCCAGAATGCACTTTAGACTGCCTGCATTACAGAATGCAGGCAGTCAGATATGTGCTTGCCGCTAAATTATTTATATGTAGTTTTAAAGAAGTAAAGCTTCATTTATACTGGCCGCTCAGACTCCGCGCTGATATCCTCGATAATAACAATAATAATAAAAATCTCGCATGCTGTATTTCATTATATTGTGATTGTGCGTGATTAAGGCAAACCTGCGTGAGGGGTCCATTATATTGCAGATTATTATAGATCACCGAGTGTTGACGTCAACACAATGCAATCACATAGAGCAAGAGGAAACACGTGCATTCACTCCATTAGCTTTACCCCCCTCCTCAACCAGTTCAATTGGATTCATTTTTAGCTTGACAATATTCTACGTGATCTGCAGTCAAACCATACCAAAGTGTAAGAAATTTTTCAATAAATTAGTTTTTAGTACCACTTTCTTATTAAGTCATAGTGCATATAAACTTGCTGAGGAATATATTTGAAAATACTAACGACATTCTAATTGATATTTTTTACTAGTGTATTTTATTTTTAGAACTATTGAAAACTTTACCACATACAGTAGAAGAACTAAAATGCTTCGATCTGAAATCTGCAAGGCTCTAAAATTCGCACTGCCTTTTCAGTGTAAACAAAGAAATCTGTTCTACCAGCTGCAAGTTCAGAAAACTGCAGTATAACCACAAAGTAAAACTAAATAAGCAGTTCCCACTTAAAAAAAAATATTTTAGAATTTTGGAATTCTCATGATAATACTGATAACCTTCAGATGACTGACAGTGGCAAATTGCACTGAATTAGTCTCAAAATTCATACTCTGTTACAGAACATCTCTGAGGGTGATAAAAAGATTGATAAAGTAACCTTTGATGAAGGTTTGCCACTGAGAGAAAGATATTTCAGATTTGTAGAGCAGCAAAGCTGTGTTAGAGAACAAGAAATAATAATGCCAGTATACAAAAAAATAAATAAATTAAAAAAAATAAAATAAAAAATCTGAAACTAAATTAGAACATCAACAAATGTCACTCTGCGAACCATTCAACGAAACATCATCGATATGGGATTTTGGAGCTGAAGGCCCACTCATGTACCCTTGTTGACTGTATAGGCTAAGAGGAAAAAAAACCTGGTCTTGGTGATTTAAATCTAAAAAAAACTCAAAGTGACTCAATATGAGTAAATCGTGCAATAGGCAAAGATGAAACCAGTTTTAAAATCAAAGTTAATTTTATTCAACAAATTTTCCATTAGAAGTAACATCAAAACTTAACAAGACGTTAGTTACAAACAATTTCAAGATAACAAGGTTAATGTTTAACATTTAAAAGTAATTCAAAAATCTATCCCTAGCATCTGGCATAGTTAACCCTAGCATAAGACTGTTTTAACAGTCAAGAAAAACATATAAGCCTGGAGAAGGATTAAAAAATGGCTATTACTTACTAGCTGAACAAATTGATGCTTTACACACTGCACTGCTGACAAAATTAACAGATCCAGTCCATATATACTTGTAACATGACAGTAAATTTGCATATTAACAACATCCAAAAACTTGATGTCATCATGACAGTTAAAAAGAAAAAAGGTTGAACATTTCCTGACAAAACAAATAGAACTTGATACTTAAACAAGCAACCAACACTCAGTTAACTTTAATTTTCTTAACTGAACCTAATCTGTCATGATGACATCACAACCTGGCTGACTCTGCCAAGTCAGCAAAGTTGTTTACATTTCTGTGTGGTAGTTTAAAAGATAACAAGTTGTATATTACTATCTCCAGGTATTCATAGCATTATAATTTTGTATTTATTTCATAATTAGGTTACTGTTGATTATCAGAATAAACCCATTAGATACTTCTATATATATAAAAGAGGAAAGTCTGTCTGTCTGTCCGTTTGTTCGCTACATGCGTCCAGGCCGTTCGACGGATCTGGACCAACTTTGGCACACTGATTAAATAGGACAAAAGAAAGCTAATGTTGTAAAAATGAAATTAATCGGATGAATAGTTTTTGAGTTATTTTATATTTTGTACAATTTTCAGCCACTTTTTCCTTATTGGAAGCATAGCGTGAATGAAGGGGAAAAACATTCATTTCTCTCGGGGGTTTTCATTCTCAAGGTCAGCGTGTTGCTATAGCAACTAGGTGTAAGGACAGGCACGAAACGAAATGAACAGTGTGTGGAATACCTCCCGTGCCCAAGAATAATGATTAGTACGCATGCGCGAGTTGAGCGGAGAATAGATCTTTTGAGTCCCTGTATGGTTTGCTCTACTGCTAGGAGGCTTTCCATAAGAGACAGGCGGCAATAGTAATGCTTCCGTCTAGCTCGAACCCAGGGCCGGCCCTAACAGTTTTGCCGCCCCGGACAAAAATACAAAATGCCGCCCCCCACAGTAAAATTACTATTAAAAGAAATAAATTGTTCACAGATATTGTTTTCATGCATATAAAACTGGAATAGCTCTTTAAACATAACACAGCATAAGAAAAACCATATTTATTAAAAAACACACATTAAGCTAAAAACCAAAAGAAAGACAGAAAAATAAAGAGCTTATTTTTCTGACTTTTAATTCCGCAAAATTCCTGACTTTTTCTCTTAAATCAATTTTTCAACTAATTCATGTTCGATAGCCAATGTAGTTAAATTATTTAACCTATCTGAAAGAGTTGTAGAACATAAGAAATTTTTAATTAACTGTAATTTTGAGAAACTCTTCTCTGCACTTGACACAATTATCGGCAAAGAAAGAAATTCTCGACTCGAAGCAATACAAATGTACTTATTAAATTAAATCTGCACTCTAAGTTATTAATCGCTTTGTTTGCTGTAAAAAAATAAAACAATCTTAAATTTTAATTTAGGATCTTACACCCGATCATCTCGTGATTCGCAATCAAAATTAATTTGTTACGTGGCTGCTTAAACTCAGTGTTATCCAGAATAGTATCTCGTCGGTCAGTTCTCTTGCATAACAGAACATTTCATTTAAAATCACACCCAATCGAAGATTCTTTCAAAAAATCTTTACAGTTTCTTAAGAGTTCTAGAGCAGGTGGTAAATCGTTGTATTTTGACTGCAATACCTTTCTTAATGGATTCACGCAATTGAAGATTTTGTATCCTATAAAAATAGAGCATAGGAACACGAACTGTTTGAGAGAGTTAAATAATCCTAGCGTCATTGGAATTAGATTTGTCAATACCTTTATACCTTACCAAGAATGCAATCTGTTCTTTTTTTTTCCATCAGGAATGCAATCTAGAAATATGGGATAGTATTTGGCTTGTTGAATTTCATTAACAAACTGTAAATTGAATCCAACTGGAAATCTTCTGAAAAATCTATGCAAAATGTGTAAATACTTGTTTGCACATCACAAACAAACAACTGAACAAGGGCGTAGCCAGGATTTTCATTTGGAGGGGGGGGGGGCAAGACAAAGAGACCATGGAGTCCAACTGCTCCTCCCCCCGGTTTGTCATAATCAGACCCTATGTCTAGCTCATTTTAGGGGGGCAGCTGCACCAGCTGGCTACGCCCATACAACTGAAGCGAATGAAATGAAATTTATAGCAACACCAAAAGTGGCAACTTGATTTAAACTGCAGTTGCTAAAATATTTCTAACTCGTTTAAAAGTTTTACTAAGATTTAAAACTGTTGTTTGAAAACTGTGTGTAAATGTATGTTCGCCCATTCTTAAAAAAATGGCTCAATGGACAAGAATGAAATTTGGAATTATATTGAATGGTAAGTTAATTGAAACAATAGATGCCAAAATTGTTTTAAATAATTCATAGACTTTGAGATTTTGTAAAAATCGCTTTAAAGGTTTGTTCTGGCATCCATCAAAAACGGATTAAGAGAACAGAATGAAATTAGGCCATATGATGGGTAACAAAGCATCATCGAAATTTGTAAAAGATTTAAATAAATTGAAAGGGTTTGCAAAAGTTGCATTTTATTTTTTCTTATCTTTTCTAGGGAGCGGGGAGAGAGGGGGACGGCGTCACTTTAAGGCGTCTGGAGGTAATACAATAGGTGGCTGGTTTCATTATAATGGAATTAATGTTCGGCTTAATAATTTAAAAAAAGAAATCGACATAATTTGTTTATTATTTTTTTAATTTTGAGAAAATTGTGCAAAAATTTTGCAGGCATAATAAAATTTCTAAAGTTAATAGAACAAAATTCAGTTATTATTGATGAGATTGAGTTAATATATCTTATTTTGAGAAAATTTTGTGTGACAACTTCGTGAAAACAACTACTGGTCAGACAAAACGGAATGAAATGAAATTTTGTTAAATAGTAGGCAGTTAGTAAATTAAAATTTCAGGTTTTTAATTTTCTACAAATTTGAATTATTTTTGAGGTATGACGTAAACTTTAAGTTTACGTGCGCGTGTTTGTAAGTTTTTCGCGCATCAAGTAAAATCATCAAAATATAATTCAAGCGAACGTTGCAGTGTTAAATATCGGCTACTTGCTATCACAAAGAATTTCAGATATTCTCTTTTCAGTTTAATATTCATCACTAGCATCTTTTTTTGCAACTTTAAATAACTTCTTGATGTAGGAAGCTCATCCACTAAATTAAAACATTAATTTTGAATGTAAAGCATTTTCTCTATTGACAGTTTGTCTCAGTAATTTGCTACTCTCTAACCTGTAATCTTTGAACAATACACAAGAGTTATAACTTTGCTTTCTATATTTCTGCCAGTATGTTAATTCCATTTTTACTTTCCGAACATGTACCATGTAAGGAAAGTATTGTAATCATGAAAAAATTCGACTTCGAGATTTTGGTGTTTTTACACGTTTTGAGGGCTTCTGAATCCATTTATGCTATTTTTACAAGATGTATGTATGTATGTGTGTGTGTGTGTGTATGTGTGTTTGTGTGTATGTGAGTGAACACGATAGCTCCTGAACGGAGCATTCGATTGAGCTCAAATTGGATATGTATGTCATAAACCACCGTCGCAAGACCGGTATTGATTTTGGTGTGTATAGGACTTATAGTTTTTCTACAGGGCTACGACAAAGATTTCTTTTACATTATGGCCTATGGGGGGAATTTCTTGAAAGTGCGCTAGCGTTTAAACGGTAAATTCGATTGAGCTCAAATTGGGTATATATGTTATAAACCACCGTCGCAAGACCGGTGTTGATTTTGGTGTGTATAGGACTTATAGTTTTTCTACAGGGCTACGACAAAGATTTCTTTTACATTATGGCCTATCGGGGGAAATTCTTGAAAGTGCGCTAGCGTTTAAACGATACATTCGATTGAGCTCAAAGTGGGTATACATGTTATAAACCACCATCCTAAGACCGGTATTGATTTTGGTGTGTATAGGACTTATAGTTCTCCTACAGGGCTACGACAAAACTTTCTTTTATATTATGGCATAATGGCATATGGGGAGAAATTCTTGAAAGTGCGCAAGCGTTTAAACGGTGCATTCGATTGAGTTTCAGTTTGGTATATATGTTTGAGTTATTCATCGATTAAAATTTATTTAAATGCTTGGTAATGATCTTAATCGTAAGTGTTTGGAAAGTCGAGTGGAGTCACTCCAGATTTTTTACTTTCCGAACATGTACCATGTAAGGAAAGTATTGTAATCATGAAAAAATTCGAATTCGAGATTTTGGTGTATTGACACGTTTTGAGGTCTTTTGAATTCATTTATGCTATTTTTACGAGATGTATGTGTGTATGTGTATGTGTATGTGTGTTTGTGTGTATGTGAGTGAACACGATAGCTCCTGAACGGGGCATGCGATTGAGCTCAAGTTGGGTATATATGTTATAAACCACCGTCGCAAGACCGGTATTGATTTTGGTGTGTATAGGAATTATAGTTTTTCTACAGGGCTACGACAAAGATTTCTTTTACATTATGGCCTATAGGGAGAAATTCTTGAAAATGCGCTAGCGTTTAAACGGTACATTCGATTGAACTCAAATTGGGTATACATGTTATAAACCACCATCGCAAGACCGGTATGGATTTTGGTGTGTATAGGACTCATAGTTTATCTACAGGGCTACGACAAAGATTTCTTTTACATTATGGCCTATGGGGGGAAATTCTGGAAAGTGCGCTAGCGTTTAAACGCTACATTCGATTGAGCTCAAATTGGGTATACATGTTATAAACCACCATCGCAAGACCGGTATTGATTTTGGTGTGTATAGGACTCATAGTTTATCTACAGGGCTACGACAAAGATTTCTTTTACATTATGGCCTATGTGGAGAAATTCTTGAAAGTGCGCTAGCCTTTAAACGGTACATTCGATTGACCTTCAATTTGGTATATATATTTGAATTATTCATCGATTAAAATTTATTTAAATGCTTGGTAATGATCTTAATCGTAAGTGTTCGGAAAGTCGAGTGGAGTCACTCCAGATTTTTTGTACTACTACAATGCAAACGAAATTTCGCGCAGTTAGTAAAAACCCATCAATGACGGATGGGTACATCAGCCAGTAAAGTTATATAGAATGATATGCTTCAGAATATTTTTTAACAATTCTTTTACTATTACGAAATGTATTTTTCAGATTCGAGCCAAAATGCCGTCCCGGACAGGGGTCCGGTTTGTCCGGCCCTAGGGCCGCCCCTGCTCGAACCATGCGGGTGTAGGGGTGGGGGACACAGGCGGAATTTCTGATATCAGGCAGGATGTAACTTTTATAATGGATCGTGAACCTGAGGGTATATATATTTGTGTATTTAAAATGTAGTTATTTTCTTTAGTTCTCTTTGCAAAAAAACAAATCTTTGAGTTAAATTTCATGTAATAATTGACTTTAGTGAGCTATAAAGTTATTGTAGTTGCTAATATTTGCTACTCTTCGCATTATTAGATAATTAACAACAGAAATTAAAAAAAAAACACTGAAGTGTAACATCTGTATGCTGGTAAGTCCCCTGTTCCTTTCTTTTTTTCGCTGCCCATAAAGACGTAAGGTATGCATGGAATGAGAACCCCCCCCCCTTCCTCCCCTTTTAGTTTTCAAGTAAGCCAATAACATACAAAATCATGATTTTTTATCTAAATTTAATAAATATGTATTCCATAGGGTTATGGTAGGTAATACTGATACAGTATACATGTACCAGCTACAAAATCTACCCTGATCAACCACTACTGTAAATAAACAGGTAGTTACATGTTAAAACTGTGGAACTATATGTATGCTCAGTGAATTGAACAGAAGTTGGGAGAGGGTCTAAGAAATGTTCTTTGAGTCATAAATAAAGATTATTATTTTACATAACTGTTAAAAAAAATTTTTTAAACTAGGCTCAGATTATGAAATAACTATTTTATTGTATTAAAAATTATTTTTATTTTTAAATTTAAGTTTTAATTATCAAATAGCATTAATTTTATTCAAATAATATTTTAATTACTGTATTTAGACCTGGAAGTCCAAAATTCAAACTTTCCCAAAATCCAAACATTTTGCTAATCAATCTTTTCCCCCCCAAATATTATCAATCTTCTTTCTTTCTTCTCAAAATTACAGGAATTAATTTCAATTGAGTCAATCCATGTATCGTTTGCTGTAGTTGGCTAAATATGTTACTGCACCGCAACGCACTGCGACAAAAAGATCTAAGATCCCTCCTGGGCTCGTAAACCTTTCTCTCCCGCGATCAGCAACAGATTAATACGATTTTGTGGATGGGAGGGTGGCTAGTTGGAATTTATGATAATTTTTTGGAAATAGGATCTTTTACATTTTTTATTTAATTTCTTTTTCTCGGAGGGGGCGAACAGCCCCTGCTTTAATCCTACCCTAGTGTAGTAATGACTGCTCGTTTTCTGCATGGGCATTCATCCACTCATCGTTAACTCACCGACTCATCGAATTAAGACATTGGCAAGAGCACTTTTGATTTTCTGCAATAGATGAATTTTTATTCATGCATAGAGGTGATCTA
Source organism: Cheiracanthium punctorium (assembly GCA_038373885.1). Taxonomy (NCBI): domain Eukaryota; kingdom Metazoa; phylum Arthropoda; class Arachnida; order Araneae; family Cheiracanthiidae; genus Cheiracanthium; species Cheiracanthium punctorium. Next base: position 332,651 of record JAWZYV010015293.1, read on the forward strand.
GATGAGCAATTTCGCCGCTGAGAAACCGACAAACAATTTTTTATCCAAAACTGCAGCTCTATAGTCATCGGGCCTTGCAGGTGTCCCAGTGGTTAACATTTTACCTAAATTCCTATAAATATTTGCGTAATGTAGATGTGCCGTTGCATAATCTAAGGGAAAATTTGAACAATTCTTGAATTAATCGCATAATTTACTTCAAATTTCTTATATTGGGGCTGGTATCCCCTCCTTGCCCCCTCCCACAAATTTAAATTTGAAAAGAAATATTTACAAAAAAAAAAAAAAAAAAAAAAAAAAAAAAAAAAAAATGTAAGTGTTTATTATTAAAATCGTTTGTAATATTTAAATAATTTAAAAAAATGTGTTTAAAAGGAAAGAAAATCTATTTGAGTGTCAGCTGCATTATAAGAATAACGGAAACTTCATTAAAATGAGCAACTCTTTTGAAACCTCCTTAATGTAAACAGCAAGAAGAGAAATCAGTTAATTTTTAAAAGTTATCCAAGAAATATGAAAGTTAAAATCACACTAAAATTCCTATACAATTTGCAATATTGTTTTTTAATTATTAATTTTGAATGTTGTTGCTACTTACATACATTGGTAAAAAGTGAAATTAATTTCTTACCAATCGAATAATTTGACTACTATTAATAATAGCTGAACAGCACTTTGTCAAAATTTCACCCCAAGTCCCAAGTGAGACTAAAATAACCGGTACTTCAATCTTTGGCTGATACATGATAAGTCTGGATGGCCTTGTGGTAGAGCGCTAGTCTGTGACTCCGTACTCTTAGGGTTCGGGCCCAGTGGAGGAAGAATTTTTTTTCAGAAAAATGGAAAGTTAGCATCCAAAAACTGAAAACATAATAAACAGAATGGACATTTTTTGAAAATTTTGCTGCCAGTCGTTTATTTTTTATTAACAAATATATTTTAAACAGTTTATCGGTTTCTTTTCGTTATTTCATCGGAATCATCGGGAAACGATGATCGGCTTTATGGCCCCCCGAGCGGACATTTTGTACAAATTTCTGATGAAATTGCCCCTTTTTTGGATGAAAAGCTGTGATCGGCCATTGCTCCTTCTCCTCGGATTAAACTAACCTGCTCTCATCGACTGACGGGTTATTGCTACTAGGGGTACCTTGCTCATGGTGTAATTACATTCAGTTAATGAATACTGACTAATCCAATTAATTTTTGCATTGCTTAAATCAAAAGGATCTCTTGTGTTCATCAATATCAAGTATACTGTTATCGAATGTTCTTTGTCAGCTAATGTCAAGTCTCATCTTTCTACACCGCTGCGCCATATGAGCCAAACTACCGATAAAATGCACATTTGCCAAGAGAAGAATCCAATATGGGTACCATGGTCTCAGTTTCCTGCGATCAACTTCATTAACATGCATGAAATTAAAAAGATATCATTGAATTTCTTTGCATTTTTCTATTTGTTTATATTTCTAAATGCACGATTTAATTGATTACACATCCGCGGGAAACATGAAAGTGGTCTTCAGAACATTTTTCTACTGTTGAAGACAATCTGCCTGAAGAGGTTTGTTCTCATTACGTCAATGGCAGTTTTAGGGACATTCATCTATTTCAAGTGCAATAACATCCTACCATATAGTTAGGCAATGGTTCGAACAAGGTCATGTGCCTCCCTCAAAAATTATGCCAAAAGTCACCATACGTGTGTATGTATTTAACATCTCAGAAACTTTTAGTCATAGAATGCTGAAATTTCATATATAAGATTGTTGTGACTCTAATTACACAGCTCTTTTTTGATTGCAATCAACTGAGTAATTTATTTACAGGTCATCTAAAAGACTTTAAATACATTAAGGTCAATGAATACCTTCAGTTCATTAAAAGTCTGTGATGAATCACTATTTTATCTATGACCGAAATCTCGATAACTATCTAAAGCTTGTCGGCTTTTGGCAAAATATCGCTGTATAAAGTGTCAAAAACAAATCTTTCAAATTGAACCAATCATGGCGATATCTCAAATATTTGGCTAGAAATCGCTAAACCTTAGTATTATTGCAGTATTTTATATCTTTCAAACAAAATAAGTTTAGAAGAAGTGCACTAAAAATATATATGATTTAATAGATGTACAAAGAAGTCATGGTGTCCACATATTTTTTAGTTTTTAGGGTACAAAAGACTATTTTCACAGTGTATTTTTGGTCGCAACCCTATAAATAACTACAAGTGGTTTTTGCTAGGGAGTAGTTATTTAGTTGAAACACTGTTTATTAGGGTTAACAAACTAAAGAATCTTCCTCCTGTTGTAGAAATTCTGTCTGTGTCACTAATTACTAAGGAGTAAAAATTTGATTGACCTCACAAGAATTCTACTTAGTTTAAAATGTTTTTCTCTTTCTACTGCATTTAAAATCATATATTTTGTTATAGCGTGCATTCATTATGTATATATTTCCAGGTTTACTTAGAATGTGGTGTAGTAGAAATCCTGGCTAATGTAAGTGAGCCTAAAAAATGCCAATATTCAGCTGTGTTTCAGTCTAGGTATGTATGTCATAATGACTCATTATTAGTGTATCCCAGGTTACCAAATGTGCTGCAAAAAAAATGGGACCATCTGTTAACGGAATTCAGCAATGGTGACTTAACAGAAAAGGTTTGTACTTATACTTACCTCACTAAAAACTACCATTTTACTATTTAACTAGAATACAAACATTTTTTTTTCCTTAAAAAAAGTCGACTTATTTTTATTAATTTTTCGCAAATAATCAGAGTTACAAACTAATGTAAAATGCATAATCTAATTTTAATAAATTTAATTCATAACTTCTGATTAATAAATATATTAATCTATATTCATTATTGTATATCCAAGTAATGTACAGACAAGTCTAATTTTATTTTATCTATATCCATTAAATAAAATTAGACTTTTGTCTGTACATGACTTGGTATTGTACGGTGTAATGTACAGACAAGTCTAATTTTATTTTATCTATATCCATTAAATAAAATTAGACTTTTGTCTGTACATGACTTGGTATTAAAAAATTTTGTGATTTCTATCTGCTTCAAGTACTTGGGAATCATGTACGACCATTAAAAAAAAGTTTGCTTCTTGTTCTGTCATTCTGTCGGCAACGTTTTTTTGTTTTTGTTTTTGTTTGCACATAAAAAAATAACGACTAAAGCAAATGAATTGAAATTTAATGACATGATAATTGGTCACTCAACGTAAACTATAGGCTTCGAATTAAAAAAAAAAATTGATTAGATTTTGAGATTTTGCAAAAAATTATTTCAAACTGTGTAAATCTTTGTTCGCGCATCGTGTAATAATGACTTAAGCAAATGAAATGAAATTTGATGACATGATAGGTGGTCACTCAACTTAAACTATAGGCATCGAATTAAAAGCAATTTTGCAAATTAACATCATTGGAAATGATGAAATGGAGGACAGTGAAATGTGCAAAAAATCCGGATTTGGATAAAGTAATGATAGAATGATTCAAACAAAGATGATTGGAAAACGTGCCTTTAACTTGACCTGTGATTATAGCACAAGTTAAAGAGTACCATGGAGAACTGGGTTTGACTACACCCTGTGAATATATCACTGGGTGGTTGGATAAATTTAAGAAGAGGCATGGGATATGCCAAATTCGTATCTGTGGAGAGACAGCAAGTGCTGATTACAAGGCTGCAGATGTTTTCGTCAACGATATCCCAGTGGTGGCCCGTGGTCAAAACTGTTAGTGCAGCCGGAAGCATATGACCCCCCCCCCCCTTCCTCCAGATAGGAATGGAAAATCTTTGTTACTGAATTCGAAAGGTGGCGGATTAAGCCCTGACCGAGGGGGAAAAAAAAAAAAAAAGAAATTACATAAAAAATGTAAGAGATCCTATTTTCTTCCATAAAATGGACATAAATTTCAAGCAGCTGCTCTTATCCTCAAAATTGCATTAATCCGTGTCTGATTCGAAGTTTCCTTAGAATTTTCTTTTGTAGCGATAACTTGAGAAGAAAAGAAAAAAAAAAAAGAAAACTTACTTATTTTTTATAAGTCAAATCAATCCTCCTTTCTTTTAAACTTGCGAATCAGTCAGTGATGATCTCATAAAAAGGCGCTGTTTTAATTCAGATATCAATAATTTTAAAAGCTTTTTAAAATTTCCCATGTTTAAAGATTTTTCTCACTCGCCATGTCCTCTAAATGCTAGTTTTTGCTTACTTAAAAACAATACTGCTTTGATGGGTAATTGTCCATTCATAAGCGTCTATTCAGGTTTACCTTCTTGATAAATTCAGCAATATAAAGTCGAGAGTTTGCCGAACATATATTCTCCTTACCCCTTCCCTCACTTCTCGAGCCAATCAGTGGGTCGAATTCACCGCGCTCTTTCAAGTGCTGCCGACGTTTGAAAATCTTTGATGAGCTGAGTCTTAGCTGCGTATCTCCATTATAGCCTATGCTGGAGGGACTGCTTACATAATCATTGTCATGGCAACAGTGCTGCCAATTTTCTTATCAGCGCTCTGGGCTGAACCAAAGATTTTCCCAATTGAATTGCGGGAAGATTAAAGCTTTTTTTCTGAATCAGCGATCCAGCCACAATATGGTTTTTTTGTTTGGAGATTTTTTTAAATTTACCGTAGGAATTCCATAATTCTAATCTGAATTTAGGAAAATTAGTAGAATAAATTATTTTAAAGTATGTGCTGATAATTTCAAGTGCAGCCCGGCTGTACTTGCTGTATCCCACGAGCCGCCACTGCGATATCCAGCAAATGATAGAAGAAAATCTGTCATTAGAACAGATTTACAATGCTGATGAAACCGCACTCTTCTGCTGCTATGTGCCACGTAAAACCTTAGCAACTGAGGCAGAAAAATCTGCTGCAGGCTTAAAAGACATAAAGGAAAGACTGACAGTTTTGGCTTGTGCTAATGCTGCTGGGACTCATAAATTAAAATTAACAGTGATCGCGAAAAGTGCTTGACCCCATGCACTTAAAGGTGTAAAAATATTCCCAGTACTATACAAAAGTAACAAAAGAACCTGGATTATGAAAGAAATGTTCAGACTGGTACAAAAATTTTTTTTTGCCTGAAGCTCGTAAACAGTGTGTGTTCATTAAATTACCGACCAATGCTAAAATAATTGTAATTGTTGATAATTGCTCTGGTCATTTGAATGTGGAATCTTTAAAAGATAAATATGCCGATGTTATATTTCTTCCACCTAATTGTATATCTATTTTACAGCCACTGGACTGTGGTGTTTTATAGTCATTCAAGTATCACTATAAAAATAATTTCCTTAAATGAATACTTGATTATGTAAATAGTGGGGAATATATATATCTGGATTTGTGAGAGTTCAATCTGAAGGATGCACTTTGGTCTGCTGCAAGTGCATGAGCAGGGGCGGCCCTATTGCCGGACAAACCGGACCCCTGTCCGGGGCGGCAAATTTTAGGGGAGGCATTTTGTCTCGAATTTGAAAAATACATTTTGTATTAGCAAAGGAATTCCGAAAGATAAAAAAATATTCCGAAGAATATCATTCTATATAACTTTACTAACTGATGTATCCATCCGTCATTGATGGGTTTTTACTAACCGTGCGAAATTTTGTTTGCATTGTAAGAGTACAAAAAATGGAATTAGCATACTGGCAGAAATATAGAAAGCAAAGTTATAACTCTTGTGTATTGTTTAAAGATTACAGGTTAGAGAGTAACAAATTACTGAGACAAACTGTCAATAGAGAAAATATTTTACATTCAAAATTAACGTTTTCTTTTAGTGGATGAGCTTCCTACATCAAAAAGTCATTTAAATGTGCAAAAGAAGATGCTAGTAGTGAATATTAAACTGAAAAGAGAATACCTGGAAAATGCTTTGTAATAGCATGTAGCCTATATTTAACCCTGCAACATCTGATTGAATTATATTTTGATGATTTTACTTGATGCGCCGAGAACTTTATCAAAGTTTACGTCATACCTCAAAAGTAATTCAAATTTGTAGAAAATTAAAAACCTGTAATTTTAATTTACTAACCACCTACTTTTTAACAAAATTTCATTTCATTCTCCTTTTGTCTGACCACTAGTTGTTTTCACGAAGTGTTCACACAAAATTTTCTCAAAATAATATATAAATATATATTTAATTAGGAAGAATTCAAACAATGTTATTTAACTCAATCTCCTCGTCAGTAACTGAATTTTGTTCTATTAACTTTAGAAATTTTAATATTATGCCTGAAAATTTTTGCACAATTTTCTCAAAATTAAAAAAATAATAATAATAATAATTAAAAAAAATGAAATCGACGTAATTTGTATAAGTCGAACAGCCACTTTTGTATTACCTCCAGACGCCTTAAAGTGACGCTCCCCCCCTCTCTCCCCGCTCCCTAAAAAAGAAAAAAAAATAGAATGCAACTTTTACAGACCCTTTCAATTTATTCAAATCTTTAAAAAATTTCGATGATGCTTTGTTAGCCATCATATGACCTAATTTCATTCTCTTCTCTTTATCCGTTTTTGATGGATGCCAGAACAAACTTTTTAAACGATTTTTACAAAATCTCAAAGTGTATGAATTACTTAAAACAATTTTGGTATCTATTGTTTCAATTAACTTACAATTCAATATAATTCCAAATTTCATTCTATTCCATTGAGCCATTTTTTAACAAAGGGCGAACATACATTTACACACAGTTTTCAAACAACTGTTTTAAATCTCAAACCTTTTAAACGAATTAGAAATATTTTATAGGTATGTATGATCAGTTATAAGTATGATCTATTATTATTTGGTATAAAATCTTCAATTCCATGAATCCATTAAGAAAGCTATTGCAGTCAAAAGACAACCATCTGTTCTAGAACTCTTAAGAAACTGTAAAGATTTTTTTGTAAGGATCTTCGATTGGATGTGATTTTAAATGAAATGTTCTGTTATGCAAGAGAACTGACCGACTAGATAGTATTCTGGTTAACACTGAGTTTAAGCAGCCGCGCAACCTATTAATTTGGATTGCGAATCACGAGATGATCTGGGGAAAGATCCTAAATTAAAATTTAAGATAGTTTTATTTTTTTACAGTAAACAAAGCGATTAATACCTAACAGTGCAGATTTAATTTAATAAGTACCCAATGTAATTATTTTACATTTTTGCACGGCATAAATGAGTTAAAAGACACTCCTAAAAAGTATTATTAAACATTGTAACACAGTGTAACAGTGTTAACACTGTTTATAGTGTAAACAATTGGAGTTAATACTGACCGATGGGGAATCGGAAAATATAAACGCGCTTGATCTAGTAAATGAAAAGTGTCAGTTACGGCCTTATTAGGCAAAAAGGAAAGCCCAATTGAAATTTTAAAGCTAATTTCAACTCTAGATTTTACACGCACATCTTGCTATTACTTTGAGAATTTCGCTTTCTTTGCCGATAAGTGTGGCAAGTGCAGAGAAGAGTTTCTCAAAATTAAAGTTAACTAAAAATTTCTTATGTTCCACAACCAGATACGTTAAATAATTTAACTACATTGGCTATCGAACATGAATTAGTTGAAAAATTGATTTAAGAGAAAAAGTCAGGAATTTTGCGAAATTAAAAGTCAGAAAAATAACTCTTGATTTTTCTCTCTTTCTTTTGGTTTTTAGTTGGGCTGTTAGGCATGAAAACAGAATCTGTAAACAATTTATTTCTTTTAATAGTACTTTTACTGGGGGGGGGGCGGCATTTTATATTTTTGTCCGGGGCGGCAAAACTGTTAGGGCCGGCCCTGGCATGAGATATAGTATACCATGAAATATTAAAAAATGCATGACACAAATTGCTGCCTGAGACTCTATTCATCAATGACGATGATGAACTGGAATTCTGTAGTTTTAGAGTGTCAGAGGAAAGGTCTCAAATTTTTAGTTTGATGTCATATGCAAAAAATTGTAATGTCCATTTAGAATCCGACTTCATTGAAGTTTTAGGGTGCGGAAAAAATGCTCCAATGATTAATGAGTTGACCGATGCAGAAATACTGAACAATGCATTAAATGTGCCAGATTCCTATTCATCTAGCGATGAAGATTGTGATGCGACACTCCATGCGACAGAAGAAAAAAATCAGACTGAAAATTTAATCAGCATTCTTGATACAGCAATTAAGGGACTCAAACAGAGAAACTTTAAAGAAGATCACAAAATCATGACTGTCTACAAAATTCGTGTAAAACTAATTTCTCACAAACCAAACTTATCTTTACTAGATATGTTGAAGTGAATTTTTTTTTAAATTTACTGATAGTTTTGTTTTTTTACGATTACATTTTTTTCTTAACAAATTGTGTAATTTTTAATTTTACTTATTTTTTAATCAAGTGAGTAAAATACTTCTGGAAATTACCTACTTCCGTCAACTTTAAATTGCTGATTTACTGTATTAGCCCGAATGTAAGGTGAACCCAAAATTTTTCATTGAGATAATTAAAAATTCCCATATTTAGGCCTTGAACTTAACACGAGTCAGTTTTTTTTTGGGGGGGGGGGAAGGAATGATCATTTAATAAAAACATCGCTCTATATTTGGCAGATATGGTAATAAAAGCCTTTATTTTTCTTGTTAAGGGTTGACAGATGGCACCTATATGCAAATCTAATTTTTTTTTTTTTTTCAAAAATATCTATATTACAGGATAAAATGTTAGTACTGTGTTATGCCGCGACCTTTCCTACTCCAAATTTACTAATTAAATCCTCACCAATTATCATCTTCATAATTCATGCCTAGAAAATTAAATGCTTAATTTTAAAAGTGTTGTGACCGCAATATACCAACCAGGCTCTCGGCATGATGTGCAAATGCCATTAGGCTAAATAAAAAAATAAAACCTGAAAGAGAACTGTTGAAATAAATTTACACGAAGAGTGATAAATGAAGAGGAGCCTAACACAAACTAAACAAACACAAACTAAATTACATTTATTTAATTAAACCTTTAAATCTCTTACATTTGAAATATTATTAAACAAATTGCTTGAAAATTCTTAAAAATACAACAACTTTTGATACACCATTTTCTCATTTTAACCCTAACCCCGAGCTGACATTTACTTAAAATTTACTTTCTTAATTTATGAGCTCATTAAAACTTAGAAGAAAGGAAAGAAAAAAGGAAGAAGAAAAAAAAAACTTATCAAGAATGAAGGGGGGCCCCCATCACTAATATTAGCTCCTCCTGGATCGCGTCATCCTTGCAGCGGCGTGGTCTCATTGAACAAAAGTCGAAGCTCAGCCAAAACTCCTCTTGTAGGGGAAAAAGAAATCTCAATTACCGGAACCAGAAGACCGCTTCCCACTCTCGTCACCTCTATTTATGCATTCAGCGCGTAGTCAGTGGAACCTTCCGCCTGGGAAGTAGTTCTCTTGGAAAACAAACGATGGCTGTTTAAAACTTGAAGTATTGTTATTGTTGATTATTGTTAATTATGCTTTGCTGGCGGATTCATATTTAAAAGATGTTTTTGTTGAAGAAAATATTAAATAAATTGCATTCTTTATTTGAAACTTTGACTAGCGTGGGTGCATCGATGTTATCCTTCTGCCGATGGTGATGAAATTTTCCACAATTCAGTCGATATAATAAGAATCAATGCTCGTTCGTTGAACATTGATAGAATTAGAAAAGAAAATTAAGAGATTTTCAAGAAAAAGTAAATATATTGAAAAGGACTAAAAAAAAAACTAAAAGTAATTACGAAAACTCTGAGAATTTTCTTAAAGGAAAATTACCAAGTCCCAATTAATGCTATTAATGAAAATTTAAAGTCAGCTCTAAAAAAAAAACCCCATTTGTCAACCCTAAAAATTACTGTCAGCTCTTAAAAACCATGTTTCAAATAATTAATATTTAAAAGAAAATTGTTACACCAATAATTTCAATCACTTGAACGTATGTATAGTTACCATACACTAAGATGGCAACACGATCGCCAGAATAACGATCTTTTAGATGTTTGGCGCCAAAACGTTAAATACAGAACAAGTAAACAAAAAATATTTTGTCAGTCATGAGCAAATGTTATTGAGATACGCAAAATAAATAAAATTTCAAACACTTCATTATTATTTTACTTCCTTAATGAATACTGGTATATGGTGACAAAACAAAACCATCTTAATAAACAAAATGTTTAGTAATTTTAATTGACTTAAAATTCACTAATTAAGGTTAGGATTCCTAATTAAGTAGGCCATTAATTAATTTAACTTTACTTTAAATTGAAATCATCTATAATAATAAAAATGAATGTTTGTAAATCTGTCTGTCTGTATGTGTGCGGTCTCCAGACAAACCTACTGCATGCAGAACTCTGAAAATTTGAATATATAAGCCCATGAGTCCGATAATGTGCACCTGAGAATCAGAATTTTAAAATTTTAATTACTTTTTTAATTATTAATTAAAAACCGATTTTAGATCGTCATGTTTGGCGAACTTTGGCCTCATGAAAAGATTTATGCTTGAAGTGAGTGGTAACCGCAAAAGTAAAAAACCGTTTTTTACGTTGCCATGCTTGGTGAGTTTCGCACGAATGCTACTATAAAACAAATTGTTTGCATTTGAGAAGCATGAAATGGCACAAAAATTTCATCAGGTTTACGCCAAATCTATCTCTATAATAATAAAAATGAATGTTTGTAAATCTGTCTGTGTGCGGTCTCCAGACAAATCTACTGCACACAGAACTCTGAAAATTTGAATATATAAGCCCATGAATGCCGATAATGTGCACCTGAGAATCAGAATTTTAAAATTTTAATTACTTTTTTTAATTATTAATTAAAAACCGTTCTAAAACGGAAATTTTCTTACCCTGTGTTACGAATTTTGGGAGCAACCCGCTGTTCTGGGGTTTAAAATAGTTTAAAATTCGTATTCTATGCATTAAATAGTTAAATTTTGCTTTTTGTTGCATTGATATGTAATGTTCTGGAAATCTCGGGTTCTATGGGTCGTAGGGTCTTCGAAAACCTAATTTTGGGGACTTATTTTTAGCGCCAAATTTGGCGATATTTTTTTATTTGTTTTTTCCTTGTGGGTGTTCTATTGTGGTTTTTCCTAATGGGGCCTTTTCATGAAATTTTTTTATGGTATTTAATACGTTTAATGACCTAACATTTCCTAATTTTCAGAAATTTAAATCGAAAATTGCAGCTTTTGCATGATAATTTGTTTAATTGGATGAAATATTTAATAACTCCAGCAATTTTAAAGCAAACTATATGTTTATTTTTCTCCATCTATATCTATTCCTTTTACAATACCTGGCCAATTTTAAAAAAAAAATACTTAAAAACTGTGGTTTAAAAAATTATTTTGTGAAAAATTGTTCTGCCATTCGAATACTATGCAAAACTCCCCTTCCGTTTTTTCAAATGGGAGAAATGTGTGACGTCACAGCAGTGAGTTGTTTTTAGTGATGCGTTTGTAAGTACGTACCTGAAACTCTGGAACCATTATCTGCACATTCTGTTATATAATTGCGGCCTAGAGTACTAATCTGGAGTTGCAGTTTACATGTCAGATTTTGTAAATCGCATAATTTAAGGGGTTCATGGGCAACGCCGTGTGGGTCTGCTAGTAGCAAATATAATTACTTTAACTTTACTTCAAATTGATATCATAACAGATATAATTAATTTAACTTTACTTCAAATTGATATCATAACAATTGGAGGATTATTTATTTATTTACTGATCTATATCATCAATACTTGCTGCTATTGTTATTATTTCTTTATTTATATACATTCTAGTCCAAAATTTCTATAATCTGGAAATTTCCATGAATCAGAATCGCTGCAGTCCTGACAATTCTGGATTAAAGAAGTTGTACTGTAATGACAAAAGTGACTGAAATGAAATTTGGTGACATGATAGGTGGTTACTCAACTTAAACTATAGGATTCAAATTAAAAAAATATTTTGATTAGATTTTGAGATTTTGTGAAAATCATTTCAAAACGTGTAAGCTTTTGTTCCAGCATTACAAAATAAAGACTACAAGGAATGAATGGAAATTTAGTGAAATGATAGGTGGTCACTCAACTTAATCTATAGGCTTTGAATTTTTCACAAAATTAGATTAGATTTTGAGATTTTGTGAAAATTATTTCAAAATGCTTTAATATTCGTTTGCCCATCACATAATAACGATTAAAGCGAATGAAATAAAATTAAGTGCATGATAGGTGAGCATTCATTTTAATGAACGTGTTGAATTTTAAAATGTTTAATTAGATTCTGAGATTTTGTAAAAATCATTTCAAAATGTGTAAATATATGTCGCGCATCACGCATTAACCACTAAAACATATGAAATTGAATTTGGTGACATGATAGGTGGTTACTCATTTTAAACTACAGGTGTCGAATTTCTTAAAAAAATTTTGATTAGATTTTGAGATGTTGCACAAATTTATTCAAAATATGAAAATATTTGTCAAATATATGTAAATCACAGAAGCAAATGAAATGAAATTCAGTGTCATCACAGGCGCTCTCTTAAATTATAGACATCAAAGTACTTTAAAATTTTTACAGACTTTAAGATTTTGTGAAAACTCAGTACATGTTGTTTGTTCCCTTTTGTAAAAATGGCAATGGAATAGAATGAAATTTGGAATTATGTTAAATGCAAGTTATTTTAAACTCTAGATGCCAAAATTGTATAAATGTTTGTTCTCACTTCCCTTAAAATTGGATTTAGAAAATAGAATGACGTTTAGCAATATGATCAGTAATGACTAAAATAAGGAATGTTGGGATTTTTTGAAAAATTTTAGTGAATTTTAAAACTCTTTTTAAATTGTTTATTTACTTTTTTAGACTTTGTGAAAACTGTGCAAAGTTTTTATGAGGCATAATATTAAGATATCTACAGCTAATCTAACGAAATTTAATTACAGTTTAGGAATGACTTCTTGACTTTAAAAGCTCATTCAACCAGAATAAAACTTAAAATTTTAAAATAAAAAGAATATTGTCAATTTCACTCACAGCTTTCTTATTCTCTAATCTGTAATCTTCAACAATTCACAGAAGTATAATTTTGCTTTCTGTACTATTGCGAATATACCAATTCCCTTCTTTGTACACCTACAATGTTAACAAAAATTCTGGCTTTTTAGAAATTTGCATTAAGTACTAACCTGTCTATGGCAGGTACTTCAGCTAGTTAATTAATAAAGATATTCATATCCAAAATTAAAGGCTGTTTTAGAGACATAGTATCATGTAATGCAAATTGAATTTCACTTATGTTGAAAAGAGGCGATAATTTACTTTGTTCTCCTCAAATGCTGTATGTAAAGTGGTCTAGCTTTCAGCAATTCTACTTTTGTGGCACATCCAGTTTGGGTGCACATCATTGTCAGCATAATCAAGTGTCTCATAGGTTCTGGGTGCCGAATTGATCATTATTTTTATTAAAATTCTATTAAGTGTATTAACAATTGTTTTGATTGAATTACTGTAACATCTCCACACGGATATGAATCATATGTTATATAAGTACTAGGACAATGGTTACATAAGTAATGGACAACATATCCATTTACAAAGAGGCTCTAAACCTAGAAAAACAACTTTCAATTTTATCTGTTTCACTCTATAAATTACAAAGTGATTCAAGTTCATTATCTCTTGCTGTAGAGATTTGGAAGGATTTTCTAGAATCTGAAGAACTTAAAAGCCTCACATAAAAGATATAGCAACATTATGGAACCAGAACATTTCCTAGCAAATATGGTGATACATGATTTGAGGGAAGAAGACTTACTACAGATAAAGAAACTAAAGCAGAGTAGTGGATTTCAGAAAAACATGGTTACCTGACATTATGGCTTTTAAAATTAAAAATAATTTTTTCCCCCCCAAATACCTGTTTTATACAATATTGTAGTTCAGTTTTCTGCATTTGGGGCATTTTGAAAGAAAAAGTTGAGTGCAGAATTTTGTGATTTTTTCTAGTTCTTACATTCTGTATCTGCCAGCTCCATATCGATTTAGTGCATCTTTTCAAAATGTGGGTTTGTGTTGTCAAAACTGCTTAATAGAGCAATGAATAGTGCAAAAAATTAGTAAAAATTTGTAAGTACTATCACAACAATCAGAAAGAAGATGATGAATATTAATAAAAAAATTGAGGCAGCAATATTACTATATTTCACAAGCAGTATTTTGTTATAGTTTTATCACTGTTAATTTCAGGAATTGTGTAAATATAGTTTGATATGTATACATGTAGCATCTTGATCATTTTTCGGCAGATTATTTTTTATTATATTATCTTTGAACAGAAATTTTGATTTTATATTATTTTTATTCCAAAGATTTAGTTGGTAAAAAAAAATCATTTTTGACATAAACTAATTTTTTGCAGATGGGCACAATGTATTTGGTAAGTGTGAAGAAATGCTATTGCAGTAGTCAGAAAGAAAAGCAGAAAAATTACCTATAAATAATAATTGTATTTTACATTAATTGATCATTTTAAAATGATCAATTATCTAAACAACATACTGATTACTGTTCTCTAAAGATTTTTATTGGCTATCTAATGTTTCATTACTAAATTTGTCCTGATAGTATTATTTTTATTTGAAAGTAAATTCTGTACAAAAACCCACTTTGGTCAAGAACCCAGTGAGTGGGTTTTTTTTGGTGGGCCTGCCTAGTAAAACCCAGACAGGTTTTGCTGAATTGGGCCCAGTTTGCCAGCCCTGATGAAACAATTTTTTTTTTCTTTTTGAGAAGGAAAAACTTGATTTTGCTTTATTTTTACAATGGATACAGCATGTTCTATTATTACCCGGACAATTTTTTCCCCTCCTAGTTTCCCATTGCAGTTAGTATGACTGTATTCTTCCACTATAAATAGGAAATTGTAGCTGTAACTGTATTTTTATTAATTGTTCCATTGTATTTTTTTTAGGGTTATTATTCTAGTCTTGAAAAACTGTTTCAAAGGGCAGGCTTTTTGGAAAATACAATTTCTCAATCACCTGAAAAATTACTCACAGAAGCAACACCACAGTTAGGAAATATGTTTACAGATCTTGCTACTTGCAATAAGGTAATTTTTTTTAGTGTTTTAAAAGATGCAGTTAATATTTTTAGCTAAAATCAAGTGAGATGTAAATTAAGGAACTGACTTAACACAGTTCGTGACCCTGAGCTAGGGTGTTTCAAAAAATGGAATTTTTGCAAATCAGGCCAGCTAGGTTGTTAAGAGGTTCTGTTTATCTAGTAAAAAGCTTAAGAAATTTTCTTTTTGCATTCAGATATTTAGAAGTTGTTCCAAGGTTGACTTTTCCCCATCCCACCAGGAAAAACTCTTATATGAAGATATAAAAGAAATATTTTGGCTTTCCCAATCTAATATGTAAAATCGAAGTTAGAAATTCATAGTTGACATATTACACAGCTGATAATCCGAAACATAAAGGTGGAAAGTTATCATAAGATCAGGTAGAATCTACTTGTGAATATTTGCAGGTTTTAAATCTTAAGTACTTACAATATTTAGAGCAGTTCAAGTCAGAAGATGCACTTTTTCCAAAGACATTACAACAAACACAGCTTCATTTGGACTATGGTGGAAGAATTTAAGTAAAGTGGAATAGATGCAAAATTTCTCCATTTAATGTTCTTCTTCGGGGATGTCCTGCATCATCAACATCTCAGTATATTTTTCTAATTTTCTTTCATCCAAAACAAGATTAGAAATAGACAAGTTTACAAAAAGCCTCTAAATTAGTATTTTCTTATATGATGCTAAAATCCAAAAATGTGAAAGTTGAAGATGAAGAATATGAATATGATAACAATTGGTAAATGTTTGGGAATATCTGTGGTGTGTAAATATTTATAAATGTACTCCATTGTCCATTTTTGTAACCTTCCCCTCCCAAGATAGTTTTGCAGAATCTAGTTTTTTCACCCCTTTCATTGAAATGTGAGTTTGTAAAACTGAGATTAAAGTACACCTATTGGAAAAGGGAAGGAAACCCCGGGACAGCAGTAAACCTGGGTGCCGGCTTTTGGCCAAAAACATTTCATAGGATGACTGTTGTCTCAGCCAGATTCTAAAGGTTAATAATCAGTTTTTCCCATGTGGGAAAAACAATAATTTTCCAGGATGGTAAATAGTGTTGTTTACCATGGTGTTTACCAGGGGTGGAAAAAACCTTGCCAACCCTGGGTTGTTCATCGCTTTTAAAGTTATAAAATTTAGAGTATTTTGCTCGTGTTTGTAGTACAGTCAGACCTCAATATAAGGTCACATCTCAGGACCTCATGAACATGACCTTATAACCAATTCATATGCATATATCAATAAATAAGCATGGTATAAAACAGTATAATTCTTTGTAAAATTTCATATGCCCAGAAATGCCAGTTTATTAGGTTATAATCTTTTAAGTGAGTTGAACCAATTAAAATTAATGGAATCAGAAGGAAAATTAATTAAAAAAATTAATAAGATATGAAGTTGTATATGAATATGTTCAAAATACTTAAACACCCATTAAACTATCTTTCGACCACGGCTATCTTCAGTTCTACTGTCCTCTTCCTTAATTCCTTGAACAAGTAAATCACTCCATATGTCATCAGTGCTTGCATGTGCCATGCCATTTACAACACTTCTGTTGAAAAAAAAATATCTAGTGAATTTTTGCAAAATGGCATACATTGTTTTTATAATCAGCTAGTTTCTTAATATTACCAAAATCTATAAATATTTTAGCATTCTGGGCGAGACAAAAAGTGTTGTGCTCTCATTGAAGTTTACATCATTAATATGCTTATTCTTCCTGTCTTTTATTTCATAAAAATCTTGTTAATTTTATAAATACAGTGTGCACCAGTTATAACAGACCTGGGATATAACGTACTATTGGTTATAATGTACCTGGGATATAACGTACTATTGGTTAATAATGTACCTGGGATATAACGTACTATCGGTTATAACATACCCAGAAGCTAAGTCCCGATTAAAGTCCTATATTTATATTGTTTAACTTTGGTTAAACCATACTTAACAAAAGTACGTACTTCAGCTATAACATACTTTTTATACCAAAGCCAAAAATAAATTTTTGCTTTTTTAAAGCATTTTATTTCCTTTTTCTCGGAAATTTTAGTATGTTCAAAAACTCTCTTTCTTAGTTTTCAGATTTTCTAGCAAGATGAATTGTGTATAAATGAAGGGAGTGATCTTTTATCTTTTCCCCCTGATAGGCAGGGTTAGAACAAGACCATGTTTTCTTTGTCATTCATCAATGTAAATGCCTTCTCAAAAGCCCTATCTCTCCTTTTTATTACCCTCTTCGTTATCATCTATACACTATTACCGGAAGGTGGGTCGCCAAAGAAAGTTGTCGGGTACGGTTATCTCTTTGTTTCTTCCCTTCGACAAAGAGTGAATGACGCTCATCTGTCCACCATCCATTAATTTATTGCTCTCTCCAAGAAGCGAGATAGATGATCTTTTTCACTGACGATATCCCTTCTCTCTGTAAAGATCCTGTTAAACTGTCCTTTGTCCGTATTTTGCTTATCTGCTGTTTGTCATTGAAGAAACACAGAGTGTAAAATTCTTGTTTTTAAATTGATCATCCTGATTTTCAGTCATGAATATGCATAAAAAACGGAAATGCATATCACCAGAAAGCAAAATAAAAATTATTCATGATATCGAAAGAGGTGAAATGCAAGCTAACATCTGCCAGAATCTGCATCTCACTAAAACAACAGTAAACACAATTTGGAAAAACAAAGATTCAATCTTAAGTGCTTCTGAAAATTTTAACAGTAAAACTAAAAGACTTAAGACAACTAATCATGAATGTTCCAATTTCAGGAACAGTAATGCAAGCAAAAGCAGAACACTGCAAAAATTTAAATAAGGATGATTTTACCTGCTCAATAGGTTGGTTGGAATGTTTTAAGAAGTGCTATGATATAACTTACAGAAAATTCTGTGGAGAAGCTGCTGGCCTATCATCACTAGCCATTGAAAAATGAATCAATGAAATATGGCTTCAAAAAAGAGCTGAATATTCTGATGAAGACATATTTAATGGTGACGAAACAGGATTGTTTTTTAAAATGACCCCCAATAAAACCCTCAAATTTAAAGGCAAAAGTTGTGTTGGTGGAAAACAGTCTAAGGATAGACTGACTGTGTTCTTGTGTGCAAATATGAGTGGCACTGAAAAAAGAAAACTAGTGGTTATAGGGAAATCTAAAAACCCGAGATGCTTCAAAAATGTGAAAAAATTGCCTGTGCGGTATACTGCTAATCGTAAGGCATGGATGACATCAGAAATATTTTCTGAAGAAATTTGATTATTGCTTAAAGAACTGTCACAGAATAGAAGAAAAATTTTATTATTTTTGGATAATTGCACGGCACATCCATGTATGGAAAATTTAAGTTCCATTGAATTATTGTTTTTGCCACCAAATACGACTTCGAAAGTTCAACCCATGGATCAGGGTGTGATTTGAAGTCTGAAGTTATTCTACAGAAAAAAATTAATTCAAAAACTTTTTCTTGTGCAAGACAATGGTAAACAATTCAGCGTTTCACTTTTTGATGCTGTTACAGTGCTCAATCAATCTTGGCTATGCCTTTCATTTTTCACAATTTGGAATTGTTTTCGACATGCAGGTCTCCTATCTGGAGAGTATGATGAGGATGAAAATATTCCATTATCTGAATGGTTGAAGAAGCAAAGCATCAAGACATTTAACTATCAAGAAGATATTGATTGCTTTGTTTCGCTAGATGACGAGTAAGTAACATCCAAAGTGCCATCTGACAGTGATATCATTGCTTCCGTCACAAAGCCAGTGGTAGAAAATAATGATTCTGATAATAGTGAAGAAGAAACTGAGGAGCCTATACCAAGCATACCCGATGCATTAAATGCTGCAAAAATATTATCACGATTTTTTTAATGCCGTAGTGATGATGCAGAGACTCTACAAAAGTCTATTATGGATATCAAAAATGGTGTTTTTAAAGCAGCATCTGCTCATTTAAAACAAAAGAAAATTACAGATTATTTATCCCAATAAAAATTGTAAGTAATTAATAATTTTCTCTTTATTTAATTTAAAATTTAAAATTCAGACTGGTTTAAAACACATATGTCAAATTGTGAGCCCACTTTGTTTTTTTGTGTAATATTGAATCTTACCGGTGGTATTGCTTATAACGTACTTCGGCTATAACATACTACTTTTTTAGGTCCCATGAGAGTACATTATAACCAGTGTCTACTGTACCTGCAATTTCTTGTAATTCAGTTAAATCTTTGTTGGAACATTCTCTTTTGAAGATATTTTTATTTGGTTTAATTGGTATTAGGATATTTTTTATACAAACAGCATTTGCAACTTTTGTAGCAGTATTTTGTCAGTAATTGCAGTAATAAAAAGAATTTTTTTTTTCGCCTTCCCTTTTGACCACCTATTGTGTTAATTTTCTTTTCTTAATTAACAAAATAACTTTTAAGTAGATTTCAATCTTCCCTTTTTTTAAATGTTGCAAATCATTAAATTTTCTTTTAAATTGTTGTTGTTAAAAGTCAGCTGGTGGGGAACTAAATTATTCAAGTGCTACCACTATATACACTGACCGAAAAAAAAATCCCAACACCAAGAAAGACTTGTGTTAGATAAACGAAATTTGGTGGTTGTGTTTATACATTTGAAAAATGACTCGAATCAAATTTTGTGCTTTGTGCATAAGTGTGGTGCTAGTAGCACCACTCAGAACATGCAAATCAGGTTTACTTTAAATGCGTGCTGTGAAGATCGTGAGCATTATTGAGCTTTGAAATTTGACATATTGAGTTAGTTAGCCAAAAATGCCTTTAAGAAGACAAAGTAGCCATTATGAACAGCTCACAGAGTTGGAACGAGGTCTTGTAATAGGGACGAGAAAGTGGATTTTTTCCCCGCAATATTGCAGAAAGACTTGGCCAGAATGTATCCACTGTGCATGATTGTTGGGTGCGGTGGTCAAGGGATGGTGCTGCCTCAAGAAGACCAGGTTATGGGTGGCCACGTGGTACTACTGAGAGCGAAGACCATCACATTCGGTGTACAGCTCATACTGCATCTGCGGCAGAAATTCGAGCTGCAGTTGGTACCACTGTGACACGACGAACAGTTAGAAATCGGTTACTTGAAGGACAGCTCCAAGCCAGGCGCCCTGTTGCGTGCATTCCACTGACTCTGAGCCATTGCCGTTTGCGATGGCAGTGGTGTCAAGCCAGAGCTCTTTGGAGGGCGGAGTGGAGATCTGTTGTGTTTTCTGATGAAAGCAGGTTCTGCCTTGGTGCCAGTGATGGCTGTGTGTTGCCAGGGAGGAAGCCAGGGGAATGCCTGCAACCAAATTGTCTGCGGCCTACTGGACCTACACCAGGAGTCCTAGTCTGGGGAGCAATTTCGTATGACAGCAGGAGCACTCTCGTGGTTATCCCAAACATACTGACTGCAAATTTGTTCATTAGTTTGGTAATTCAACCTGTAGTGCTGCCATTCATGAACAGCATTCAAGGGGAAATTTTCCAACAGGATAACCTTCGCCCTCATACTGCTGTTGTTACGCAACGTGCTCTACAGAGTTTCGACATGTTACCTTGGCCTGCGAGATCACCAGATCTGTCTCCAATTGAACACGTTTGGGATATCATTGGACGACAACTTCAGCATCATCCACAGCCAACACTGGCCGTCACAGTATTGACAGCACAAGTACAACAAGCATGGAACTCCATACCACAAAGTGACATTTGGCACCTGTATGACACAATGCATGCACCTTTGCAGGCTTTCATTCAAAATTCTGGAGGTTACACCGGCTATTAATGTAACAGCATTTCACATTTGAAATGCATTTTCTTGAATTTAAATTAATTTGTGATCTTGAAAGTTTAATCAATTAAACATGTTAATTAGACAAATGCATTGTCCAGATTTCATTACTCTACAATAATTTTTTTTTTTTTTTTTTTTGTGTTGAGATTTTTTTTTCGATCAGTGTATAAGTGTATATATATATATATATATATATATATATATATATATATATATATATATATATATTAAAGTTTGATAATTGCTGTTGAGATTAGATACAAAATAAGATAATAAAAAGACTTGGCAATTTTGAACTAGATGAGCATGTGCTAACTTATTTTTGTCAATGTTGCTTGTAAAATTAAGGTTTTGATTGAAATTATCTCTCTCTCTCTCTCTATGAATTGTAAGAAACTTTGTAAGTCGAGTGTTAATGCAACTGAAAAGATCTTTGGCTCATCTCATTGGCATTGTGGCTAATTTCTTTCCTTTAAAAAAAGGAAAAATCTGATTGTGTGTTTGAATTTTAAGTGACAGTGATCTACAGGTCAGATGGGGCATACATACTGCCTCTATACATGGTATATATAGAGTTACTAAATTTAGATTGTTTTTTAATACACATTATGTCTATCTTATTACCTTTCTAAATTAATGATTTGTTAAATCTCATTTTTATGTTCAATCATACACAATTCCTGATTTATTTATCATGATCACAGCACTTATAAATCTGCCTTATTTTATTTGTTTAACAACTTTTGTAGTAGAAGCAGCACATTATTGTATATTGTGATAAAAAGAATTATGTAAAAGTATATAAAATTCTAATTAGTTAAACAAATTACTAATCTCTCTCTCTCTCTCTTTTTTGTATAACTTTAAACTTTTCTTATAGGAATATAAAAATATTGTTGCAGAAATTACACATTTAAATCAGGAAATAGATGCTTTGAAGTTGCTCCTTGATTTAAGTAAAATTGAAACCAGGACAGCTAAACCTCAATGATGCTTATTACATGTACAGAAAACTGTTTTGTAGATTGAATGTAAATAAATGCAATAAATAGTCTTTTTGTTTATTTATTAAGGCAGGGATGGTGCTAAAATTATTTTGCTGGAAAGGTGTATAAAGAATTTCAAGGAACCAAAGAACAAATTTATTAAAATGAAGTTTAAGAGTTATTGAATTTGTACTATGTGATTATCTTTTAATAAAAATAGTTGTTAATCTGATTCATCAAGCCAAAGTTTATAATAAGATTTTACTGTAGTGAATTTCTCAGTGAAAAACTAGGAAATAACAATTCAATAGGAACTCCAAAAATCAGAATTTTTTTTTCATCTTATTTTAGTCTATTTTAGTACTAGTTTCCACCTGCGACTTCGTCTGTCTTTAGAATTAGGTCCAGTGAGAAGTGAAGCATATATGAATCACATAAAAGAAATAGTTTAATGGCACTTGTGCTGTAGACAAAAATGACAGCATTTAAATATTATTTACTTCTTGCTTACTTTAAATGAAGTATAATACATAGTATATAGAGTTACTAAATTTAGATTTTTTTTTTTTTACACATTAGGTGAATAGAGAGAGTTACGACAATATTTACAAACTAGCCACCTTTGGTGACCAGTTTTGGCCGTCGATGGCCGTTTCACGGCCAAAATGTGCAACCTAGAGCACACTGGCCGCTTTGTGACTGGCTTGTGCAACCTACAGCAGACTGTCCTCTTTGCAACCGAAATTTGCAACCTGCGGGGTGTCCGTCGGCTAGTAATTATATACAGATTTACTACAAAAACTACTATACAAAAACTTACTACTATAGATTTACTACAAAAACAAAATAAACAACACCAAATTAACCTAAATAAAAGCTATGAAATCCAACAACATTGAAATCAAAATCCATCTGGTTAAATGAATTCAAAATTAAACAAACGTTTATGACCAAAAACATATGTAACCAAAAACAATCTAAAGCACTCAATTAAACAAACACTTATAGATTTATGAAAAAAAATGAAACAAATGTCCCAAAACAATCGAAATAAAAGTTACGATCCAACAACATTGAAGTCAAAATGCATCCGTTTAAACGAATTCAAAATTAAACAAATGCTGTTACCAAAACGATCTAAAACACTCAAACACTTTAAAAATAGGATTTCACAAATGTCATGCTGTTAATGTTTAAAAACACTCGGCTGAGAGCAATGAAAAAAAAAAAAAAAAAAAAAAACACAACTTCCGCAAACAACAACAAATACGTTTTCCTCATCTCAGAGTGTTGCCAATTTCTAAAAAAGAATTCCTACAAATAAGTGTTTAAGTGTTGTGCAAACAACATTTTACACATTCTCAATAAATTTGCCTAAAATCTATCAAATTTTTCAGTTAAATTAAGGTAACCATATTTTTTAACATAAAATTGAAGACATGTACCCAAATTTGAAACACAATTGGGGGCATTTTCTAATTAATGAAATAATTTACAGTAATCTAATTAAAAAACACTGTCATAACTAAAAATTGTCCCCAATTGCTTTTTTACACTGTGGGGACAAATCGCAAAAAAAAACCCACAGAAATTGCTGACTGTCCCCGAAGAACTTAAATATTAAATAAAACTGTAATTGCATTGCTTGTCACGCAAAAGGACAATTTTCACCAGTATATGATGTCATCTAATCGATCTACACCAGGGATTATCTTCTGTGAATTTTTTTCAAAGAATCGAGGAATCATTCCACACACGCCAGAGTTAATAATATAATTTAGATGTTGCCACCTCTAATTAGATGTTGCCACCTCTTGTCGATGTGGTTTTTCTCTCATAGATCTTTGCTTCACTTATGTTTGCTTTTTCAAGGCGTGATATCTCACTAGATATTTAGAGTTGAAATTACCTGCAACTTTGAAAAAGGTTAATTTTTTACAGATCTTTCGAACTGCACAAAAAGTTTTCCGTTTTAATTAGAGATAAAAATGTTGTTTTTATCAAAATTTCAACATGGCCACCAGAACAGAGAGCGATGAGTCGATCCCGGAGTGTGTTACGAAAAGGACTTTTATTATATAGATGTACGGTTCAGGAATGAGAATGCAACATTAAAAAAATTTTGTTGCATGGCACATAATTTTTAGCATAAAATTGCAACCACAAAGCAAATCAGTTACTTTTATCCGGATCAAAATAACACCCAAGCACTTATGTATAAATAAATACTTAATAATTAATTTTAAATGGAGAACATTCAATAGAGAAATAGATTATCACCATTTAAAAAGAGGGTTTTAAGCAAATTTATAAAATCCGAGGTCAAGACAAATCATAAATTTTTGTGCCTGACTTGACTGACTTTGTGGTCTAATCTTTTGTTTTATTATTATTATTTTATTTGAAAAAATCTTGATCAGAAGTATAGTAAAAATTATACATGTGCATTAGAGTTTTCTTTGATTAGCAAATGAACAAATAATGCTTTTATAAATGCCTCTAAATATTTTTCCAAATAAAATTTCAGAATCTTCCTAGTAATATAAAAAGAATTCTTCCTATAATCCTGCTAGCTTGTTTCCTCCCTAATAGAGGAGGAAACAAGCCAGGAACAAATGGTCTTATTGGCTGCAAATAACCGGAAAATAAAGTCTAAATTTTTAATTAAAAATATACAAAAAATATAAAAAATATTGTTCATAAGAATAAAATAAAATATAGATGCAGCAATTTCTTTTTTAAAATTGCAGAGGAAAGAGACACTCGGATCAATAAATACACCAGAGGAAAAATTACCTTTCTGTTCAATTCCCACAAAAATGCCTTAGTTTAATTAAAAAATAAATATATTTAACTATATTTATTTTTTGCTTGAAAGGGGAAAAAAGAAGTCAATCTAATGTAAATCCATATACTTTTTAAATCATGGAATTAGTGTGACGATTTCTTGGCAAAAATTCAAACTTTCAGATGCATTAAAATTTCAAATTTTTTTAAAAAATAAATCAAAGTAAGCATTTGTGTACTTAGTAATTCCGTCAGAGATAAAGTAAATACTAAAAGAAAACACCCATTTACCAAAAGGATGCAAAAAGATTGAACATGAATTGGCAGATATCAAATACGAAGCTCATTCAAGATCATATCATCTATGTATCATTTAAAAAAAATTACAAACTTTGCAGAATTCCACATAAAATTTTCATCCCTGATGATTGAAATTGTATTTATTTTATTTATTTATAATTCATGTTTTGTTTTACCTCTCGCATATCAATTTTACAGTAAAAAACATTTAAAAAAAACACCCTTTGGCATGAGATACCCTGCTCGAGTAATTTCGTTCATTTTTTGTGTGTGAGTAATTCTGGGCTATATGTAATAGAACAGTCCATTGCAATTTTTTTAGTTTATTATCTACAAAACAAAAACATGAAAAAAGGTAAAAATGTATTCAGTTAAGAAATAGTTTGCTTTTTGTTAGCCTTCTCCCTCTCCACAGCTAGAAAATACAGATGCATGGTGTGCACAGATACATTCGAGAATTTCAAGGTCTTGCAGACAGTTTTGCAGGCTTTTTATATTTTTATAATGGAGGAACAGGTTACCTAGAGAAAATATTTTCTAAGCAACTGTAGCACGTATGCGATATATATATAGGTGTATACGTACGTATAGATATGCACATTGCATATACATAATTTACCGACAGTCATCACCTAACGTTAGTTAACACACAGTTGCCCTAGTTTAACACTGAAAGTTAAATACTGCTTCTGCAGAGAAGAATTAAGGGAGCTAAATTATTTTTTACATTTACAACGAAAACGGTAACTCTACTGATAACAGAGGTGCAGGACAAACATCAATTGCTACCTTCATCAAACCGAAAAATAGTAAAAATGTCCATTGAAATTACTTGGCTGAATCAGAACAAATTGAAAAAATATCAAAAGTTTCATTTCCCGAGATCAAAGTTCTCACTGAAGAGCCTGAAATTTTTACAATGTGCTGCTGCTAATGTCAATGAATGTACTTCTGAGCAGCAACAGAGCAAAATATAGGAACTTTTTGTTCTTGGGATTGAAGTTCACATTGAGGAGTCTGAAATTTTACCATGTGCTGCAGCTAATAATAATGAAAGTAACAGTTCTGAGCAACAACACCTGAGCAAAATAAAAGAACGAAATGCAAATTCTGTGGATGATAAATTGAGTGAAAATTTGATTTTGATGCATATAAAGAACTCGGAAAATGAAATACAGAGGGTGTTTACACATTTTTAGAATGATTTCGGCACCATTTATTTAATGTTTAAAATGTAAAGACTATTTTTCTAAATGTTCGATCTGATAGCCTTTTTCCTGAACTATAAGTCTGCATCGTGATTTCCATGCTAAAGAGCTTTTCGTAAAATTTCCAGGGGTATTGCTTTCCATTCCTCTTCCACTACTTTCCAGAGTCCATCTATTGTGGTGGGTTTGTGTTTAGAAAGAGCTCTTTTTAACAGACCAAAGGCACAATAGTCCATAGATGAAATGTCAGGATACTTCACAGGAATATGTTGAAAAGGTATATATGCAATACCTGTATCAGTCTTCATTTTTTCAAGGAATGCAGTGGTTGAGCCACATGTCTCGGCAAAAGCTGGTGAACATGATGTTTTTCAGCTTTTTTAAGTTGTAAATCTTGGTTTATTATTTTATTTATTGCTGCTACAGATGTATCTAAAGAGTTTGCAATTGATTTCTGTGTTGGTGGATTTTCTCTTGTTACCAGCGATTTCACTTTAGAAACGTTTGAAACAGTACGTACCTTTTTCGGATATTCATTTGGAGTCTTCTTTCCATGTAGAAATAATGATTGATGGTTTTTACCTTGCCGATTAATAATGTTGCTTATTTTGCACTTAGAAATTTTAATACCATGCATTTCACAACATTTTTGAATTATGGAATAAGAACTTCTCTTCGGAGAGCGCAAAAACATATCCTTCAATCCACAGCTTGTTTACATATGACATTTTGAAAGAAGAATAAATTTATAAGTAGCAAACGATATTTCTCATTTCAAATAATAAGCTGTTGCCAAAATTTTTATTTGAAACATTTACTTTTTTAAAATTCTTTATCGAAATCATTCTAAAAATGTGTAAGCACCCTCTGTAGCTTCTCTGAAAAAGAAAAGAAAGTGAATTTGAAAATTTTGAGAAAAGAAATATGGAAGAGTATAATGACAATTCGGTTGATATAAATTATTTATTTCAATCTTGCCATTCTATCACAGATCTATTTTATGAATTTGATTACAATGCATCAACTTGCTGCATTATATGCTGTATATGTATTCCTATCTGTAATCCTATGCTTGAGGAAGTGGTATAAATTCATACCCAGCTATTTTTGTGTATAACCCAGAATGTGGAACATAATTTTCATTATATTGCAATCTGCCTGGAAAATTCTAAATCCTGAAGAAGCATCCGAAAGCCTGTGCAATGCACATAAAATTTTGTTTTTTCTTAATAATAGTTTTCTTTTCTTTTTTTTTTTTTTTTTTTTACTCTACAAAAAGAAATGAGTTCAATGAAGTGGCAACATATAGAAAAATATCTCCAGGCAACGAGATTTGCTTTTGGATTGTTCTTTTTAATAAGTATTTTTTGTTTTGTTTTTTGTGGATATAAAATGGCTGTGAATAAAACTGATATTATTGCAGGTATTTAGTGCAGTTAATATGCTTTTTATTCTCTTTTTGTCAACCTTCTAATGAGTCAGGCCACCTCATTGGTGACCTGGACAGGGACATAATTTAAAGGTACTGTGCTATTTCTTTGGAGAGATTTATTTTATATTGAGAAAAATAATCAATACTGTCAAAAATGACAGAGATATATGCGTTTCAAATACCTGATTTTAATCGGTCAGATCCTATCCTTTGGTTTATTATGTGTGAAAGCACTGTCACGTTGGCAAAACCACAGCAAATTACTCGATCAATTACGAAATATAACTATGTAGTCTAGCATCTACCGCATCTTTAGTTTGAGATATCTTGATGAAATCACATGACAGCGACCTGTACATGTAATTGAAAACAGAGGTCATTAATCGTTCAGGAGAAAGCTCTCAGCAAGAAATTCGGCAGTTGTTGTCAGGCGAGGAATTAGGATTGTGTAAGCCAACGGAACTGCTACGTAATATAAAACACTGTGCTGAAACTCTCAATGTACCTGATACCCTGATAATGGAATTGTTTATACAACGGTTACAAGTCAGCATTCAATCGATTCTTGCTGCATTTCCTGATCTTGATTTAAGCAAAGCAGCTGAAATTTCCAATCGCATTTTGGAGATAAATCCATCGCCAACTGAATCATTTGTAGTTTCGCACCCAGTTGAACAGAGTGCAGAAGATGAATTATTTCGCGAAATCGAAAAATTAAATAAAAGAATTCATAATCCTTCTATACAGAAAAATTGTTCACCTTTTAGAGGGAACCGAAATCGATCTCACAGTAAAAACAAGTCTTCAATTCATGATTATTCTGTGTGCTGGTATCATTGGCGTTTTGGAAGTAAATGTAGAGAAGACAAATGAGTAAAACCTTGCTCTTGGCAGGGAAAGGAGAAGAGCAAAGAGTAGAGGCGACTTATTCTTTGCCTAAAGTGTCACATCACTTGTTCATTAAAGACCCTTAAACAAATATGTTAATTGGGGCATATGAGACCTTCCAACAGCAGTTATGCATTGCCTCTCCACATGGTACCAAAAAAGGGAGCATTGGAATGGAGATCCATCGGTGACTATCTCTTCTTAAATGCACAAACTATCAAAGACAAGTTTCCCATTCCATGCACAGCTTATTTTACTGCTGAAATACAAGTTACGAGCACTGCAACCCATATATATGCAGTGATGTTAATTCTGCGCCGATTGTGCCGAAACACAAATTCTTGCGCCGAACTGCGCTTTTAGCTGTTTTTTGCGCCGGTCTGCGCCGAATACGTCATTTTGACTCTTTCAGGGTGCGCCGAAACACAAATATTGCGCCGAACTGTGCTTTTAGCCAATTTTTGCGCCGGTCTGCGCCGAATACGTCATTTTGACTCTTTGTTAAATTTTTGCCACGCTCATTTATCTTTTAAAGCGTGTATGGAAAGCTAGTTAGCAGTAAAGCAAGATTTAAACTGCGTACGAAAGCTGCATTCCGAAGCCATTCTACCCGCCCCGGATCGGACCAGTCGGGCTTTGTTAGTCACCTCAATCAGGGCCGGCCAGATAGGAAAACAAGTAATCATCGCAACGGGCACTATTTTTTGTTTATGAAGGAGCCCGATTTCCAACTTAAAATCATAAAAGCAATTTTGAAAAAAGTAAAAGGGACGTCTTTTTCTACGTTTGCAGGGTGGAGTGGGTGTCATGTACCACAGGGCCGCCCCTGATCTAAACCAGACCGGTCCGTAAAGAAAACAGTATATTACGGTGATCACGGTATAGTCGATCATGGTAAAACAGTATATCACGGTTTATGACCCGGCCCGTAGCAAGAATGAAAATTGGAAGCATGACCGGTTTAGAAATCAGAATCTAGGCTGTCTGAATTAATAGAATATTTCATTTCCTGAATTTTTTATTTTGATTAAATGCCGGGCCGGGCTAGACATTTTCGGCCCGTGAAGATCATGAGCGGCCAGATGCCGTCTCACTACTTTTTCATTCGAGCTTATGTCAGCAAAAGTAAGCGTTCTTCACTTTTCATGATGGACGCATGATTTTTGAGTCTTCAGTTGCAAGTGTTCCTAAACCTTTTTTCTTAAAACTACACCACTGTTTTTCTTTTTGTGTGTGTGCAGGCTCTACGAGAGGGGGCAGACGGGGCGACGCCCCTGGGCCCGTGTTCAGCCAAAGTGCGTCCGCAAATTTTTCAGAATGTGTTACGAATTTCATTTATAGATCCGTAATTAAAATCTTTATTTTAAAATAGACTAAATTTTGAATACATAATTCTAGAATGATATAAACGGCAGAAATGTTAATTCTACCATTTAAATATTAATATTTTTACAACCTTCGAACATGCATTAAAAGTACCATTGCATATAAGAAATATACTTCCCTCCCACTCTCTTTCCATTTAGCATTTATATGAAAACCATTAAAAAGAGCAGTTTCACACACACACAAAAAAAAATTCCTTCCGTCAATGTAAATCCATGTATTGTTTTTACCAAGTTGCTGATAGCATAGCCTGTATACACCCTTTTTTTTCCAGAGCTTTCCTAAAGTGCTTTCAAATAGTGTTTTGCTTTTAGCAAATGGTGTTTGCTTGCAAACTTTGCTTTTCTTGTATGCATTTATTGTGTTCCTAAATCTTCAATTTTATGCTCCAAAATCATGTTAATTCTGATCTCGAATCTTAGTTTTCCTCTCGGAAACTATTTTTTTGTTCTCCCGAGGTGCTCCCAAATGGAATTTTTCTGCTCCCGAGGTGCTCCCAAATGAAATTTTTTCTGCTCCCGGGGTGCTCCCAAATCAAGTGTTGGAGTTAACATCCCTGTATATGTATACGTGTGTGTGATAAGGGAGTGAAGAATATAGATTTTGTATGGCAAAAAATTCCTCATGAGGGGTGGGTTGTGACCCCCCCTTGGCTATGCCACTGCAATCGGATCATTGAATGTTTCCATCACCACTGAAAAGCATCTATCAAAGCCCACGAACATGAAAACAGATGGACTGGTATACTCCCAATAGTTCTGTTAGGAATTAGAACAGCTGTTAAGGAAAACTTGAACACCTCTTGTTCTGAATTAGTATATGAAACAAATCTTCGCCTTCCTTGTGATATGATAGATATTATCCAAAGCCAACCATGTAGTAATGACTTTATCACAGAGCTTTGATATAGGATGAGATGGTTAAATCCAATAGCAACATCTCTCCATTCATTCGACAAACGCTATCTATGTACACCTTGATTTGAACTCATGTCTTTTTGAGAATGGATCGGGTGCATGATCCACTGTGTCAGCCATATACAAGCCCTCACAAGGTTCTATCACAGTCGGCTAAAGCACTGACAATAGAGCGCAGTGGTCATAAAGAAACGGTTTCTATAGACCAGGTGAAACTAGCTTATATATTGGAAGAAAACAACATCACAAGTTCGGAAAGTAAACAACAATGTCTGGAAACTACTATAAGAGTAACTAGGTCCAGCAGACAGGTGCATTTTCTAAAAAAATTAGTATCTTATACTTAGAATTCTATTTTTCATGTATTCCTTTGATTGTTCCTCAGACTATCTCTTTGTCTCTGGAGGGATACTCTGTGGCAACGCACATAAAATTTTGAGTTTTTCTCTTTTTTTTACTCTTCAAAAAGAAATGTGTTCAATGAAGTGGCAACACAGAAAAATATCTCCAGGCAACAAGAGTTGCTTTTGGATTGTTCTTTTTAATAAGTAATTTTTTTGTGGATATAAAATGGCTGTGAATAAAACTGATATTATCGCATGTATTTAGCCCAGTTAATATGTTTTCTATTCTTTCTTTGTCAACCTTCTGATGAGTAAGGCCACCTCAAGCCCTCATTGTCGTGGACCTAGGTAGATGCTATCATCGTTTTACTTTATACATAGTTTTTCATGCATGTCGAAGATATTAAAAAATGTTTTGAGACTCAATGTCACTGTATATTATGGTCTATTTTGCAGATAGTTTTTTTTTATTATCTTGCTATTCCCTAATTTTGATGCCTTAAGTTTTTTGGCAGTAATTATATTTCTTACTGGAATTTTGTGTGTGTGTGTTTTGTTTTCATGATCTGTCTTATACATTACTAGCTGAATGCCCAGTTCTTCGCACGGGAATGAATGGATTCTTTTTTTATATTACGGTTTGTTGTAATTACTATTTATCATAATAAATAAATATAGCAAAAAATGATATAGCATAAATATTATCTGTGTTCAATCATTATGCATAAAGAATTTCATGGGATCATTTGAATGGTGAAGAAGATTATTCGGCGCAGCGCCATCAACTGTCGAAGTTTTTGCAAAATGAGTAGCATCAAAATATTTTCATGTTCAAATATCTATGTGTACCAATTTTCATAGAAACAGTTTAATGGTCAAGATATGCTGCATCGCCATCTAGTGGCAAATTAAAAGTAATAATATGCTAAGGTGCCATCAAAGGATGAGGTAAGAAAAATAGATAACGCAAAAATATTTTACGTGTTCAAAAATGTATGTATACCAATTTTCAGAGCGGTTAGTTGAACGATCAAAAAGTTGATTGCTGAAGTGCTATCTAGTGGCGAGTTAAAATAATAAAGTGCTGCACACGGGGGCAGATTTGCAGAGCTGGGGGCCCTGGGCAAAAACTTCATTAGGTGACCCTCTTTCGAAAGTTTTTTCAAAATTTACAAATTTTTAAACTTTAAGAACAATTTGGGGGGGGGGGGCTTTTTGTTGGAGGCCCGGGCACTTGCCCCGAATGCCCTCCCGGAAATCAGGCCCTGGCTGCAGTGCCATCAAGTGATGAGTACGGCCAAATGAATACTAAAAAAATATTCTCCCTGCTCAAATGTGTGTCTACCGTAATTTATGGAAGAAATGCCGCACCCACGAAAATGAGCTTAATTAACAAGAAAATTATCAGAAACGCCGCACCTGGCATAAACGCCGCAGCTGCGATCTCGCCCCCTCCGAAGAAAAAAAATGAAACATTGCACTGGAATATATTTCGGGAGAGGGGGGGGGGGTATAAACGGTAAAAATCTCTCTTTTTTCGCCTTTCACCATATGTTTTAAAATATTTACCGCTATTTTACGAAGATTACAATTTTCATTTTCAAATAATCAGTGTCCGATTTCATGTAAAACATCAGTTTTTATATACACAAAGGCGAATTTATAGAAATAAATAACTTGTAAAAAGCTTCTTGCATTCGCTAAAAGTTCGGACAGTATAGCACATGGCTGTTAAAACAAAACAGCCAGCCAGCTATAGTCAAAAGTAAACAATTTATTTTTTTTCGCGGACGGCCAGCTGTTGATTACGTAATGAGCGTGCTTCAGCTAGTTGTTTGTTTTAAGCTTTGAATGTTGTGTGATAACTCTTAATGTTTCTATTCATTATTACTTTTGATGTTGGGGTTTATTTTAAAAGCACTCAGCATTTCCTGAGTTTGCCAATTACTCTTAGTTGAGTTTTTACTGTAATAATAGCGTAAGGCAGTGTTTATTCGGTACAGTGCTCCTTCACAGGGCGCAAAGCCGCACGGCGAAAAAACACAAATAACTTATAGTTAAACTTTCAGATGAACTTTTTTTTTGGGGGGGGGGAGGGGAGGGGTAGTGTTAGGAAAAAACGCTATTTCTTTACTTACCTTTTATTTCCATGACATTCTATCTCTAAATTTGCTAAAGTGAAAAACAAAACTTTTGTAAACTCCTTTAAAAGTTTTCTAAGTGAAAACGTATGTTTGCTAAACATTTGAAAATGGCATTGTAAACATCGTCATATCTTTAAACGCCGTAACAAAAGTTTACATTTCTCGCCGATAGATGGCGCTGTTCCTAATTTGCATAAAATAAGAACTCTTTTTTTTTTTTCCCTATGCAAATATCCATCGTAGTCCCGCACTAACTGGCAGATATAAAAAGGGCATCACAAGTTAACTTTTCAGTGGTCTCGGTCTGTCTCTCCGAAAGCTCAGCCACTACTACTGTGATGTGTGTGTAATCAAAGATGTAGCTATGAACCGTGTGGTTCAACAGATGTGATTCAACTAGAACCGGATCCGTGCAAACCGTGCTGATGTATTCAGTGTGATGTGTTTTTGAATCCAAAAGATCGCCGTGGGCGACTTCTTCTAAAAGCTTGTTTTCTTGTGCTACTAGATAAATGCTGTTTAATGTGTTGTGTCTTCATCATGTGCACTGTGTAAGTCTACCATATTCATCTATTTTCAATAAACTACAGTAAAGGTACCTACTTTGTCTTTCTTGTTTAAACACATATTCAAACCAAAGACTTCTACTGTGCAACTCAAGTTAAATGAGTTTCAACTCTGCCTAAAATCTACAAAATTTATTTTACAGATAAAATCAAGTAACTATTCAATTTCAGTCACTGACTTCTAACTTGTTTGTTGGATTAGTTTAATTTATAATATAATTAATTCTTCACGGTTATGGGCCTCCTTGCCCAAGTTTAAATGTGTTTTGAATATGTTGAGTGTATTTATAATGTGTATAGTTTTTAAAGTGTTTTTAACGTATACAAACAGATTTTAAGTGCCTTAATATTATAAGAGGGCGGGCCTGTAGTGTTTTTAATCTTTTCTTGTAAAGTGTGTGGTATCCCAAATTTTCAAAATGGAAGCATCAAATTTAGTTACCCAAATAGAAAAGTTATCTGCCGATAATTACGAGTCTTGGGAGGAAGACGTAAGGGTATTGTTGATGGACAGGAATTGTTGGGAAATAGTCAGTGGTATAGAAAAAAAGACCCCCTGACACTGACGCTAAGGAATTGAGGGATTACAAGATTAGATATGGGCGTGCTTATAGCACGATATTTTTGAACATTTCAAATGAATACAAGCCTCTTATTTCTGGCACTTATGATCCCAAGGAAGTTTGGGAAAAATTAAATAAACACTTTAAACCTGAATCTAGAGCTCGTGCTATGAGACTCACAGATGGATTTTTTTTCATGTAGATTAAATGAAGGGGAGGAAATAGGCTAATTTGCAGCCAGGTTGAGGATGATAGTTAAGCAATTAAAAGACGCTAATGCGCCCCCAGCTGACTGGTATCAGTCATTTCAATTGCTAAGGTATTTACCCTATGAGTACCAGGGAATTGTTCAAACAATTTACCGCTGGCCTGATGAAACGTTTAAATTCGATTTAGTCTTAGCCGAACTTTTGGCTGAGGAGGCCAGACTAAAGGAAAGTGTAGGGGATCAAGCTACCGTCGCAATGTCAAGTCAAGTACAAGTGAAACGTGTCCCACCTAAAAATAATGTGAAGAAAGACACTAGAAAGTGCTATAGGTGTGGTAGAATCAGACATTTAATTGCTAGTTGTAGAATCCCTCCCCCCAGTAATCGTAAAAATAACAAACGCCAACCGAAGAATCATATGATAGAAGCCCACACAAGCGAGGATTTAAATGATTCTTCGTGGATCTTTGATACAGGGGCTAGTGCTCATTTTTGTCGGGATAAGACTTATTAAAAACTTTGAACCAATTAAAGGCCGGTTGATGTCGGTCGCCATAAACGGCATTGATTGTTCCATAGAGGGAAGGGGAACAGTCGAGTTAAAATTTCAAGGTGGTAAAATTGTTAAAACATTAAAAAACGTTCTCTATTCCTCTAAATTAAGGAGAAATCTCCTGTCAGGTCCTGCGTTGGACACTGAGGGCATTACATTTAGAGGGGGAAATAACAAAGTAGAAGTGTTTTCACGTGACCGACAAAAACTATTTACAGCACACAAGAAACGTGGTCTGTACCATGTTTACCCTACAATAACAACTAGTAAAAGGAAAGGAGAAGCTAATTTTTCTTCAAAAAATGACAATCAAAACTTAGAACTTTGGCATAGCCGTTTTTGTCATATTAATTTTAACGCTATAATTGAAACTAGTAAGGGAAAGGTATTTGGCCTACCCGTTTTTAAGTCTAAATCATATAAACCCTGTCATGTTTGTAAAATAGCAAAAACTAGAAGAAAGAGCTTTAAAAGTATTCCCAAGATTCGGTCGAACAAACCCCTCCAACTTCTGCACATGGATGTTTGTGGACCTTTACCTAACTCATCCATATCGGGACATAAATTCTTTTTAACGATAACAGATGACTACTCAAGAAAAGTCACTGTTTATCCCATGAAGCAGAAGTCTGAAGTCTTCGAGAATTTTAAGCGGTACCAAAATCGTGCAGAACGGTTTCTAAATAGAAAAATTATTAATATCAGAACTGATAATGGCATGGAGTTCTGCCATAATGAATTTAAGAAGTTTTTGGAGGAGGAGGGCATTAAAGCTGAAAGAACCAACGATTATATGCCGGAACAGAACGGTGTAAGTGAGAGATTTAATTACACGGCCTTGGATGCTGTAAAAGCTATGTTACACTCCAGTAAACTGGGAAATGGTTTTTGGTCGGAAGCATTATTATGTTTCACATACACCTGGAACAGGGTATGCCACGCAAACCAATCTAAAACACCATTTGAGCTATTTTGTGGTCGCAAACCTTCAGTAAAGCATATACGAACTTTTGGATCAAAAGCACTTGTAGGTGTACCACGTCAATTACGAAGTAAGCTCGAAATGAGGGCAAAACAAGGCATATTAGTTGAGTACGCTATGTTTACCCGTGGCTATAGAGTTTGGCTACCGAGTGACAGGAAAGTTGTAGAAACAAGTAATGTAACCTTTGATGAAAATTTACCCACTCGTGAGAGCAGTGGAGTCGTGCTGGAACCCATTACAGCAGAAGAAAGTTCCGATAAAGAAAGGGAACCAGAAATAGAAGATTACGAGAAACCTAGCACATCTGAAGAAAAATATGAAATAAATAGCGGTGAATCCGATGAGGAGGAGGGAGAAGAAACAATTCATTTTTCTAAGTCTAAAGACCGTGTAGCACCACCTAAAGATGTAGTTTGGATGAGAATAGCCTTCTCTAGATCAGACGGGTCGAGAAATGATATATACTACGGTATATCAGGAAGCAATATAAGATTACGATCCTGTAGAGAGATCGAGGCATATTGCAAGAAACATGGACTTAAGTATGACCCAGAAAAATTTAGTTTTAAAGGTAAAGATACCTATACCGGCATTGTGAAAGACGAAACGAATCTAACCAGTTCCTGACTAGAGGATGTAGTAATTCCAAACTCATATTTTCAAGCAATAGATTCTCAAAATTCAGATGAATGGAAGAAAGCTATGGTTGCAGAAATGAATGTCATGTACGAAAGAGAAGTGTGGAAACTTGTACCCGTACCTCAAAATACAAAAATAATAGGCAATAGATGGGTATTCACAGTAAAACACAACTCAAAAGGTAAAATAGTACGATATAAAGCTAGACTGGTTGCTCAAGGATTCGGTCAAAGAAAAGGTGAAAACTACGACCAAGTTTTTAGTCCAGTGGTGAATTTCTCTGTAATACGATTATTTTTCTCTCTATTAGTTGGACATTTTCATTGGTTTCATATGCAAGTAGACATAAATTCCGCATATCTGTACACCCCAGTAAAAGAAGATATTTATATGAAGCAGCCCAAAGGATTTGAAGAGGAAGGTAAAGAAAACTACGTCTGTAAGCTCAACAGAGCTATTTACGGCTTAAAGCAGAGTGGACGTGAATGGTTCAATGAAATACACGGAATTCTAAGTGAGTTAAATTTTAATAAGCTGGAGTGGGCTAATTGTGTCTATTATGAAAATAGTTTAGTTTTACTTCTGTATGTTGACGACATGGTGTTTATATCTAAAACTAAAGAAAAAATAGAGAAGGTAATTAAACTTTTAGAAGATAAAGTAGATCTAAAGAAGTTGGGTAGAACGAAGAAACTACTCGGTACAATTTGTTGAAAATAGGGAAGGACTATTCATTCACCAGGAAGATTACATCAATAAAATTTATGAGCGGTTTAAGAAGTACCAGATACCCTTAGTATCATTGCCGATCGCACCTGGAATTGTAATGTCAAAGACGCAAAGTCCTAGTAACGATGCAGAGACTAAGGAAATGGAAGAACTGCCCTACCGTAATATTTTGGGATGTTTATCGTTCTTGGCTAGTAGAACCAGACCTGATATATCTTACGCTGTAAATATCCTTTCTCAATTTCAATCAAACCCCGGACAACACCATTGGAACCAATTAGTAAAACTACTGGGATATGTAAAATCAACATCAAAGTTAAAGCTTAAACTTTCAAACATTAGTGAAATTTCAATAAACTGTTATTCTGATGCCGATTTCGCCTCAAATAGAGATGATCGTGTGTCCATGGGAGGTCACATCTTAATGTTAGACAAAACCCCAATCTCGTGGCGAACTTTTAAGCAGAAATGTGTAGCCTTGTCATCTATGGAATCTGAGTTTATTGCCCTGACAGAGGCATCAAAAGAACTGTTATGGATGTATAGAATCCTAGATGAACTAAAAGGTTTAGACATTCTTCCAGAAAATTTAAAAGTTACCTTATTTTGTGACAATCGTGCAGCTATAGACTTTTCAAATTCTCCTATAGAGAACAATCGCACTAAACATATACATGTAAAATACCATTTCTTAAGAAGCCTTGTTTTAGAAAAATTGTTTAAATTGGAATATATTAACACTAAACAAAACCCCGCAGACATTTTCACAAAACCCTTACCCAAAATCAGCCTTTCCACTTTCAATGACAAAATTTTTAGTTAAGTGTAAAAGACCTACTCCCGTTTGTGGGAACTTAGGCAATTTTTTTGTCTCCTATAAGCCCTTCGGCTTGAGACTTTCTTTGAGGGGAAAGGGGGGAAATTTTTGAAATTTTTGAAAAAAAAAAAAAACAAAGAAAAATGAACTTTATGTAATTGTGTTTGTCCTATTATGTCTGTCTGACATCTTTACAGTCGAGGGAGTAAAGTTCCCACGGAGTGCGATATTCTTAGCTCTGGTCTTTTTCTGAAGTCTTCGAGCAGCCTCAAAAGCGTGTCGCGAGGTGAAACTGTAATTTGCCAGAGAATTCTGAGGTGATTGGCTAGTTCTAAGAGTAGAGTATTTTCGTCCCAATCACAGGAGATGTTAAAGTTTTATTTCTGTAAGTCCCATTTTTGCCAGTGGAAGCTCCTATATGTCCACCCTAGTCTGTAAGGTGTTGTGTCAGGCATATAATGTGTTATAGGTTAACACAAACTTTTTTTTACAAATTTTCCGGATGCATCCCAGCTCTATCCCAGCTTGATCTCAGTTAGATTTCAATTCGAGCTTTTTCAAATTTAATTCGTATTTTTCATTGCAATGTACTGTACTGTATTATATTAGATGAACTTTGCAAAATGTGAGTATTGTCTAAAGTTCACTGAACGTATATGATGAGTATTTTTGAAGTATGAATATTTTTGAGTTTAGAAATGTGTTTATTAATGTTCTAGCATAAGTGTTTATATTTGAGTGCATCTATATAGTATTTTCTAGTAGTTGAAGTATTTTTTGGAATGAAGTAATTTTTGAAATGTGTACTAACCATGCTGGCCAGCAACAACTGTATATAGTGTTTCTACTAACCTTTAGTGAATTTTGAAGTATCTTTTGATGCATCATGTTTAACTTACTTTTCGTTAAAGAGGAAAGGTTACCTCTAATTTTCGTTTACTTTGAATCTGCCAGTTTCCTAAATGTCATGGAAGGCGGGCCCTTGTTAGGAAAAACGCTATTTCTTTACTTACCTTTTATTTCCATGACATTCTATCTCTAAATTTGCTAAAGTGAAAAACAAAACTTTTGTAAACTCCTTTAAAAGTTTTCTAAGTGAAAACGTAAGTTTGCTAAACATTTGAAAATGGCATTGTAAACATCGTCATATCTTTAAACGCCGTAACAAAAGTTTACATTTCTCGCCGATAGATGGCGCTGTTCCTAATTTGCATAAAATAAGAACTCTTTTTTTTTTCCCTATGCAAATATCCACCGTAGTCCCGCACTAACTGGCAGATATAAAAAGGGCATCACAAGTTAACTTTTCAGTGGTCTCGGTCTGTCTCTCCGAAAGCTCAGCCACTACTACTGTGATGTGTGTGTAATCAAAGATGTAGCTATGAACCGTGTGGTTCAACAGATGTGATTCAACTAGAACCGGATCCGTGCAAACCGTGCTGATGTATTCAGTGTGATGTGTTTTTGAATCCAAAAGATCGCCGTGGGCGACTTCTTCTAAAAGCTTGTTTTCTTGTGCTACTAGATAAATGCTGTTTAATGTGTTGTGTCTTCATCATGTGCACTGTGTAAGTCTACCATATTCATCTATTTTCAATAAACTACAGTAAAGGTACCTACTTTGTCTTTCTTGTTTAAACACATATTCAAACCAAAGACTTCTACTGTGCAACTCAAGTTAAATGAGTTTCAACTCTGCCTAAAATCTACAAAATTTATTTTACAGATAAAATCAAGTAACTATTCAATTTCAGTCACTGACTTCTAACTTGTTTGTTGGATTAGTTTAATTTATAATATAATTAATTCTTCAGGTAGAATGGTTAAATCGCACCGGGCGCAACAGACTAATTTTCGTTGAGATTCAGTATTATAAGAACAATCAGGCCCGGACTGGCTCCTATGGGGGGTCCTCGTCTATTGAAAAGGGGCTCCTTACAGTTGAATTTGGAGGGAGTAGAATATTAGGATATGTAATATTTGAAAATTAGGTTTACTTGCCTAAAACCATATTTAACTACTATTTTAAAGCTATTGGGGCCCCTGATTCTTCGGCGATCCCGCATGGTCTGTGTGGTCCTTCGCAACGCCACTGTGTAAAAGGGATTACAAAGAAATAAACAATCGAACTACTTTGGTACAATACTCTGACGTATATCAAATTACTTTAATTATAAAGTAGTATATCCATTTTGGAGGAGGCCTCGCTGGGGGGGCCCTCCCTTATGCCGGAGGCTCTCGGCGATCGCCGACCTGGCCAGAGAGCAATGAATATTCATTGGAACACAGGGGTGCAGTTAATCGAGGGTAGTGCGTTTTTACGGTACTACTTTAAGGAATTTTAGCCCATCAAAATTTAATTATAGTTCTAAAATGTAGACACAGAAAGCTTCTTTTTTTTTTTTTTTTACTTAATTGAGGAGGCATCAGTTGGATTTATGTACCCACCCACAGCATTGAATCAAACCGCTTTTCAAGGGGGTAGGCTCGCATTCTAATTCGTTACGCTGTGCACCACTAAAAAGTACGTGCACGGTGGTGGCCCCATCTTTTGAGAAAATTATTACTAAATAATTTTTATGATTTTTCATTGAAGATCGGCTAAAAAAAAAATTTTTAAATATCGTAAACGCCGCGGCATTTCTTCTATAAATTACGGTATATCAATTTTTAAGGTGATTAGTCGAACGGCTTTGAAGTTGTTGCTCTGCATCGGCATCTAGAGGCAAGTCATAGCAAAACAGATAGCGTAAAAGTGTTCTCCGTGCTCAAATATCTGTGTGTACAATTTTCATAAATCAGTTGAACGGTATTTTCATAGCAAGCGGTTGAACGGTACAGAAGGTGAGTTATAGTTAAATGGATGCCGCGAAAATATTCTTTTCATTCAAACATCTATGTTTACGAATTTTCATGATGATCAGTTGAACGGTCTTGAAGTAATTGGTTTGAAATGACATCTAGAGGCAAGTTATAGCAAAATGGATAACACCAAAATATTCTGCGTGTTCAGATATCTATCTATACCAGTTTTCATAGCGATCAATTGAACAGTCTTTATGTTGGGTCAGTGTGATAAAAGTCAGTTTCTAATAAAATTGTTCTAAAGATTAAAACATAAATAAATTTTAAGAAGTAAATGGTTGCCTGCCCAGTGTTTTTCCCAGGCTTTGTGTCATCCAACAAATAAAGGCCAGCTGAGGCCTTACTTTATTTTTTGAAAACTTTGTAATATCCAAAGTTTTTATTTTATTTAAGTGAAAAGAAAAAAGCAGAGCTATCTAAAAGTAGTAAAGTTTCTTAAAATTTAAATGTACCTTTAGCTTTGGTGTAAACATCATAAATTAAATCTACCTCTTAAACTAGATTTTTCCTTCTTAAACATAAGGTAGAGTTGAGTTGTTTCATAGTTCAGCTTCTGATTAAATACCAGAGATTGACAGGCAAATTGCATAAAACTATAGGCAAACTGCTGACCTTGATTGTAGACTTGAAAATTAAATAACTATAGGTAAATTTCTGACCTTTAATTGTGCAAACCTATAGATAATTTTCTGACCTTATTTTATTTTGCTTTAAGACTATAAGCTATAATTCCTGGTAATGCTTTTCATTCATGTTCTTAGTGTCAGGTAAATTTCAGACCTTGTTTTCTTTATGCAAATTATTTTGAGTAGCTCTGCATGCATAATTTGCAGTAACTGTTAAATTAACCTTTTCTGTTTAATATATAATAGAATGGTTTCAGTGTGCTGATACATAGATATGTGCTTCATAGATGGAAGGCTGTCTTCCACTCTTTGTTAGATGTTTGCTGCTGTTGTTATCAGAATTGTTACTAATGGTTTATGGAAGACAGTCATTTTATTATACATTTTTAACAGTTTTTAATCCATTTAACCAATTGTTCATAAAGATGTGTTTATACTAATAAAGAAAAGTTAGTTGCATTTTTGAAGTCCTTTATTGAGCAGCAAAAGTCATCCATTATGCACATCTTCTGACACTTTATATGCCACTGCGCCATCTATTGGTGAGTTAAGGTAATGATGTGCTACAGCATAATGAAGTAGCAATTTATAGCAAAATGGATAACACGAAAATATTGTCAGTGTTCAAGTATCTATGTATATCAATTGTCTGGTCAAGAAGTTGGTGCGCTGCATTGTCATCTAATGGCGAGTTAAAGTAATAATGCGCTGCAGTACCATCTAGTAGTGAGTAACAGCTAAATGAATAGTTAAATATATTCTGCTTGCTCGAATGTGTAAGCATTAAAATTTTTTATGGCGATTGGTCGAACAGTATAGAAGTTGATGCGCCATCTTGTGGCAAGTTATATAGCAAAATGGATAGCCTAAAAATATTCTCCGTGTTTATATATCCATTTGTACCAATTTTCATCAAAATCGCTTGAACGGTATTTTCATAGCACACAGTTAAACGGAATAGAAATTGACGTTCTGCAGCACCATCTAGCGTCAAGTTACAGCAAAATGGATAGCGTAAAAATATTTTCCGTGTTTATATATCCATGTGTACCAATTTTCATCAAAATCGCTTGAACGGTATTTTCATAGCACACAGTTAGACGGAATAGAAATTGACGTTCTGCAGCACCATCTAGCGTCAAGTTACAGCAAAATGGATAGTGTAAAAATATTCTACGTCTTCAAATATCTGTGTGTACCAATTTTCATCAAAATCGATTGAATGATATTTTCATAGCAAGCAGTCGAACGGAATAGAAATCTACTTTCTGCAGCGCCATCTAGCAGTAAGTTACAGCAAAATGGATAGTGTAAAAATATAGTACATCTCCAAATATCCGTGTGTACTAATTTTCATCAAAAACGGTTGAACGGTATTTTCATAGCAAGTGGTCCAACGGAATAGAATTCGATGCTCTGCAGTGCCACCTAGTGGCAAGTCATGGCAAAATGGATTGAGTAAAAATAGTCAGTGTTCAAATATTCATACGTACCAATTTTCGTCAAGATAGGTCAAACGGTATTTTCATAGCAAGTGGTTGAATAGAATTCCACATTCTGCAGCGCCACCTAGCAGCGAGCTACAGAAAAATGGGTAGTTTAAAAATATTCTCCATGTTCAAATATGCATGTGTACCAATTTTCATCAAAATTGCTTGAACGGTATTTTCATAGCACACAGTTAAACGGATAATGTTTAAGTATTCTACGTCCTCAAATATCCATGTGTATTAATTTTTATCAAAAACGGTTAAACAGTATTTTCATAACAAGCGGCTCAACGTAATAGAATTCGACGCTCTGCAGCGCCACCTAGTAGCAAGTAATATCAAAATGGATTGCATAAAAATATTCTCAGTGTTCAAATATCCATACGTACCAATTTTCGTCAAGATAAGTTTTACCGTATTTTCATAGCAAGCAGTTGAATATAATTCGACATTCTGCAGTGCCACCTAGCGGCAAGCTAGAGTAAAACGGATAGCATAAAAACCTTCCCTGCAGAGGCGCCGACTTTACAAAATTTCTGTGGGTGCCCTGAAAGTCCGTGGGGGGGGGGGGGGTTAATAAAATGTTGAAAGTCGCACAAGGTTTGTAATTTTTGATAAAGGATCGCTAAGTTTGGTGCCAAAACGCGACAATTTATTTTAAAGGGGAGTATAGTTGGAAATGTACTTGGCTAAGATTGTAAAATAGCTTTAGTAGGTGAATTTAAGATAGATTTCGATTCCGAAGATGGGTTTTTATGGAACAAGGATGAAAAATACGGCACACTCCTGAATAACGATACACTTTCCAATTTTATGGAATCTTTTCAAACTACCCTTCAATCTTTTCCTATTATTATTTGCTTCCTTGCTCGTAACTACTCAATCATTTGACTTTTCGTGCACATTTTTACCAGTGGGAAATGGGTAATACAAATAATCATTTTAGCTCCACATAAAATATCCAATATCTGAGGGTATAGATCGAAGAAACGATATCTGTCTCACGGTTTTGGTACACAAATTAAAATAAAATAACTGCACCAAGGATTCGAAAAAATTCAGGATAATTCTTTACAAACTGCACTACACACTGCAATAAATTCGAAAACTTTCATGAAACTTTCAGAAAAAAATCTTAAATGTGGAACTGCACAGCA
Organism: Cheiracanthium punctorium; assembly: GCA_038373885.1. Taxonomy (NCBI): domain Eukaryota; kingdom Metazoa; phylum Arthropoda; class Arachnida; order Araneae; family Cheiracanthiidae; genus Cheiracanthium; species Cheiracanthium punctorium. The sequence continues at coordinate 377,251 of JAWZYV010015293.1, forward strand.
AAATATTTCTAAGAGTGGCCATTCTGCAAAAAAATTTCGTTTATTCGGGTGTCTAGTACAGCTTGTGAACCTACATCCTAAAAATTGTGAAGTGCTTGAGATAATTAGTTTTCTTTTTTGTATTTATATACCAAAATTGCGTGTTTTTTTCCCAACACTGAAGGCGACATTCAAAGTTTAATTTAAATGAATAGTGTGAATTTTGGCATCCGATTATCTGTACTACGGTGAAGCAACGCTGGGCATAGAATGAGTCTCCACAGTTGTGTCTTAGTAACGATAACAGCAAACCAGTTAAAATTAAGATTCTTTTTAAAGTAATGAAGTATTTCTGATGAAATGCCCTTCTTTTAGAAAAATCTGCTTGTGCTGGAGTCACCTTAAATTTGTTTGTCTTCTCTGTCATAATTCTAGAATTCCTGGGCGCACACCCCCTTTGCCCTTGCAATAAATGAGACCCGAAAGAGGTGTATTACACTATTTCACTTTTTTTTTTTTTACTTTTAGCGATAGAATTTTGATTGGTTTTAACTAATCATTATAAATTTCAAAGCAAAAGAAAAGTGTATTGGGGGGGGGGGGAAACATGCAACAATAATATCACAATAAGTGAAATTTCTTGTCATGTAAATGGAAAGTTTGTATAAAAAGTGATTCAGTTTTCGAATGTAACAATTCACGATCATTCTTATTCTTGTTTAATCTATCTCATCCCTGTCTGAAATCCTCAGAGTTTTCAAAAAATGTTATTCATAGTATTGTTTCTCAGTTCATTCATTTCCTGTATTTCTTTTAATTTTTTTTAAACATTTTTGTACCCCTATAAACAGCTGCAGCTAAGCCTTGACTATTTTCTTTTCTTTTTTTTTTTCTCAACAAATTAAAAAAATTACAAACATTATACCGTTAAAATTAAACTAGATAATTTCCTCAGAATGAATTAATGCAACGTTTTCTAGTTTGAAATGTGTGTAGGACCACATAAAAAAGATTGGTAACTATTTAAATGCAAACAGAAAAATAAAGCAGAACAAAAAAAGTTGTTTATCTTAGAGTTAATAATTATTCAAAAAATATTTTGAATTGTTGGCCATATAACCTCCAGGCATGATTTTGAGCATCCTCCTGAAGTAGAGCTATTTTACCCTCTACCATTATGTGGTCAAATTTGCAAAATTACGAGAGACATACATTTCAGTAATGTGTGTTCATGCACCCATGATTTCAGTATAATTTTACAAAAACAGCACTGGGCTAGATCAAAGCAAACAGTACCTAATTCCGCTTTGTCAAACAAGAACAAAAATTGAACAAAATATTCGCAGAAAATGATACGGAAAGCATCTCGAAATGTTAGTGTGGACCACAGTCTGTTCCATCCTTTTCAATAAATAACTGAGCACTAAAATCATTCAAAAATAAGAAAAGGAAATTGAGACTTTAGAAGAAAGTGACACAAACCTTATACCTTAGAAGCCTCGCCACAGTCTGCTTCAATTAACACCAAAGCGCCTACGCTTTTTGATGAATGGGCATCTTTTTTTGTTCCAGAGACATACAAAGTGTTGTATATCAGGTGCTTGTAAACAGACAGACCTTGATGTTCTCTATTTACAATAAAAACTCCTGTGTTATCTTTCCCGCGTGAACTTCTGATTGTAGCCAGCGGCTTTGTCTCAAATTCTCCGTTTTCCGGTACTCTTGAGCTAACATAGTATCATTGTTTCATACATTTTCCCATGGATGGAGGACGAGGATTCTAGGATGAGGTCTGTTTGTCTGGGTCAGAAAGAGGGGGGGGGGCACAGTGGGCAAAGGCATTGCCTTTGCCCACATTGCGCATCACATTGTGAACGGCTGTGAACAGTCGCGCATCACATTGTGAAAAAGCTTTGAAGTTTAGAAAGACATTGCTTCCATGGGCGCCTGATAGGAAGGCAAGTGGCAGTGGGGGATTGAGATTTGAGTCCGCCTAGTATAATAAACATTTTTACAGCATACTGAACTTCTAAGTATTATTTTTGTGCTAAAATGTCTGAAAGTTAAGATGACCCCCCATACACCTCTAAATTAGTACTCATATGAGAAACTATTATAATTATTATTTTAAGTAGACAAGAATATTACCTGTTTGGATTCTTTTTTTTTTTCATGCACTTTTTAAAATTTTAGAGTTCGTGCTAAGTTACTACTTATTGGAATTTCATTATAATTACTCCAGTTCCGAGGTACATAAGGGTGTATGCCGAAGAAACAAAATCTGCATAACGGTCTTAGTACACAAATTAAAGTAGACTATCACACCAAGGATTCGAAAAAATTTAGGATGATTCTTTATAAGCTGCACTAATACCGAAATAAAGAATAACACTTCTTTAAAATTTTCGATTTTAAAGATTTTTTTTTTTAAAGTTTTGTAAATGATACAGGTTTATTGTTTATTTCAGTGTATTAACCTGTTTGCAGTAATGCAGTTTCTAAAACATACATCCTAAAAATTTGAAATATTTGACATAATTAATTTTTCTGAATCTGTGTACCAAAATTTCATGTTTTTTTTTTTTTTTTTTTTTTTTTCTGAACTACAGCGATAAGCTGAAAGTAGCTGTCATTCAGTTGCCTTTAAACAGGGTTTAATTTCTATCCAAAAATGTGCAAGAGCCCTGATTTTTTGTTTTGCAATTTACAAAATTAATTACCTAATTTAAGGTATTATTAAGTTAATTTTTGTTACCTCTGTATTAGTTTGCGATGTAATAAAATTAATATCAACAGAAACAATTACGATGGTAATTAAAAATTTAAATTTAGTGTAAAATTTCACCGAGAAAAAAGAAGTAGTGGAGCTGAGCTCCATCCCATGCAAATTAAGCCCTTCCTTTAAATACATGCAAGTATTTAGCACCCACAAAAACTTTTCTGTGGGTGCTTGAGATCTGACATACTACTTAAAAAAAAAAAAACTGTCCCTCACTAAAATTTTATTTTCGAATTATGCAGTTGCAAAGCACTCGTCGTCATCAGTGGCGTGACTATACCGTTAGGGCCCTTAATGAATTCATTGGATAGGGTCCTTCCTCATTGTACAGAATCTCACAATGAGGAAGGACCCTATCCAACCAACATGTTGCAGTTCACTTTTTCTAGCTTTCTATTTGGGAAAGGCTCCCCCTCCGTCCGGGGGACCGTGGCTTTTGCCCGTTCTATCACCCTATAGTTACGCCAGTGATTGTCTCATCGAAGTTCCTCATGCGCATCTAAATTATAAAGGACATGGGTGCTCATATAGGGAAGTAGGTAAGGGCTCGGATCCCTCCCTCTAGCCGTCGGTATAGTGAACATTTTTATATTAGCTAACCTTTTTTTCACTATTTCAGTACTAAAATGTTTGAAAGCGCGATTGCCGATGACCTTACAAATGCAAGAAATAATCCCTCCCCCCCCCTCGTCTTAAAGTACTCATATGGACGTCCATGCCGAAGCACCCACATACATTTGGCCTCATTAAAGATTTTCTTTTAAACTTTTAAAATATCACACAACTAATAAGCAAATAAAGCAATTTAGTACTGAAATAATGCAAAAAGTTCCGTACGCTTTACAAATATTCATATTACGTAATGGCATAATTGGAGCGGGGGGGGGGGGACTCTCCTTTAGTGTACATCACTGTGTTGGGGTTATCAGACGATTGCTGGTGCTCAGCATCCAACGTAATTTTTTTTACAAGCCCAAAGCACCCACATAAACATCTTTTAATAGCCCTCTTCTCTGGGAACTTCAAATTATGACTTGGCACTAAAATTTCTGTGGGTGCTCCGCATCCACAGAATTTTTTCAGTGGGTGCTTGAGCCCCGGAGCACCCACGTAGTCGGCACCACTGCTTCCCTGTGACAAGACTTAAGTGTACCAAATTTCATGGTGATCGCTCAAACGGTTTTGGAGTTTTTCAACATCATACACACCCACAAACATTCAATTTTATATATATAGATTAAAAAATACCTCCCCCACCAAAAATAAATAAATAAAAAATCTTTAAAGGATAAAATGATTAAGAACCTTATAAAATAACACACAAAATAAAAAATACTACAGCATGATCATTTCGAGCAGGGTTTCGGACCCGCCCACAAACCCCCCCAAAAAAAACTTTGTCTGTCATTCTGTCCATGACACTTTTTTTTGTTTAAGCATAACGTAAAAACGACTGAAGCGAATGATATGAAATTGGGTGTCATGATAGGTGGTCACTCAACTTAAAACATAGGCATCGAATTTTTAAAAAATCTTGATTGGAAATTAGTTAAAAACATTAAAAGCCTAAAATTTCCGTAAAAAGATTAAAACACTCACCATGAGCACTTTCTACAGCTTAGCTCGTTCACCGCTTCTTCTTCACCATGGCCTGCCACGATTGCTCGATCTGCGCATGCGCCATGTCGTTGACAGCTCCCTCTTGTGTCATTATTTCCAACGCTTCCCGTCTTAAACCATAATTGTGATTATTGTAATTAGCTATTTTCTTGACATTTACGAAATCTATATTTATATTTTCCTTTAAGGCTAGGCGGGATAGAGCGGTACTTTGTCTATTGTATTTTATGTCGTTTATGTGTTCTTTAATTCTATCTTTAATTTTTCTTTTTGTAACCCCAATGTAGTACCCGGGAAGGTTGGAATCTCTATATGTGAAATTTATTTTATAAATACCTGCGGTTTCTAGAGAGTTAATCTTGTCTTTATCTGACCGGATTCTTTTAAATATATTGCTATTGGGTTTAATTGGGATACGGAGGTTCATTTTACGTGCCCTGTTGGATATTTTTACAGCGAGACCGCAGCAGTAGGGAATCGGATGAATAAATGTGGATTTTTCTTTTTGTGCGTCGTTGATGATGTTAAGTTTCTTTCTTCTATTTCTGATTAGGCGGGGGATGATATTGCTGGGATAATTAGCTTCGCATGCAAGTTGCTTTATGAATTGTATTTCTTCCTTTAGTAATTGTTGGTTGGAGCATATTTCCAGGGCTCTATTGACGTGCGAACGTAAGATTGATATTTTGTAGTTGTATGTAGTTTTTGAGGAGTAATTGACTATTTTATTATTATTGGTAGGTTTACGATAAACGGTAGTTTCTATATTGTCTGGGGTGGTTCTAATTACTTTAACATCAAGGAAATTTAGGCTATTATTCTGCTCAAGTTCTATAGTAAATTGTATATTTTCATCAAGTGAGTTAAGTTCGTCGAGGATATTATTTATGCTATTGTTATTTACTATTGCAAAAACATCAACGTAACGAAACCAGTATTTAATATGGGGGTGGAGGTTTGTATTGATTAAAGTTTCAAGATTTCGCATTTTCCACTCTGCTATTATACCAGATATCGGGGAGCCCATAGGGACACCTTTATTCTGTTTGTAAAATTTATTATTGAATTGGAAGTAGGAGTTATTGAGGATGAGGGACAAGGCAGCTTTTAGGGTTATTGAAATATCTGTATTAAATGTGTTCTCAATTTCTTTACTTATTGTATTGTACATCTCTATTGTGTCTATGGAAGGATATAAGTTAGTGACATCGAAGCTGGCCATTTTAACAGAATCTGAGAATTGTATGTTTTTTAATTCTTTTAAAAAATCGGTAGTGGAATTTAGAGATGAGTTTGAGGAGGAAATTATTTGTTGTAATATGTTTTTTAGGTATTTTTCAAGTAGGTATTCTCACGCACAAAAAGAAAAATCCACATTTACTCATCCGATTCCCTACTGTTGCGGTCTCGCTGTAAAAATATCCAACAAGGCACGTAAAATGAACCTCCGTATCCCAATTAAACCCAATAGCAATATATTTAAAAGAATCCGGTCAGATAAAGACAAGATTAACCCTCTAGAAACCGCAGGTATTTATAAAATAAATTTCACATATAGAGATTCCAACCTTCCCGGGTACTACATTGGGGTTACAAAAAGAAAAATTAAAGATAGAATTAAAGAACACATAAACGACATAAAATACAATAGACAAAGTACTGCTCTATCCCGCTTAGCCTTAAAGGAAAATATAAATATAGATTTCGTAAATGTCAAGAAAATAGCTAATTACAATAATCACAATTATGGTTTAAGACAGGAAGCGTTGGAAATAATGACACAAGAGGGAGCTGTCAACGACATGGCGCATGCGCAGATCGAGCAATCGTGGCAGGCCATGGTGAAGAAGAAGCGGTGAACGAGCCAAGCAACTCAGTTCTGATGATGACAGCGGGCTAAGCTGTCGAAAGTGCTCATGGTGCGTGTTTTAATCTTTTTACGGAAATTTTAGGCTTTTAATGTTTTTAACTAATTACTAAGGTATTTCCGTGTTCATTTTTTAACTAAGTAATCTTGATTGGATTTTGAGTTTTTGTGAGAATCCTTTCAAACTGCGTAAATTTGTGTTCAAGCATCACGTAAAAACGACTGAAGCGAATGATATGAAATTGGGTGTCATGATAGGTGCTCACTCAACTTAAAACATAGGCGTCGATTTTTTAAAAATCTTGATTGGATTTTGAGAAAATCCTTTCAAACTGCGTAAATTTGTGTTCGAGCATCACGTAAAAAGGACTGAAGTGAATGATATGAAATTTTGTGTCATGATAGGTGGTCACTCAACTTAAAACATAGGCGTCGATTTTAAAAACATCTTGATTGGATTTTGAGAAAATCCTTTCAAACTGCGTAAATTTGTGTTCGAGCATCACGTAAAAACGACTGATGTGAATGATATGAAATTGGGTGTCATGATAGGTGGTCACTCAACTTAAAACATAGGCGTCGAATTAAAAAAAAAATCTTGACTAGATTTTGCGAAAATCATTCCAAACTGCGTAAATTTGTGTTCGCACATCACATAATACTGCAAAGGTGAAAAAATGATATTTGGTAAAATGATAGGTGGTCACTCACCTTAAACTATTAGCATCTAATTAAAAAAAAAAAATCTATCAGATTTCGAGATTTTGCAAAAATCATTTAAAACTGAGTGAATCTTTGTTCCTGCATTACGTAATAACGACTAAAGCGAATGATATGAAATTTGGTCACATGATAAATGGTTGCTCAACATAAACTGCAGGTGTCTAATTTTTTAAACATTTTTATTAGATTTTGTGAAAATTCTCTGAAAATACGTTTATATTTCTTCAAACATCACATAATAATAACTAATACGAAATTTAGTGATATGATAGGTAGTTGCTAATCTTAATTTATAGGCTTTGAAATTTTAAAATATTTTGATTACATTTTGAGATTTTGCGAAAATCGTTTTAAAATGCTGAAATTTTGTTCCAACATCACGAAATAAAGACTGCAGGGAATGAAACGAAATTGGGTGACATGATATGTTGTTACTCAACTTAAATTCTAGGCTTCAAATTTTTCAAAAATGTTGATTAGATTTTGAGATAACTATTTCAATATGCATAAATATTCGTTCGTGCATCACATAATTACGACTAAAGTGAATGAAATTATATTACTTAGTTACTCTCTAACATGTAATAGTTTAACAATACATAAAAATTATAACTTCGCTTTCTTTACTTTGGCAACATACTATACCCATTCTGTGTACTCCTACAATTCTGACGAAAGTTCTTGCTTTTTGGAAATTTGCATTCACTAACCCGTCAAGGACAGGTACTTCAGCTAGTATATAAATAAAGCAAAAATGAATAAAGAAAATTACTACATAAATAGTAGTTTTGCTGTAAGTTGGTCTGCAAATGGTTTACTGATTCATATTCTAACTGGAAAATATAACTATGACTTAAAAAACATAAAAGTTAAAAAAAATTAAAAAGCTCATAAATTTAAAAAGTAATAGAAAACCGCCAATCAAAAACAACATATTTTTTTAAGTACAATAATATACAATAATATACTTTTATCCATGGAATGGTCATAAAACAAATTAAGAGCCCTTTATAAACACCAGCAGAAAAAGATGGTATTGCATTAAAGTTGAAGTTATTTTTATATTTTAATTAATTATTATTTTGTAATGAAAGTTTTCTTTTAGATTAAAATTATTCTGCTTTGAAATAAAACTATAAAATTTAAATCCAAAAAATGTTATACTATAAAAAAAAATCTTAATAAAACCCACCCGGGTTGGTTTAAAAAAAAAAACGGGTTTTTAAAACTCTGATTTCGAGCGACATAAAAGGGAAAAACTGTAGATAAGGGAGGGTTCTAGGGGGATTCAACTGTTTTTTAATTTTAAATAGGTGTAAATTTAAATAGGTAAAAAATTGAGACAAACACATACTTTTATAATTAATTTCTGTATTTCTATTGCTCTCTATAATACAATGCCATTATAAGACAGGCTTATTTATGTTTCATTTATACAACAAAGATGACTGTGAAGATGAAGCACTTGGTCAATATATAGGAAAAAGAAGGCGAATCTATCACGTACATACATACATACATATAAACACATCATTTTGTGGGATGATGATCGGCAGCTTCTTTGTGTGTCACACACAGCCCCTCATCTCTTCTAATGAGATTTAATTTGCTTGAAACAGTAGCCAGCCACACAATGCATAAGTAGTTTTTTCTTAGATACAATTTTATACAAATCAAAAGCTGATTTGATTAGTTCAACAAGAGTAGTAGTAATTCAACATAAGAAATTTATAACAAAACATTTAAAAAGTGACAATGCTTTTACATTAGCTCATGCAAATATTTGGCATATTTTAGGTTGGAAGTATTACATAAAATGTTTGTACTGTTTCATCCTGGTTAGCCTAATGATCAGCAGCAGTTCAAAACAGACAGTAAATACAAGGCATGTTAATAACATACATCACTAAATTTAACACTTAACCTGTGATTAATAAATGGGAGAGGAATAAATTAAAAAAAAGAAAAGCTTGATTAGCCCTTTATGGAGTCACCCCAATTCAGTAAAAGTATCTAATATTGCATACTAAGTTTAAATTATTTTATTGATAGTTCTTGCCTGAATGTAGAATAAATTTAATAGAAAAATACATTCTCACAAAAATCAATGCCACAATTTGCTACATCTACAATTATATTACCCAAATAAATGCTAATTTTAAAGTATAACATTCCTTTACTTGTAATGAATGCATAGGTCTTAAAGTAATCAAATTTTGTTAAGTGATTAATCTTTTGAACATTAAATTTAGTCAGGAGGTGGTGTTAATACAGACGCAAATCATTTTGCAACTATGTCAATTGAACTTCTTCTTCTTTTTTTTTTTTTTAATTGAAGGGGAGAGGTGGGATACTTTTAAAATTATGAAATTCTAACAAAACCTACATTTATAATTACCTACTTTTGAAAGTCTGTAATGAGGCTTCACACATGCACATATTTTATATTGATATTAAGGTTCCAAAAAATGATCATATTAAATTTTGCTTTATTTTTCATTTAAAATACTATTTTTAATCCATTGGATTTATTTTACAGAAATGTTTAATCTTTATTAAAGGCAAATTTGCTCAAAAATTAAAAGGACAAAATAAAGACTGTAATGTCTGTCTTGATTATAACAAAAACAACAAAATAATGAATAAATATGATTTTGGGAACAGTAAACCCTCAGTCAGGATAATGGTATCTTAAAAAAATAAATAAATAAAAATAGATGTAATGTCAAAATATTTAAAGCATTGAATTTCAGAAACAATTAAGGATGGTATTTTCTGAAAAGGGAATATTATAAAGGACTAATCCGAAAAAGAAGATAAGCATTTATTACTAAAAGAAAAAAAAAGAAAGTCTTTAGCTAAACTAAAATCTGATCAACAAGACACAGATATAAATATACATTTAACAGTTTAAATAGAGTTTCTGACAAGGCGAAGTCATACACTGAATAGCTGGCTGAGAGACCAATACAAGCAATTTTTCCTAGAAAGACATCACACTGAAATACAGGAGTTTCTTATTTGAGAATAAAGGCAACAAACAGAGCATGATATGCTTGAAAATGGAATTTGTGCATGACAATATTTTATTTTCAGGAATGATGGAGAAGCAGCAGTCAATCAAGGGAATGTAAATATACATAAAAGCTTTTTTTCTTTTACTAGCATGGCAGTGAATAACTGATTAACCAACAGTGTGTGAGCATGTTCTCATTTCAAAACTTTTTCAATATTTCAAACAATGAAGTTGGTACACTTCACTCAAATTCTACAATTCCTGCATTGCATTAAAGTAAAAAAAAAAAATATGTAGTGTTCAGAAAAAGAAGTGTTATAAAAAATATTTAATATTTTTTTCATGAGAAAATTAAATTTAAAAAAAAGTTGAGTAAACTGAAATTTTAGTTTTCTTTTGATGATTGATACTTTGTCTAACATCTAAAACTTGTTTTAACTACTTTTTTTTTTTTTTTTTTTTTTCAATTTTCATTCAGTGGCATGCAATATTGCTGCACTCCGATGAGTACAAATCTCTGAAACAAGCAGCATCTTTGTTTCTAATGATATTCAGACTGTTGCCCTACTTTGGTAAATGTTCTCTATTACCACATATGAAGTTTTTTGTAGTGATCATCTGTATCATATCAAAACAAAACCCAAATTTTGAAAATTAGGAGACTCATTTTCTGTTTCACGTTCAATACTGCATGTTAAAAAAAAAAAAAAAAAAGAAAAATTGAAAAATTGGTTTTCTGATGATAAAGAGACAGTCAAGTACATACATATAAGTAGCAGACATGCCAAGTCTCAGGATGTTGGTCTGAATCTCAGGCTGGCAAGATCAATTTTTGTTCATTTCTAACTGATCAGCCTCAACAGCATTTAATTTCAAATAGTGCATCTGAAGTTATTCTAAAAAAATTATATTACATAAATGAATGCTCATTATTTATCTAGAAATTTAAATATTTCAAATTTTATTGTTGTGAGGTGTGTATATATATATATATATATATATATATATATATATATGTACTAGCTGCTACCCGCGACTTCGTCCACGTCGGCTTTAGAGTTAGGTCCCGAGAGAAATGAAGCATGTGTGAATAACACATATGTTTGCAACAAAAGAATGCATTTAAGTATTATTTGCTTTTTACTTATTTTAAATGAAGTATAATGCATGGTAGTATACTTCATTTAAAATAAGAGAAAATGCAGAGTTACTAAATTTAGATTTTTTTTTCAGGCATTTGGCAAATAGAGACAGTATTTGCGAACTGTTTTTGGTGTTCTTGTAAAAGAAATATTTATGCTATATGCATGAATTTTAGCCTATGTTAATCAGGAACAGTGCAGCTTTCTATTAGCGAAAACGTTTTAGAATCGGTTCTATAGTTACAGAGATACCCAGAGAGCGTAATGTCTTAGAATTATTTTGAGTGTTCCTGTAAAGGAACTATTTGCGCCACATGCATGAATTTTAGCCTATAATACTCAAGAATAATATAGCTTACTATCAGTGAAAAAAATTTTGGAATCGGTTCAGTACTGAGATACACATAGAGCGTAATGTAGTTCTTATGAGTATCCCTGTAAAAGAACTATTTGTGATATATGCATAAAAGTTAGCCTATAACACTCAGGGTCCCACCAGTGTCTAAGAGGTTCTGCTCTCAAAACTGGAAGGTACCAGGTTCAAACCCTGGTCGTGCCTGTCGACCTAGCCGCTCGCAGTTTTTCGTAGTTTTCTCCAAAACCTCGCATAAATACGGGCTAGGATCCTTTAGAAAGTTCCCCATGTAGGCCTAGGACCCTAGTGCAGTCAATCGGTCTTAATCCACAAATAAACAATCAATAATACTCAGGAGTAGTGTAACTTTCAATCAGTGAAAAAAGTTTTAGAATCGGTTTAGTAACTATAAAATTTCCATAGAGCGCAATGCATTAGAATTATTTTGAGTGTTTTTGTAAAAGAATTATTTATGCTATATGCTTGAAAGGTTGCCTGCATGTTAATCCAGGGCATAAGCTATCTTCATTACAAATTTTTCCAAATCCGTTCAACCATTTGTGTGTGATTCAGTCAAAAACATCTTAACACACAAATGTACACATTTATATTATTGGTAGGATTTGGAAATTTACAAACTTTGCTTTAAGAAACACATTTGGACTTTTCTTTCTTATGCTTTTTAATTTGTCGTAAAATCAACATAATTTCCATACCATTTCATATTTTTCAAATGCATGTGAAGTGCAAATAGAATTTCTGCTTTATTTCAAAAGCATAAAACGGTTTTTAATTAATAATTAGAAAAGTAATTAAAATTTGAAAATTCTGAGCCTCAGGTGCACTTTACCAAAGTCATGAGCTTATATATGCCCAAATTTTCAAAGCTATGCTTTCTGTACATTTGTCTGGAGAACATTCATTTTTATTATTATAGATAGATAGATTTGGCATAAAACTGGCATAATTTCTGTGGTATTTAAGGTTTTTCAGGAGCATTCTTGTTAGCTCAAAACATAAATCATTTGATACGGACGAAACTCGCCAAGCATGGCAACATAAAAACTGTTTTTAATTAATAATTAAAAAAGTAATTAAAAATCTAAAATTCTAAGTAGCCTATAACCTTCTCCAGGGTCCATCTATATCTAAACCAAAATTCATCCTAATCAATTCAGCAGTTTAGGTGTGAAAGCGTCATAAACAAACAAACACACTTTAACATTTATAGTATTAGTTAGGATATATTTATAAATTTTATATATAAACAGTCTATCACATATGAATTTTGACTGTTGTTTTATATTTTTTGATATTTCTTTAGAAAATCTTTTAAAATGAATTTACAATATGTAACTCAAGTAATATGATAGTCTATGTGGACAAACATGGCAACTAAGAAAATTATTGATTATGTGTGCATTTTATGATGAAAAGATATGTGTAAAGAAATCTCAAGCTTTTTAAATTTCAAAACTTGGCACATCTGAAGTAGTTTGGTTTTCATTCACTAAAAACATAGTATTCTTACTGTATCATTTGCTTTCCAGTCACAAATTTTCTGCACCCTTTTTCTTGGAATTGTGTCAGTGATCTCTCACTTACATGCGTTTCTTCCCACAATCCTGGCTGCAGACATAGAGAAAAAATGATAATTCTCATTCATTTATGCACTGCACCAAGAAAGCACCTCTCACTTTATGTGTGTCGCAAAAATTGTTCAAAAAGTTTTACAACTAGATAGGTAAAATAATAAGTCTCAATATTTAACATGGAAAATAAAGTGCTAGCACAGATAATTTAGAGCATCTAGTGCCTGTACTATGCAAAAATAGAATGATACAAAAATAAAAAACGGATTTAAAATATTTTCAGAGTTTTCAGATAGAAATTATAAAATTTACATATAAAAACAAGCAAATAGAAAACCTATATAAAAGCAAACTGTTAGAGTACAAAATTAATCCTAATTCAAAACTTTCATTTTAAGAACTTTCAAGGTTCCCCCTGGCAAAATAGTAAGGAGGCAAAAATAGTAATATCAATAAACTCATCAACATAAATAAAAGCCAAAGTAATATACTTTTCTGAATTTTAATAGCCAAAACAGTGGCTTCCCCCCCCCCCCAGTTTTGCTCAATAATGTACTTTTGACACATTGTTACATTTAAAAAATGCACAAGGTGCAATAATCAAATTTCTTTTATATACAAGTTACATTATCAATTTTCTATTATGGAAAACTTTTAAAAATCTTGTTTACATTACATTTTCTAGTTCTTTCGCATACACAATTTTATTGGACACAAAAATGTATCATGATTACTATTTACCATTTGATTCCCCAGGATAGCTGCGATATGCAAATAAACAGTTCTATTGAAGCTTTTGGGAAACACTAACAGCAGATGAAGCTTGCAAAGAAAGTAATATAGAACATCTTTTACCAGTCATTAAATTAGTTATTTACATGTACAGGAAAAAATTTGCCAAATATTTGAAAATAGTATTTTTTAACCAAAAAAGTATTCTAAGCTGCCTCAGCTTTAATTTAGTAAGTATCTTTGTTAGTTGCTGGTGAACACCCTGCACTTTACAAATAAATAGTCAAATTAAGTTGCATAATGTTGTTTATTTTTTACAATTATTTTTAACTCCAGTATATAACTCCAGAAACCTTTTTTTATTATTAATCTCGGAAATTCTATGCAACTTTTGTACAACATATAATTAATGCTGACAGTCAAATTTTTGAATATTGTGTATTTTAGTAAAATAGTTTCTCACAATTAAATATAGTGATGCTGAAAGTGATACACCTACAAAGACCCTATAGCTCTGCAACACATTGTTTTTAACTTAGCAATTTAAAAAATGAATGGAGTGAAGCTATAGCTTCAGTACTTAAATGCTAAAATTTTTATGTTTGGTCAAAATAACCTATCGGGATATTGAATTCACAGTCCTCTAGTCAGTAGTCAAACATCCTAACCATTAGGCTACTAAAGGCTTGCTAATATAGCTTACTGTAAAAACAAAACACGATACAGATCCACACAGACTAGACATTTCAAGTCCAATTTATTTAAATATTATTTAAGCCAGCTCAACATGAAAAGTAAGGCCCACGGATAATTAAAATACAATTTAACATAAAATCATACATTGGAACAGGTTTAAAAATGACTTTCTTTAATTTTTTGAATGATAATATCAGAACTTGACAAAATTAATATGGGAAAATACTCAGATTAACCCCTTTAAAATAAAGAAAGATTAATTGTGAAATCAATCCATACAATAAAAAAGTATAAACATACACTCACTAAACATACAATAAAATAAAATATAATAGATTCCAATGAATTGACAACTTTCTCTTTTAAAATTGGCAGAAAAAAAATTAGTGAACTGATAAATAATTAGATTAGACTTACGAACAGCAACTTCCATTTTACATGCTGAATAAAAGTTTGTTTCCTTATATTGGCAAGAAAAATAGTGCTAGTTTTTTTTTTTTTTTTAAGTTATCTGAATGCCATATATAATGACTTTGCAAGTTCATTTTGGTATTAACCCTTGAATAATTGAATTTTACTGTAATCAATATTGCAGGATGACATGTTTGGGAGAATGTAATTCCACACAATAATGGAGCTACCTCCCAATTGCCTATTGAAAAACTTGTAAGAGCCTTGCCGTAAGTTATGCTAGTGCCAGTTATTGTCTTCCAGATGATTGAAGTTAATATTTTTTTCTAATCTGAAAATACATATTTCCAATAAGAATTTTTCAGAGCAAGGGTGAGTCTTGCACACTTCAGGCTCCACTAGTTATGTAAGATAACATGTTAATTTCTTTACTGTGTTATTTTACTGAAAGCATGTTGAATAGCAATTGTAGAAAGATAAAGGATTTTCCATGCACACTTTTATTTTTCAATGTAGTACCAAACTTTCAGAATTTCGACATCAACAATTAATATCGTTTAGGCATTTAATAAGCCAAAATATCGAACTTTTTAAATTTCTGTTATCTATCCATTTTTTAAAACACTTTCAGATGGTTTATATGGATTACAGTTAACTACTCAGAACAGCTAAAATCGTTTGCATTATTTCAGAGACATAATTATGAAACAAAGCAATATAAAAATTTGTTTGGAGTAGGGGGAGGATATTTTGCTTTGCTTTTTTTAAAACTAAATTCACACTGCAAAATTGCTTTATGTCACACATTTTCTTTTTCGTGATACTTCAATTACGTAATGTCCTTGTTGAGAAATGGTAGAATTCTGAGTGGTCTTATAATTTGATGACAGGTTCATTACATTAAATTGTTACATAAAAAGTCCTCCATTATATAACATTGTACAAATTTTATATTTGTTTTAGAAATCCTCATTAATAAGCAAATTACAGAATTTTTGAGTGTGTGTGTGGGGGGGGGGAACTGAAGAATAAACTGCATAGCTACAGTGAAGCTCAGCCACATAAGTTACATTAATTTTATAGTTCACATATTTGATTATAAACCTAATATTAATATTTTGTACCGAAAGAAGAGCAGCTCACAACTCTAAAATTGTTTACAGCTATTTTACTTGCCTGCTGTAAGGAATATGGAAATATAAATGCCTTTCAGAATGTCTCAGATAAATTAAAGATCTTTCACTAAGCACTGCAATAAACAGCAAGATGAATTATCACAATAGCCACCTTGTCTATTTTTTAAAGACTATGCCTGTATATATCAGAAACACAAAAATGTAATTTATATTGATTAAATGTGATAAGCATGAAAACTGAGAGTTAGGCTTGAAAAATATTACTATTCCTGCTAATCAGTGGCGTAGCCAGAACTTTTTCAGGGGGGGGGGGGGTTACGACTACTGCAACTCACATATATGTATATGTGATAAGGGAGTGAAGAATATGCATTTTGTATGGCAAAAAATTCCTCATGGGGGGGGGGGGGTTGAATCATTATGCCTTAACTTAGAAGATAGAGGCCTAAACCATAATGCCATTTTATTAAGAAAGAATTAAGCCAGTGCATATCCACAATAAGTATCAGTTTTTAATCATGCACTATGTACATAATTTTTAATACATTTAAAAAGAAAAGTAACATAATGATCAGCATGCCTATTTAGATGCCTGAATTTCAGCTTATGTTCCCAATTAAAGCATAATGTTAGTCTGAAAGTATAATTTAATGAAGAAATGAAAACTGCTACAGGACATAAGTATAGCAAAATACAATAACCAATTTTGTTAAACATACTAGAACAGAGTTGCACTAAAAGTATAAATTTCTAACCTAAGCCGATTTTCACCCTCCTCAGTAGAAAAAAATTTCCAGACCATATATGCTTTTCACTTAATCCACGAATTCACTTAATCACCTAATCCACTTAATTTCACGAAATCCCACAACTGCACCACCCTCTTTTTATATTTAAATATTTTGCTACAACTTATGAGATAATAATTGTAATATAATTATTGATGTACTTAAGTTAGATAGAAAAAAATTACCGTGTTTACTCACATATGCGTCAATCCCCTACTTTCCCGATTAAGAAATTTGAACTTTTTAAAATCCCACGTATAAGTCGACTCGCCACTTTCCCGATCAAGAAACTAATTTTTTTTTTAAATAAATATTTTCAAAATCATCTGAAAGAAAGAGGAAAATACTAAATGTACAATAATAAAGGTAATAATACACAAAAGTGGTATACAAAATTAAACTGATAATAATGAGTAATAATAATGACACTACTCAGTGGCATAGCCAGAAATTTTTCATGGGGGAGGAGGGTTACGACTACTGCAACTCACATATTTGTATACGTGTGTGTGATAAGGGATTGAAGAATATATATTTTGTATGGCAAAAAATTCCTTATGGGGGGGGGAGGGGGTTGTGACCCCCCTAGGCTATGCCCCTGACACTACTGATAGTATGATATGGTAAAGTAGTAATATACAAAGTTAAACTGATTCAAGATACGATTCAGTATTGAGACTCGTCAAAAAATTCACAAAATTCCTTTGTCATTGGCTCATCATGATATATGTACTGGGTTAGGATCCTTTATAAAGACCTCCACAGAGGGCACTCTACCCTTTGGCCTAGAGCCCATGTGTAGTTAACATTCTTCCTGGTATGGAAATGTGGAAGAGAACAATTGTCTTTTAAAAGGGCATTTATGACTTCTGATGAAAAAAAAAAAATTAAAATTTAAGACCCTCGTATAAGTTGACGACCCCCCCCCCCCACTTTAAAGCCTTTTTTTTTTTTGTCGTCCAAAATTTCTCGACTTATATGCGGATAAATACGGTACTATGTTTCAAGTAAAATACTGGTTATTTCAGATTTAACCAGTATTGACCAATAATACTTGTGCTACAGGTGGCATACTTATGTGATGTATCTAGATGACATTAAATGCAGATGCCTAATTTCAAAGACTAATTTTTATCTTTTGGTCTACACTTCAAATCTGAACGAAATGATAATTTCTATGTTTTATCACTGCTCAAACAGACAGCTTTTTGACCCATCACAAGAAATACCTTACCACAGAATGTAAAACAGGTTAAGCATTGTGTATCCCACAAACATTCTGAATCATTCATTCTATTTAAACATAAATCATCTTTATTGGCATTTCCCACTCAAGTCTGGAAAAAAGAGAAAAAAATTGACAAGAAATTTTTAGAAGGAGCAAAATGTATTCTTTTGGAGAATTTTTCAGTCTTTTTCTGACCGGTAGACACCCTGCAGTAGTTTTAATTACATCAATGATGTAATTTGGCACTGATGCTAAACATGGTAAAAAAAAAAAAAAAAAAAAAAAAAGTTATCAGATTAGCAGCTGTACTGTGTTCTACAACAGACCTCAAAATTGTTGAGCTAACTCGTGTATTTGAATGGCTTGATAGTTCAAATTAAAATAGAGTACTAAAAAAATGGCTTGACAAAAGTGGTTTGAAATATCCTATATCACCAATACTTCAGACAGGGTCTACAGATTAAGTACTTATTAAAATGCAGTTAAAGTAACCCTTTGAATTTATTTACTTTCAATTTTTGCATACTAACTATATGGTCTTGGTTGTTTTTTATTTAAATTTAGTTATTTTAAATTTAGGTGTATTGATGATTTTAATATTATCTAGTGTTTTGTATATGTATTTTGTATGTTTTGTAGTAATATTAATTTTTAAATGATAAAATTCATCTAAACAGTTATTAAATCTTCATTTAAGTACAATACTTCTAAAATAATTTGAACATGCAGGAAAGAATGTCTTGTTTTACATAAGCAACAAGATGCAACAGTACTGACCCATATTCAAAATTACAGAGGTGCCTTGCTTAACCTTTCAAGCTTAGGTTAAGGATTTTTGATAATGCAAACAAGCTGATATTAAAAAGACTGAAGCACAAAAATTTTTGAGCAGAAGCTGTCCAATTATTATGACTACTGAAATGAAGAAACGTTTTTGAAAAGTGGGAAGAAAGTTCAAAATATATTTGAATACAAACCAGTCTAAAGTTTTGAGAAGTAAAGATCTATTAAAAGTTTTTAGACACATTTATAAAATAATCAACCCTAGATATGTTTCTTGCAGATCCATTTATTGGAAAATTCCCGAATAATTTGCCTTCCTGATGAATACTGCTAATATCTATGACATTTTAAATGAATAATTTGTATTTAAAATAAAATTAATGATATAGATGTAATCCAAAGAAGTTTTAAAACTTAAACACACTACATTAAAAAATTGTTCATCAGAACACTTTTGGCTCAGACACTATGATGCAATAAACAATGTTGCACATGAATAGATTAATGACAGGTGGCACATCTTACTTCATCAGAAGTGGAGGCAAATCATTTCAGCTGAAGATGTTCATGAAGTGTGCAAGGCAGTGAACGTATTCTAATGTGTGTGGTGCATTCTATTATTTTTATATATTATTATTATTATTACTACTATGAGTTAACTGCATTTTACATTTAAAGACAGGTGGATATCAGGAAGAAAAATAATTCATCATCCTGATATAGAGAATTATGCTTTGAATAAGAACATTTTTACCATCCCAGTATATATGTTAAGAAGAATTTAACTTCCATATGCAGGAACCTAAAATTTTCTCTCTATGGCGATTCATTTATATTTATATAGCACATTAGCAGCACAGAGAAAGAGAACTCATTAGTAGTAATGTGCCATTCCAATGATTTTCATAATTGGTTACTACTATTCTGAAAGAATCAATACTTGATTAATCAAATAGTGAACTGGTATTTTCACTATTTGAATAATATTTGAGTTTTCACCATTTGAATAGTATTCACAGTTAATCCCGATTTTACTATTCAAATAGTAATTGCAATTTCGCTATCCGAAATTTTAAATGCCAAGTGCTATTTGAATGGTATGTGCTGACAATTGAACTTTTTAGAATTAAAGAATTTGAATGATTATGAAATGGTCTGTTGGCAGATATGGATGCAGGAGCTCTGATTAACCATCCAAGTGGATGTGACGTAAAATCCCATCCACTTCATTTCAGTTTTAACTACAACACACATGTAATTTAAATAATTTATTTTTTAATAATTATTAATCTTCCTACCAAAATTTTATTTTTTCATACTTTTAAAGCTGCATGAAAATTTTACCATGAAAACAACTTTACACTATTTGCCCATTTCCAAGGTGCTTGGAAGGTTAAAAACCTGTGCCTATGTTATATAGGAAAAAGTAAAACATTGCAAATACTATTTTAATAGTATTAAAAATTTAGCAGTCGCAGTCAAAATTTAGTGAAATCACAGTTAATCATGATTTCACTATATAAATAGCATTAAAAATTTTGAATGACACATGATGAGCGTTCAATTGGCTTTTTGAAAAATCAGTTATATGAAATGCATTTAATAATTGATCAATTCAAATAGTTTCATTAATTCATGTCCATCACTGGAACTGATGACTTTCTTGGTGACTGTAATACATTTTAAATTTATTGCCACTATTCAAAATGATATAAATGATTTGCTTTAACAAAAAATAATTTGTTCTGGTTCTCTCCTCATAATCATATCACATTAAAAAAAAGTAATATTTGAAAAATCAAAAAAATAGGAAACACATATCATTCACTAACTGAATTGATCATTAAATTATCAGTATTCACCAGAAGACAAACACGGGGTTCATTTCATTTTTTCTTTCTTTTTTAAGGCAAATGAAACAGCATACAACACATTTACAATTGATTACTATAGTTTTTCTTAAGTGTCTCTGCAGAAGCATACAAGGGGTTTTCGGAAACTAAAGAAAAAAAAAAAAAAAGTCCAAATAATAAACATAACATTTTTGTAGATGGAAAGAATTTCATTATAAATGTCCACTGAATACTCACCTTTTGCATGAAGAAAGCAAACAATTCACGATTGAAGAGATTCTGAATTGACACAGACATTATAAAGATGTTCTGCCCAAACAAGTCTGCATAAAAATAACAGATGACTTACAGGGAAAAGCGAAAGGCTCATGGTTACAGTTTGTGTAGCCAACAGGCTCAATGAAATGGTTCCTTTACTACTATTGGTGAAGTATCTTAACTTTCCAAAATCCCCTTGTATATTACAGTTTCATCAGTGCTAATATCATTAGCATGACATACACGTTCACAAGGTTAAATATATAATGATAAATGTTTTACTTACACATGATTTAACAGAAAAGGAGGAGATGGGGCTGACGCAATTTTTTTCATGATTTTTTTTTTCCAATAAAATTTTTTTAAGAACATACCAATATAAAAACCTAATAGTAGAAATTACACAGGTAGTGAACATGGGAAACAGTGTATAAAACAATTAAATGTAGCATATGCACAATGAAAAAGTATTATGTGCAGTTAATGTAACTTTACTTTGAATGGTACACATTTTACATAAATAATACAGTGAAAGAATATTATTTTAAATGTAGCATGAACTTGGTGGTTATAAAATTAAAAAATATACTTTTAGAAAAAAATTATGTACGATGCAAAATATTTCAATTATGTATGAAAACATGTGCATACTACATATTGGTAAAAACTTACTAGTTAAAAAATTCACAATTTACAGGTTTCAAAATATATTAATACAAAATTTTCTTAAAGGGGAGCCTTTTCCTTTCAATGATAAACATATAACATTTTTTACAATTATAAGTTACAATTTTCATACTGTTCAAAACGCAATTTTTTCTTTGCACACAATGATATGATTTAAGCTTTAACTGACATACACATTACGAAATTATACAATCTGCATCGAAAAACAATAGCTGTTAAACACTATAAAATCTAAAATTTTAAACATACATTTCTTGACTAGCTCAACATCAAACACATGATAGCTTAAAATAATGAATGTGGTAACTATACAGATAAATATAGCTGAATTATCTATGATTTTAATTTAATAAAATATAGCTGCTTGACTATGAATAAAAAATATACAACTATACAAATTAAATGCACTAAATATTTAAAACAAAAGACAATACAAATGGTATTTCATAAGAAACTTTTTTCTTAATTTAAATTATCATTAGAAAAAAATAAAATAAATTGGAGGTAAGCATACTTTCTTTTTTCAGTTATTATTACTACTAATCATATGTATGTAGTGCCATTCTATCCTGCCACTACCAATACCAAGCATAATTCGTATTCTTAGTGCACAAAATTGTAAAGAGGTCAGACTTCCCAAGAGATGCAGTCACTTGCAAGCATCATCGTTTTCCATGGCAACAGGCTAGGAAAATCACCGTTTTGCTTTTCGCGCCAGAGCGAGTAGACGTAGATGATATTCGACGTGTGATGCTAGATGTTCCTAAGAACTAAGCTTTTTTTTTTTTTTTTTTAAATCCTTCTTTTAATATGTAAATAAGTTGTCTAATTTGTATTATGTTAAACTAGACTTTCATTAATTGTTAATTGGACTATGCTTTATTAAATGTCTGGAGTATCATTTTCCACAAATGGTGTCAGAAGCCAAGAACAAAAAACTATAATTGTTGTATATGTTATTGTTCAGTTAATTCTTTAAAAAATTCGTGAAACATTTCAAAGTCAATGAAAACTACAAATATGCAGAATTTAATACTCAAACTTTCTAACTTATTCAATGGGTTTAGAGTGTGCAAGAAAATTTAGACATTTTTCGGAGCCAGGTGGACAAATGATGATCTTTTGGGAACACAAGTCTTCCAAAAAACAAGGCACAAGAAAAAGACAAAGCAAATTAACCAACTTCTTTTGTGCTGTACAGAAATAAAATAAAAAATAACAATAAATAAGTATACGTGAATTTTTATGATTTTTTCATGCACCTGTTTTTTATGAGCACTCAGCTATAATGAACAAATATTGCAGTTGCTTCGCACTAGCAAGTGAGTTCGACTGCATATTAAAAACTATGTTTTTCATTATTTTTTAAACAAGTTAGAGATAGGAAGCAAAAAAGATGAAGAGGGTAAATTTAAAATAAAATAAATAATACAGTTTCAGCAAAATTATATGATCATACACACATATATGTATATATGTCTGTGTCTGTGCAACGGACAGGACAGTCAGGACTCGCTTTTAGCCCTGAGCTAAGGAGAGGGGATCCACTCCTAAGTAGTCGGTGGGGCTTAAGTTAAGATATGCCAGGCCAGCTGCTGTCTGTTTGTATTGCAGTCAGGCCAAGGATTCATGGAAATGCTCGGCATAGTACTGGAGCAGCCTCAATCATTGTTGCTTTACAGCATTGCAACATATTAAATAAATAATTTTTTGTTTAGGCATACATATTTATCAGGGCATAATTCAAGTCCCAATCGCAAGAGATGTCACAAAAAATCTGCTCTCTCAATGATGTTCACACTTTTATTACCTAGGGATACATTATTTGAAACCCTTAAACCCCAAGTGGTGTAATTCACATTTTTCTAGTGAGATTTTTAAGGTTATAGTTATCATAGTAAATTCAGCATTACATTTTAAAAACTTTTTCTGGTACTTAGGTATCAACCTGGCGGCTCGCCACCAAGATGAGTAATTTTTCACCAAGATAAATGCCGGACACATGAAATCATTGATGGTTTGGAATACGATTGGCAGCAGTTTGCATGCACAATTGATGAAAATACAGTTTGGCAGGAATAACCATGGAGGTAACATGAAGTACTTTTTCTTCCTACATGGTTGCTAAGGGAGCTACACGATTTGTGCTTTAATATAATGGCCTTTGTTGAACACTTCTGTAACCCCAACCAAATAAAATCAAAAAATGGAGTCCCACCACTTGGGCCACCCTTAACCACCCCAGGCGTATAAATATACTTTGCGCAATCGATGCTTTAATTGCCCAGGACGTATATATATGCCTATCTAAAATGATTTCCTCAATAATTTATTTCTAGTTTTGTAAATACTCTAAATTTCTTGACAGGCAATAACTTCAATTTGAAAAAGTGTTCGCCCTACATGTGCTTATTTCTTTGAAAAGGGGGGGGGTTGACTAATATGGAAGTTAAGGGGTTAATGGGCTTATTTATAAGCTAATCACATGGTTCAAAAAGGTGAATTCATTGGCCCAAGTCTCATAGTAGTTGGAAATTCTTGAAAACAGTGGCAACTATGAAATAGGAGAAAGAGGAAAGATATCAATTGAATTTTTATCAAGTTTTGATCCAGAGACAAATCCTTTGTTTGAAAGCAAAAGCTCTATTACTCTCCTATAGAATTTTGAAAGGAGCTTATAGAAAATTTCAATTTTGAGAGGATGTATGGTTTTATTTTATAAATATATTTAGTATTTTTATTTATTTTTATAAAATACTTTCTAATTAGAAAAGTATGTCATAACTTGGAAGCTGCCATCTATTTAAAAAAAAATGTAATAAAAAATAATGAAGTCAAAATTAATTAACAATATTCTTTTAGAAAATAATCAGCAAGATTTGGAAATATATATATATAGCAATAACAACAAATTCTGAAGTAATGTTTCAATAACAAAGTAAACAGACAAATGATTACGGATGAATAAACTATAAATGGAACTTCCAGTATTTGAGGGTACATCTTAGACAAGTCAAAAATATTTTTTTTTAGAATATCAGCTAGCTCTCTAGTATATTGCTAACCCATGCTGGAACGATAACAAGAAAAAAATCATGGCTTTACACACATCCCTGGTCTACTGGGTTACATTCACTTACTGATGTATGCAACTCAAGACTATAAAGTACATTTTGCAAGATTTTTGATAAATGATACATTGAAATACCTGTATCTTAACACCCTAATGCAGGGTTTTGTAATACATAAAGTCATACAACCATTTCTTGGCCAAAATGGATATTGTTATAATGTTTTCTGTAAATTATGTTTGCTTAATGAGATGGGAACAGTTTTCTTGAAACCAAAACTACAATTTCAGGTACTATGTTGGAATGGTATTCTAAAGTCTGCTTCTGCATTGTTTGTTACTATGATTTCACATATAACAAAAGCTGTTGTGCAGAAAGGAATTGACTGTTGCGGTGCTGTATTTGTAACCTTATTAGAGTCTTCCTGAGCTGCTTGTAACAATTTTTTATAATTTTGCAGACCCCTGGTAATAGCTACGCAGAACAAGGGTCTGTGGACCACAGTTTAAGAACCTCTGCCCTAATATATATATATATATGTATACTAACTGAAGTACCCATTCTTTGCATGGGAGTGCAGATTATTAAAATATCTATACAAATTTAAAAAAAAATTATATTTTTTTCTGCTTATCTCAGCAAATTTTTGTCTTACATTTTTGAATGTGGTTTGACAATTCTTTATACAAAATTATCTTGATCGTGATATATTTTTCTCTTCAAAGTATGTTAGATAACAGATAGAAAAAAAACTGCCCGATTTTTTGAGAGATTTAGCCCCATAGAAGATTCTATTCTTACATTTTGATTCAAGAATACATGGTATGACTGATTTTATTTTTTATTTTTAACTGGTAAATCTATACACAGAAAATCCACAGAAACAACATGTTTGTTGCCACTCAACACTAAATTCAACAATTTAACAAACAAAAAATTGCAAGTAATCTTTGATGTAGAAACTACCGTAGGATAAATATTACTGGAGGATTACATATTTTTTGCTTGGATGTAAGTCGCCAATCAAAAGGATTAATATAACAACCATTTTCATTTTAACAACCATGAAATATTTATTTGTGTATATTGTGCTTTAATGCATACTATCGTACAAAATTTCTTATTTTTAAAATTCATAACCTAACTGGAAACCTAGGCATTTTTTAAACTGATTTCACGTCATCAAAATTTACAGTACTTTTGCAAAATCTATTCAAAATTTTATGAACTTTCAACATTTATTACTAAGTTAGAGCTAATAATGCCAGATATTATTTGCTTTCCCCACAATCATGCTTTCATGAGAATGCCAAATTTTATTTGCAAGCCAAGGCTTTAACTGTTGCTAAATGAGCAATTAAGATTGAAATTCTCAGTATATTCATTTTTGTGGGCTATTTCTAGCAGATAAAAATCTTTCTGATGCGAAAAATTTCCACAAATGCACTCAAAGAAATCCCACATTTCCAAAGTGCTTATTTCTGGTTCAGAATTGAAGGCTCCATCTATAAAATCGCTCTGGTAGTGTGTTTGTGGAAAATTTGGGCATTCGAAGGATTTTTTTTCGCTTAGAACCTTCTTATATCAATGCTTCATGTTGAGGAAATCATTTTATTTGTGGAAAGGGGGAGGGGGGAAGATAAATTGGGTAGTATCAAGAATTATCTCAAATGAATTGGAATCACAATTTTCCTTTCAAAGCCAAATGTTAAATCAAAATGACGTTGACGTAAATAACACAATAACCAAGTTTGTGTCATTCAAATGACTAAAACTTTTTACTCTTGGAATTAAAAAGAGATGAAAATAGCAAAAAATTACTAAAATTTGAGGAATGGATGGATTCTGAGAGTTAAATTAAAACAAAATTTGCCTTGTACTCTTTTTATGTATTTGAGTAAAATTTCAAGCCGCTTTGTCAAATTGTGTGGATTTGTATGCGATATAAATGAATAGATTTTTGTTTTTATTTATAAGGATGAGTGTGTCATTTTTTTTACCAATACTTTAATTCTATCTGATTAAAGAATTAAAATTTTGTGCTGGCAGCTTGACTTACAAAATTTTTCAGGAAAATAATCGTCGAATGGTGTGGATTTGTATGCAATAGAGACAAACGCACAAACAGATTCTCACTTTTATTTATAAGGATGAGTGTACCATCTTTTTTTTGCCAATACTTTAATTTTATCTAATTAAATTAAAATTTTGTTCTCTCTACAGGTCTAATCAACATAAGAAATAATTCAGCATACAAAATTCCTAATACTATGTAAGAAATTTATATTGTAGTCATATAAAACTTGTCTGTAGCCACTTTAGACTGCTATAAATTATTTTTATTTCAAGAAATATTAAAATATCTTGATTTTCCAAAAGCTTTCTTTTTTTATGAAAAACCATTTGCATAAATTCAAAACATAAATTACATGTACATAACTACAAATAATTTATACTTCATGTAAGTTAATGCCATTAATATTTTGTTAGTTTAAAATATGCAGTAAATAGAGTACTTTATTGCAATGCCTAGTTAGTATAAAGATATTTCATTAGCAAACAAAAATTCTAGAATCAAGAAAAAGAAATCAGTCAGATTTTTTGTAAGCAAAACAATCTCAAAATCATAAAAATTGCAACTTCATGCTTTTACTTCACAGAAACATTCATATGATCCTGTCATTCAACATAAAAAAACTGGTTCCGTCACTTAGGCAACAGAAATTTTTAATACACGAAGATGCAACTAGTTACAATGATAATGCATTGAATTTAAGAGATGTGACTAGAAAAAAAAAAAATTCCAAAAAAAAAAAAAAAAAAAATATATATATATTTAGGGATCACACTGATGTGCTATCACACATATTATAACCATTTCTTCCAAAAAGGACTCTTTTTCTTTCGAACCACCAGGTCCTCAAAACCTGATTTTTTACACTTTAGGCACATTTATGCTCCCATGTTAAATTTATGTTTTTATCATGTTACTGAAAGAGGACATAGAAAACTCAACAAGGGAGCTGTAACAAATCTAAGAAGCCAGCATGACCCCTGATATTTATCTCATTGCCAAAACATACATATATCTAAAACTTGGAACAGAATATGGTAATTGTGGATACATGATTTCCATTCTCTTCAAAATAATACATATTATTTTAATTTTTTTACAGTGCATTTGCTGTAGTATGTTTAAAAATATTTGTTATTTAATTTGGAATAATTTTAATATATCCAAGTTTTGTTATCTTATTTTTTATTATAAATTCCTAGCCAATTTGAGATTTTAAACAGCAAGGCTCAAATTTACAGATTTAAAGCTTGACAAATTTAAGAATCTTAAAGAAATTAAAAGTAACTTTGGTGATTCTAAAAATATGTGATCTTCTCGAGATTAATCTAATTTTAAAAAAAATTACTATTTTAAGCAATGGTAAGAAACTGTCCAACTAATGCTTGTAATGCTACTTAATGAAAAATAAAATGCTGATATACCCAGCAGAAACATATAATCTTTCCTGACCACAGCATAATTCCAATAACCAAAACATCAAAGCCCATTTTAAATTGAAGACAAGTCCAACAATTATAAAATTAATGTCTTACAATTCCTTACTAGTATTTTAACCTTTTACAGACCACATTCATTTCCAGGCATATTTTAAATTAGTTTTTTGCATATTTTGTCTTCGAACGTGATAGTTAAAGGATATTAGCCATTTAAATGGGAAAAAAAAATTATACAATTTCCACTGTGTTTCCAATTGGGAGCACTGGTTATTTCTGACTATTATTTACACTGGTTTTATGAACTGAATATACTGATGGGTAGTTTAAATAATAAGTGAAATATTAAGAATTAATACATTTATTTTTTAAATTTAAGTAAAGATATGAATAAAGTTTAAAAGGGGGGAAGGGTATATCAAGATAGCTCTATAAAAATTTATGAAAAAGGCTATTTTCATGATTTCCCCCCCCCCCCCTCCAGATTTTCAATAAAGACAGAAATGCAACTTCTGTTTAAAAAAACCAAGTCATCTTTTATCAATATTGACTTGAAAAAATTAGCAGATCAAGTTTCATTTTTGCATAAATTTTTAATGTGATGTTCCCAATCAGGAATATTGGCCTGTAAAAGGTCAATATAAAGTTTAAATTTAATAGATTAGGAACTGTTACATATTGACATTTTCAGTTTTATAACGATACCATAGATCTTCAGTAATAACTATTTTTCACAAAAGGTTCATTGTAAGCATTTGAAAATGAGGAATGCAATTTAACATGCTTGAGCAGTTTCATTATATTAAACTACAAATCTAGTGGCTACGTATTTCACACATATATAGTGAGCATTCTCATTTTTTAATCATTCTTAATATTTCTTTTTAACATAAGATTTTAAAGTTATTTTATAAAAATAAAAAATATATTCTCATGTAAGATTTTTGTTTTAATATATAAACCTAACAGTGTCAACAAAGAGGTGATTCAAATGTAAATACATACACATCAATTCAAAATAAATGACATAATGAATATATATCACTACCTTCCATTGAGTTCAACTCTATTTTAACAGTACTCATGATATGAACTTAATATTTATAAATATATAATTTTTATTTTTTTTTACACAAAGCTCTGATTTGTATTCTTACCTCTCTATATTTCCAAACAGAATAAATATTAATTTTCAGAGTTTGATTCAATCGGCAGATAGCTGTTATTAAAAATAAGAAATATGAATAGATTATATATAAGTATGATTCTCTTTGGTTTTCATTTTGGCATCTCTAGGGAGCTTTCACAAAAGCCACATGGTTATTGAAGTAAAATAAATAAATTTGTCTGATTCTCCCAGACATGCCTCAAATACTAGTATCCTGAAAGTCAATAGAAATTGCACAATCCTGGAAGGTTAAAACCAGGGAGGTCCAACATGTAAACTGCAACAATTTATTACTTTGTAGTTTTATTATCATTTACTATGCAAAAATATTAAGAAAAAATTGTACATAAAAAAGTGTGACAGTTAACATTATTTGAGATAAATCTCAAAATAACTGGAGTAACTGACTTTTAATGGCCTAGATTAGCTAATTAATCTATAATTAACTCATTTTTATTTTATTCCAATCTATAAATATTGAGTAAATTACTACATATGGGAATTGTCCTCAAATAAGCAAAATGAATGTATGGTATAATTTTGAAGAACATTTTTTTTTTTTCTTTCTAAACTATAACACAGGGCTGTGAGCTGAAATTTGTCCATGAAGTATATAAGCAATTTATTAACTGTAAAATTTATATTTAAATAAAAGTTAAAATAAAATGCAGATTTGATTCTAAAACAATTTTCTTTTGTTTCATTTTGAAAATCAAATATTCTTTATTTCAGTTTTATTCATGCCTCACTTCGTTTTTCTGCTTGATAAAAAAAAGTGTTTCTGTTTCTACATCTGTTAAAGGTTATTTCCCTTCTAAATTATCTATCTGTTTAGTATATAAAAAATAATAATTTTGAGTAGCGCATTTACATTCAATATATAACTTGCACACTCAGCATA
Organism: Cheiracanthium punctorium; assembly: GCA_038373885.1. NCBI lineage: Eukaryota > Metazoa > Arthropoda > Arachnida > Araneae > Cheiracanthiidae > Cheiracanthium > Cheiracanthium punctorium. Next base: position 407,546 of record JAWZYV010015293.1, read on the forward strand.
GCTCAAATAGAAATTAGCAATTTATCGTGAAATAAAGTTAATTAAAATAATTTTTTTTATTATAAAGTAAAAGGTCATATGGGTATGATATTGGTACAAATGATATGTAAATAACATTTATTTATCTAAGTTTTACAGTAGTAGGAATGTACCAGCTGAAATTATGTTTGGGAGTAATTTTTGGAGCACAAAAGAGTCACTTTTGAAACATAAAAGTCATTTCTGGAGGGTTGAGTCATTTTTTGAAGCAATGAAATCTACTTGCTATCACTTTTAATAATCATTATAATACATTTCCAGGGTTTCTACAGATTTCACAGCTTTTGCTTACCTAACTTTTCCTTGATATCTATCACACTATTCCCTGACTTTTTATCTAGCGTGCTTTCCCGAATTTTGTGTTTCTATTTTTAATATTAGATCCTTTAATTAATAAATTTTTATATATTTTACCTCTTTTTTACATTACATCCTTTATTTTTCTACATTACATCCCTTTATTTTTACAAACAATAATAATAGTAAAATCAATATATACAAAAATATCATTTGACATCACCGGATTCTAACAAAAACCATGTTTGATAATTTAGGATAAAATTAAACATATTTCAATTGCACAAGATATGTTAATAAAGGACGCATTTTAAAATTATTTATAAGGTTAAATAAGAAAATGAAAATAAAACAATGTCTAAATTAGGTTCAAACGGGAAGTATTTTCTTGATTAACGAGTCTTGAAAAATTTAAATCCATTCTTTCCAGAATTATATCCAGTGTTCTGCAGTCATTTTGTTAATCTGGCAGACAAAGGTAAAATGCAAAATTATATAAAAATTTTGCGAAAAATGAAGAGAGAAGGCATAGCATAAAGGGCACTTCGCTTTAATTGTTCTGCAGAACATATTGTTTATATTTCTTGTTGCTTTTAAAGGATGAAATGATCCGCAAAGACTGTGATTGTTCTGCTGTGCAAGTCACACTTTTAAGTACTTTCTGCTTCCAGTATTATAGCTACAACCAAAGAACTAGGGGGACTCAATGGCAGGCCGAAGTCAGGAACTACTGAGCGTAGCTATATTACTTTCTTATTCCCTCAAATGTATCAAGCATTATATTCGCAGAACGACAGAAAAAGAAACTGCATGAGTGGCCTCAACAATGCAAAAACAAAGGACAGTGTTAAATGTATGGGAAAAGTATAACAAATTGGCATAATCAGCACAATCCCAATATAGATTTATAATTTGTGACTACCCATTAATTTTTTTGAAAATTAAAAAAAAAAAAATTCGAAGTTACAATTAATGACTTTAAGTGCCCTTTTTTGATGACTGATCAAAATTAATGAGTTATTAATTACTTTTAATGGCCATGGAAACCCTGTACATGCAGTGTAAAGTCAGGGTGCTTGCCTGTCTGAAGTTGCTGGTTTAAAAGCTTTTGTAATGGCTCTTGCCAAATTCTGGCACTCTTGCTTTGACGATATGCTTTTTTTATTTCATATATTTTATATATGTTACGCCTACTCATCATTTAAGGTCACGTAGGCAATCACTTTTGAGTGGCTCACCTTTCTCTCACCAGGCTGTGAAAAGTTGGCCTTTTTGTATCGTTTTAATATACTTCTTCATTTGATTACTAACAAGTGTGGCCTATTTTTATCGAACAAAGAAAACTTAACCGACTTCAGAAACCAAGATTATGCACTGAAAATGGAAGCTCTTCAAATTTTAACAACGGATGGTGCTGTCAATGATACCACACATACTCTAATAGATCCGGGATGGAAAGCATTCTAAATGAAAAGAAGATCAGTGCACAACAGCAAGACTGAAGTTTTAGGTAAGGTTGCCTCTGAAAGTGCCTTTTTAAAAGGATTTTACATACTTTTAATTCTTTAATTGAGCTCTCTTTTTCCTTGATTTTCTCTGATTGGCAGCAACCCTGAAAATATTTTCTGCTGAAAAAAGATGTGCCTAGTTTATTTATTTATTTTTTTTACAATATTTTAAAAAGTTGTGTCTAGTTTATTTTATTTTATTTTTACAATATTTTAAAAAGGTTAATGAAAATTTAGGTCATTTTATAAATTAAGTTTAATTTTAGAAATTGGAGAATTAAATAGACACCGATTCTTCATAATTTAATGCATTAAAAGGCATCTGAGTGCAACTGCAAATGTACATAATATGTATCTAAAATGTATGGAAAATGGTGCCCCAGGGACAAAAAGTATGGTACAGTTAATTAAAGAAGTTCATGAACCATTGTACATATGGCTTATAAGCATCTCAAATCAGCAGGGGCCAAAAGTATTTTTTGCTGTTGTTAACTGTTACTGTAATATTAAAAGGGCATGTTCTAGTATGTTAATCAACATACTGTAATTGGGCATTTTATACAGGAAAAGTGATTAAAAGTTTTTTTTTTAATTACAAGGTATTATCATTATTTTTTTATTCAAAGGAAAAAGTAATGGAATGTTGATAGTTATAATTTTAAAATGATTTTATATGCTTTCCGATGTATTGCATCAAGATAATGACTCAACTGAATTATATGCATGGACCCATCCTTTCCCTTCATCAGCTCAGCATGACCCTTGTAATTATTTTTGGTAACTTTGTTAACTATTAAAAATATATTCAATCAAATAAATAATCAAAATCAAATTAACAGCTTTAAAACTAGAATAATGAAACAACATGACATCCAGACTGCATTTTTCAAGCACATATGTATTGTGTAATTAGTTTCAAATTAGTGCATATCTGTTGCTAAATCAAAATTTAGGGAGTGGCATGTCTAATATAGCTACATGTCTCTTAACAGAAGGAAGAACCTTACCAGAAAATGAAAAACGACAGCTCAGACATGAATAAAACAAGATGTATGAGCTGTATATATGGGAGTCGTCTATAATAAAATCAGGTTGCATGCATCATGTGTCCTGTCCTGGATATCAAAAGGTTAATTTTAAAAGAAGTTACAGTGTCATAAGTACATACTTATAGTAATAATGTCAATGGCACTATTGATTACAACTTATAATACCTTATTTCTTGTAATCAGCAGTGCTCAATAACTTAAAACTAAGGAAGAGCTATAATTTTATCAATGTTATTGATTAAAAAAGGAGAAAACTATACAAATGATAACTACTACTGACAGTATACACTTATGAAAACCTGTATCTTCATTTAAAATTAATAATTTGCATAAATTATCATTTTTTATTCATTATATATTTTCTAAATAGTATATATTTAATTAACCTAAAATATAATCAGACAATAACAGCCCTTCAACCCTGAAACAAAATATTTACAAGTATTAACTATATCTCTACTTTTACACCAGCTTGGATTTGAACTCTGTATTGGAAAATAGGTTTCCAAATTTGGTGATCTCCTTAGGGGGTATAAAGGCAGTTGGACAACCCTGGGCTTTCTTTTCTGATCCCCTTTCACATCACACATATGAAAATGGAGCAGCCTGCTGCTTCTCAGTGTTGCTGACCAGGAAATTTTTACGTAAAAAAGAAAAATTCATTTATGTTCATACAAGTCTGTCTCCTTGTACGCTGAGGTGAGCTGCCACCATATGAGTGGGATGTTTCACTCCCTGTAAATGTCAAGACACCTCATATGACACATTTAATTGAGAGTACACAGCTTTTTGATTCACTGATATGTAATCATGCATTTGAGGCACAAGCAGAACTAAAAGGCGCAGCAGTAAATGTGGCAAGGACTTCGCTACTGCAAGGGTTAAATATCAAGAAAATGAAACTCCTCGCTCCTAAAATTAAAAAATAAGGATGCAAAAGCCATGCAAAACATTCAGCAGTTTATTACATCAAGTGGTAATCTAAATGTTCTTGAGCATTATGTAGCATACCTGCCAGTAGTAGACAGTATCCCCCCCCCCCCCCACACACACACACCCACCCACCCTTTGCACACTTAATTTACTTACAGAAAATAACAAACTTATATTATCTTGACTATTTTTCATGAGGAACTGTGCATTAATATTATTACTGTTAACTGATTAGGCAAATTTACTCTTAAACCTTATTTTTACTATGCAAGCAGTAAGAGGCATAATAAACATAAATGTCTTAAGAGAGAACATGATTACTAAATCTTAATAGTATTGCAGACTAAATATTTTTCATTAGGATGCTATACAGAATGTGGATAACTTGTCAACAGCAAATATACTAGACAGCACCAATCGGACATTATCATGTATGAAATGCAAAAACAATTCTTTAATCCATCAATATTACCTGAATAAAACCAATAGTATGCAGATAACTAAAAAATTAAATTAAAAAAAAAAAAAAATAGAAATTTTTAACATTTATAAAACAAGGATTTTTAAATATTGCACCTCAGAAATGATTGATTTCAATAAGATTTTCATGAATTGTTCAATCGTATAAATTAAAAGACAAGGACAAACTAGTACATTCAATACAGTAAAATCTTTCTATAACAAACTTCACTTTTATGAATATACTAGCAGTGTACCTAGTCTTCATATGGCAAGAAGCAAATATTTAATGTGATCATAACTACTTGTAACAAAGTTATAGTCTCTTTTGCTGAAACTACAATAGTATGTATTAACATGATGCAGAATTACCTACCGTTTATTTAGCTATAAGATGACATCGAAAAATGATGAATAGAACACTTTTAGGTTCATGGAATATTTATTAACCTTCTCACTCCGGCGGTACAACAGTTGTACCAAAAAATAAATCTGACTGAAGAACGGCGCTGGTACAAATGCCTTACCAAGGACTTCTTTCCCCTCTTTTGACAGGAAATCCATTCACCCTTCATGGAAGATGGATAAGAGATTCCCGCCTCTAGAAATTCCTTTTCTTATATGCTAGGGGAGAGGCAGGCGTGTTAGTAGATAATTGACTGGGGAGAAAGTGGTAGTCAATTGACCGGCATGGAGCATACAGATTTGCATTTTGTTTGCGGACTTTTGTGGTCAGTGATATTTGCCCCCACCTACCAAACAAAAGGCAAGGCGTGCTCTTCAGCTGGGAAGTAGGGGAATGAAATCTTATAGATTCCACCGCTTTCTGGGACAAAAATCTTCATGTGTGAGCCGGAGCGAAAAGGTTAATGCGATATATTGTGCTTTAATCCATATTATACTAACATGTCTACTATTACTTATACCATTTTTCACTTACATTACAACTATATATCAGGTATGGGCAACCTTTGAAAAGTTGCAGGCAAAACTTTAGGATGTTTTTGAAGTTGTGCGCTAAATTTCAGGATTTATATGGAAGTTTGAATGGTTTATATGGTTTTTGATATGCTTTGCAGGCTGGAGGCTGCCCATATATGCTATATATCTTCATTTCTCTCTTTTAAATGCTTAATTTAAAGAAATGGTTTAGATATTTGCCACAAATGTTGCTTTTTTTATGATTCTTTGCAATTTACACATTACCATAAATGATAATCATTTCTCTTTATGGTTGCCATTAAAATAGCTCTCCATATATTTTTATGCATAATTCTTGTCAGACTGGCATACTTAACACCATAAAATATTTCATCTCTCCATGGCAGAAAATATCCGAGGAATACCAATTAAAATACTTCTTGGTTCAGTCTCGCGATAAATATCAAACTGTGCTGTGTAATCTTGAGTAGCTATTTAAAATCGTTTAAATTACGAAAACTTAAATTGCATTACAGAGTTTACAAATTCCACATGTTTTTTACTTTCCGAACATGTACCATGTAAGGAAAGTATTGTAATCATGAAAAAATTTGACTTTGAGATTTTGGTGTATTTACACGTTTTGAAGTCTTCTGAATTCATTTATGCTGTTTTTACGAGATGTATGTATGCGTATGTGTGAGTGAGTGAGTGAACACGATAGCTCCTAAACGGGGCATTCGATTGAGCTCAAATTGGGTATATATGTTATAAACCACCGTCGCACGACCGGTATTGATTTTGGTGTTTATAGGACTTATAGTTTATCTACAGGGCTACGACAAAGATTTCTTTTACATTATGGCCTATTGGGGGAAATTCTTGAAAGTGTACTAGTGTTTTAAACAGTACATTCGATTAAGCTCAAATTGGGTATATAAGTTATAAATCACCATCGTAAGACCAGTATTGATTTTGATGTGTATAGGACTTTCTACAGGGCTATGACAAAGATTTCTTTTACATTATGACATATGGGAAGAAATACTTAAAAGTGCGCAAGCGTTTAAATGGTGCATTTGATTGAGCCTTAATTTGGCATATATGTTTGAATTATTCATATTAAAATTTATTTAAATGCTTGGTAATGATATTAATTGTAAATGTCCGGAAAGTAGAGTGGAGTCACTCCAGATTTTTTAATTTATGATGCCACATTTTGATTTCTGTAAAAGATACCCAGGTAGGGAGTCAGTTCATCTGGTAATTTTCACACAGTAGCTTTCAAATGGATTAATACTGAAGCTGGCAAGGATGGTAAAAAAATTCTCTACATAGGATATTCTCTTCATATAGATCCCATTTTAAATAGATTGTGTATAATTTAAAATGAAGAACATTTTCAGTACGTTAAAGCATTTCAGTTTTTAAATATAAGCAATGGACTAAAATACCACTCAAAATAATCGTGAATTTCTTTCTTTACTTTATCATAATTTGTAAATCAAATTCAACTTTAAAAGTTAGCGGGAAAAATTGTATTAAGATCATGGTGTAATTTTTACAAATTTACAGAATGGGAAGTTTTTCAAATAACAGTAAAGCACTGTTTATACATTTCTCATTTATATGACTTTTACATTTATACATCGTTTTCATGTATTCCTGTTTCATTCCTATTCAATTGCTTATAAAAATGCTTCGTTTATACAACGCGCGATATCAGTTATACGTCGTTTTCCACCTTCCGAAAAATTCAGAAATTTTCTGTCTCTGCTATTATTTCCCCCTTTGGTTGATAAGTCAAATAAAGGGTTTTGGAGGGTTGACGATCTGCATTCTTTGGCTGGTAGAAAACTAACTATGAGAGGATATTTAGGGGACAGCTCAGAAAACTGGTCTGTCCGGCTCTGAAATCATTGCTTAGGAGTCACATGGTTTCGGAAGATTTGGTAACAGATTCCTTCTTGGAAGAGGAGAAAAACCAAATTAGGTCCACATAATTCTCACCAGTTAGCAAATGGGGGTTTGTCGCCAAGGTTGGCAAATTTTTTCTGTAATCCCTGTAACCTCCTCTTCCGGCCACACGCCATAATTTCAGAGCCCTGATAGAGGCATCATTTTCGAGTTTCAGTCCACGTTTTATCTGTATTTTTGTCCTGTTTATTTCTTTAAAACATAAAATGTCTCGAAAACGTAAAGCACTCTCACTGAAAAATAAAATTGAAAGTTTAAAGGAATTTGACAAGAGCCCATACTAAAGTTGAATTAGGAAAAAAAAAAAAAATTGGATATCCCTGTTTCAACTTTAAAAACAATTGTGTATGATAGAAAAAAAATTGAGAACAGAGCAACTGCTTGTGGAAACTCCGCTTCTAAAAAATTGCGTGTACAGCAAGGCAAAGTTCTATCAAGGCACATGTTGCGCATTTTGGTGCCAATGCCTGTGTGAAACCTGAATGCTGAACGATGTAAGCGATACATGTTTCTCAACTGGATGGCTTCATAAGTTCAAAATGCGACATGGAATTTCAAGCCAAGTGATAAGCGGAGAGTCTAAGGATGTACCAGCAGAAAAACTTGGTGAATGGCTCAAAAATTTGCTAAACAAAACTGATGCAGGGATGTTAACTCCAACACTCGATTTGGGAGCACCCCGGGAGCAGAAAAAATTTCATTTGGGAGCACCTCGGGAGCGGAAAAATTCCATTTGGGAGCAGAAAAATTCCATTTGGGAGCACCTCGGGAGCACAAAAAAAATAGTTTCCGAGAGGAAAACTAAGATTCGAGATCAGAATTAACATGATTTTGGAGCATAAAATTGAAGATTAAGGAACACAATAAATGCATACAAGAAAAGCAAAGTTTGCGAGCAAACACCATTTGCTAAAAGCAAAACACTATTTGAAAGCACTTTAGGAAAGCTGTGGAAAAAAAAAGGGTGTATACAGGCTATGCTATCAGCAACTTGGTAAAAACAATACATATCAGGAGTCAGCAACCTTTCTGTGGTTAAGTCATTTTTTTCCTACTCAAGAACCATGAGTATGATTTGTATGCGGCTTGCGAGCCACAGGTTGCCAATCCCTGTCCCTTTTTTTTTTCTTTTTCAGAATCATTTAGGGAATCTTCCTCTCGAAAAAGAGAGCACAAATAAAATGAAAACTAAATTTTAAAACAAAAGCTTCTATCTCATTCTTTGGTTCTATTACAAATCACAAGTAGTACTAAATGGAGATTTTTGAAAACCTAAATATTATACCTCTTATACAACAACACGTAATTGGTAAGCAGTATCGAAAACAAAATAAATTTGATGGTTAGAATAATTAAATGTGTGTACTTTTAATAGCATATGCTTTTGTATCAGTAATTTAACCTCATCTAATATTTACATATTCATCTATAATACTTGAACACAATATACAAAGCAAATGTAAACAAAAAATATTTAATGACTGTTGAGAGAAATTAAGAATTATGGGAAGTTAAAAATTAAGATTATGAGAAATTAATAATGAGATTACAAATTAAGTATCATAAGTTATCTAGTTTTCTATTTATTCTTTTTTTTATTTTTATTAATTTCTTCTTGAGCTTTTTCATTTTCTTCTAATACTTTTAATGTTTTTGCAAGTCTATCCTTCCCTTCCGTTAATAGAATCTGTCCACTTTCTATAACAGCCAGTGGCGGCTCGTGACCTGCTTCAGTGGGGGGGCCCGAAAAAAATAGTGCCAGTTCAAATCGGGAAAATGCATATACATAGAGCTGTGGCGGATCGTTACCCATTTCAGAGGAGGGGGCTTTTTTTTTTTTTAAGCTCGAAAAGGTAAAACATATGAATCGCTTTTGTAAACAGTGTGAATACATAAAAGCTTTTCGAATAACAAGTTATGAAAGGCGTATTGATTTCTCCTTTAAGTTTTCATTTAAAGACAGCAGATTTATTTTGCACCAAAAAAACATTTTCCTCCATTTTTCTTTCTCAAAAAGGTACAATATCAATTAAAAAAAAAAAAAAAAAAAAAAAACAATGCATGTGTACATGTTGAAAAACGAATTGGTCCATAATGTTTCATCTCCAAATATCAAATCGTGCCCCTTCATAAACAAAAAACGGTGCCCTTTGCGATGATTACCGTAATTTATGGAAGAAACGCCGCACCCACGAAAATGAGCTTAGTTAGCTAGAAAATCGTCAAAAACGCCGCAGCCGCGATCGTTGGTGTGTGTGGGGGGGGTGATCGTGGTCAGAAGTCAATGCCAGATAAAATTCAATGTTTTCTAAAATAATTTCTTAATTAACAAAAAATAAATAAATAAAAAATATGTTGCATTACTTATTAGACCTAATTTATTAAAAAAGCTATTAAGTTAATCGGATATATTTCGGGAGAAATTGGATAAACGGTAAAAAAATCTCCTTTTTTCTCCCCCTTCCCATAGAATGTTTTAAAGTATTTGCCACTATTTTACGAAGCTTACGATTTCTATTTTCAAATAATCAGATATCAATGTTTATATTCACAAAGGCGAATTTATAGAAATAAAAAAATAACTTCTAAAAACCTTGCATCCGCTCAAAGTTCGGACAGACTACCAGTCGCCATTAAAATGAAAACAGCAATCGATGTGTGAGAAGAGTCTCCAGTTAAAAGTAAACATTTCCCCCCCCTCCGCGGATGGCCAGCTGTTGATTACGTAATGAGCTTGCTTCAGCAAATTGTTGTTTTAAACTGAATGTTGTGTAACTTGGTATTTATTTATTATTTTTTATATTTATAACATTGGGATTTATTTTAAAAGCACTCAGCATTTCTTGAGCATACCAATTAGTTGGCAGTGTTTATTCCATAGAGTGCACAGGGCGCAAAGCCGCACGGCAAAAAAAAAAAAAAAAAAAAAATCTTTCAGATTAACTTTATTTATTTATTTATTTTTTTTTTTTTTTTTTTGGGGGGGGGGGGGGGGTTAAACTCGCACCGTGCGCAACATTGACTAATTTTGGCTGAAATTCAGTATTTTAAGAACAATAGAGGTTCATGTGAAAAACGGGTGCATTTAATAGAGGGTAGTGCACTTTTGCGGTATTTTACAGAACTTTAACCCTTCAAAATATATATTCAAAACTTCATTAAAATTTAATTATAGTTCTAAAATGTAGATGTAAAAGATTTACTTCTATTTTTTTTTCTTTTTACTTAATTGAGGAGACATCGGTTGGATGTATGAAGCCATCCACTTCAGAGCACGGGACATGGACCCATCTTAGGGTGCTCTGACTTTCTCCAAAACTGGATCAAAGATCAAACCTCTTTTCTATGGGGGTAGGTTCGCATTCTGATTCGCTACGCTGTGATCTGTGCACGCTAAAGAGTACGTGTCGGTGGTGGTGCCATCTTTTGAGAAAATTATCACGAAATGAATTTTTCGATTTTTCGTTGAAGATCGGCTAAAAAAAATTAAAAATATTGGAAACGCCGCACTTACTATTTTTTAACTTTTAAACTCATAAACGCCGCGGCGTTTCTTCCATAAATTACGGTACTTGTTTGCCTATCTGGCCAGCCATGATTGAGGTGACTAACAAAGCCCGACTGGTCCGATCCGGGGCGGGTAGAATGGCTTCGGAATGCAGCTTTCGTACGCAGTTTGAATCTTGCTTTACTGCTAACTAGCTTTCCATACACGCTTTAAAAGATAAATGAGCGTGGCAAAAATTTAACAAAGAGTCAAAATGACGTATTCGGCGCAGACCGGCGCAAAAATCAGCTAAAAGCGCAGTTCAGCGCAATATTTGTGTTTCGGCGCACCCTGAAAGAGTCAAAATGACGTATTCGGCGCAGACCGGCGCAAAAATCAGCTAAAAGCGCAGTTCGGCACAAGAATTTGTGTTTCGGCGCAGAATTAACATCCCTGCTGATGGGTACAAGCAAAGGGACATTTACAATGTTGATGAAAGTGGCCTCTTATCATCTCATGCCTACAAGAACTCTCGCTTTTAAAGTTGACAACTGCAATGGTGGAGAGAATTCTAAAGATCTCCTCACAGTTTTACTATGGTACAAATGCTGATGGTAGTGATAAGAGGACTCCTCTCGTCATAGGGAAATCACGAAAACCAAGATGTTTTAACAACATTAAAACATTGCCACTGTGTTTTGAAGCCAACACCAAAGCTTGGATGACTACTACAATTCTTACTGAGTGGCTCAAAAATGGATAAGGAAATGAAAAAACAAAATCGTAAAATTTTGCTGCCCATCCCTAATACACTAATTTTTTGGAAAATGTAAAAGTGGTTTTCTTTCCAGTAAATTGTACGAGCAAACTGCAACCCCTAGACCTCAGAATTATGAAAAACTCCAAAGTGTACTACAGAAAGAGGTTAATTCAACATGCTCTCCAAAACATAACAGGAAATATCCCCGAAAAGATAAATGTACTTCAGGCAATAAATATGATTTCCCTAGCATGGAATCGGGTCAAATCTGAAACAATCAAGAAATGTTTTATTAAAGGAGGGTTTCTAGATCCCAAATTAGATGATGCTGGAATTATTTGAGAGCAGAGATTACTTTCAAGGAGTATGTTAACTGTGATATTGATGTCATGACTTCGGAATTATGCACAGTTGATGATTTAATAAGCGATAAATATTGGTTGCTAATTTAAGTGACAATGAAGAAGAATGTGAAGAAGTGAGTCCACCTTCATTTAAAGACGCAATCGACTCCACTGAAAAGCTTAGAACTTACATTTTTTTATCAGAATACGAGTGAAAAAACTTTTCATGAACTGAATTTGATTCATAATGCTCTAATAGATACTCAAAAACAATCAGTACGTCAGACGACGATCAAAGATTTTTTTAAAATTCAAAATCTGAATGCACATAAATCGCATCATAATTGATTGATTAAACAAATTAATATTCAAGATGTAGTGCAATAAAGGTATGATTTGTTTCATTTTTATAATAAACGTGTTACTATTTTAAAATTATTATATTTAGAATCAAAATATTATGAAGCAATTTATTAATAGTACTTTAAAAATACATTGAAATTCTGAGATGGTGATGGGAACGCCCTGCCCGATTTGCCCTTGCAATGCCTCTTAAATATTCCGCAACCAAATAGTAAACAAATTTAAGTATTCACCAATTGGTAAACAAATACATATTTTTTATATCATTAATGAAAGATATAGTATAGTACCATAGTACTAAATTAATTCAAGTTGTTACTTACTAATATCACATATGAATATGCGTTAGAAACCCTTAGAAAGTCCTCCTACCAAGCACTATTTTAAAATTATTCTTTTTAGAATCAAAATATTATGAAGCAATTTATTAATAGTACTTTAAAAATACATTGAAATTCTGAGATGGTGATGGGAACGCCCTGCCCGATTTGCCCTTGCAATGCCTCTTAAATATTCAGCAACCAAATAGTAAACAAATTTAAGTATTCACCAATTGGTAAACAAATACATATTTTTTATATCATTAATGAAAGATATAGTATAGTACCATACTATATCTTTCTATATAGTATAGTACTATCTATATAGTATAGTACTAAATTAATTCAAGTTGTTACTTACTAATATCACATATGAATATGCGTTAGAAACCCTTAGAAAGTCCTCCTACCAAGCACCACCCATCTGTGGCAAATCCCCATGGTGTAGCATTGCCACAATCACACAAAAAACTAATATCACAATGAAATTAGTTTTAATGTAAGAGAAAATACTCAGATGTTAAATTAAAATTTTGTTGCTTTTCAAATTTTCTTAAATCTTATGACACATTACATTAACCTTGCTAATACTAACTCATTTAAATTTGAAACAGTAACCAGGAAGGAAAAAAAAAAAAAAAAACCTCAAACTTCATAACTATGTAAAGTCAATTAACTGCTAATTTTTTAAAAAAATTACCAACATTTCACTAATACTTAAAACAGTTATTAATAGCATATAAAGGAAAAACTTGGATATTAAATTTTATAGCATTTTAATTTATGAAGCTTTACACAATATGAAATATTGTTTAAGAACAAACTAATTAAATTAATCATTGCCATCAAAGTTTAATAACGGTTTAGTAAGTTTAATAAATTTTAACCAAATATTCGGTATTCAGCTGAATATTGTTAGAATTTCAACCGAATATTCGGTATTCGTTATTCGGCAAAATATGGTATTCAGTGCATCCCTAGTCGCCTTGTATCCTGATTTTAAACATGACTCCCACTGAATTTTCAAAGCATAGGTTCTGTTTCAATATATAGAGGAGCCTGTGTGACAGAATTCATTATATATAATAACAAAGAACATTTACTAAAGCAAGAGAGTTAATCTGCATCATATGCATGAATTATAAAAAACACTTTCCAACACAATTATATTTTATCTATACATAAAACTGCTTCACAAAAAATTATTTTGAAAACAATTGCACTAACATTCAATCACAGCCATTAGTGCATAATCTGCTGTTATGAATTTGCAGACTGATTTGATAGAGCTTTGTTTTAGGCTAAAATGAATAATCTATGTGAGAAATGGGTCAAAATAGCATTTTGGATATAAATCAAAGTTTTGGAAACTTCATTAGGAAATTTTATTTATTTATTTTATTTAATTTTTTATTTTTATTTATTTATTTTTTTTTTTTTTGGGGGGGGGGGGGTGCATTGCACATAAAATTAGAGAAAAGAACTTACATTTAACCAGTTTAACTTAATATTTTAGACAAATTTAATAAATACATTATTTTTCAAAAGCTGTTTTATGAGATTAATGTATATCATTACCTGATACACATACCTGTAAAATGCAAATGCCCCAAAAGCTGCTCTGCATTTATTAAATTTCGTGGAAAATAATAATAATAATGCAAAAAAGTTTGCTTTATGGAAGTGCTGCTAGCTATAGCCCAATAATAAGATGTGCAATGTGATGGGTGCAGTCATGTACAGTAGATTATATGAACTTACCATGTAGTTAATCACAATCATGTAATCACAATTCAGTAATTACTATGAATTCCAAAGATCCTGAAAGGGCTTTTTCTTAGTTAATAAATATTTTAAAAATACTAAAGCATGTAAAATGTTATTTTAAACATAATTCTGAAAACACTTGTTCAATCATTTTCAAACTGAAAAGTATTTCTTTTTATAAAAAAAATGCAGTCAAACTAAAAATATTTAGTTACCTAAATAATTTTACTCTAAGATTTAAGGATGCAGAACTTTTGCTACTGAAAAATTTTTATTCATATAGTCACAAAAGGCAAAAAAATGAACCCAAAAGAACACAACACAAGTCAACTCCTCTGAAGCCCAGCATGGCGAATTAGAAAAGGGAAAAAATTAGAACTTCCTGTAACTTGATCTGTGAAGCATGCACTTATGCAATCTGTTCTTATAGAACTCTCGGAAATGTCTGTAAATAGTTTTTGTGTCATTAAAGGTTACTTATTTTTTAATTACCGTATATACTCGCGTATAAGTCGACCCCCTAACTTTCAGAGAAAAAATTGGGAACCCGTGTATAAGTCGATAAAACAAACAAACAAAAAAAGTTTCATACATTTTCTGTCATTTAATTTAAAAAATATTTAGAAGAAAATATATAATTACAATACACAACATAATCATTAAGAAAATTTTTCCAAATAGTTCATGAAAGTCCTTCTTATTTATTAGCACGTCATCATAAATATCGGCTTTGGCATCACTGTCTATGTTCATATTGGAAGAGTCACTATCATTATAAAACGCATCATCTTCCATACCATCAAGTTCGTTACTGATGCAACATTTCTTGGAACGATTTTGCAATCATTTCCGATGGGATTGCATCCCAAGCATCCTTCACCGACTGTGCAATCAAAACGATGTCCGGCTTCTTTAAATTGCCAGATTTCGTTTCAGTCGGTAAACCGGAGTTTATCCAGTCTGCCCAGAACTTCCGCAAAGTGTTCTTAAATGGTTTATTTAGACAGACGTCAAGGGGTTGCAGGATGGATGTTAACCACACCTGGGATGACAGCTAGAGTTGTTTTTAAGTCCTCCGCTTGTTTTTTTACTTCAGCAGAACGGTGTGTGAGGAATATGTCCCAAACCAAAAGGGATGGTTTTTTCAACAATGCACCTGGTCTTTTATTCCACACATTTCTCAGCCAGTCACACTTTAACACAAACAAATTCCTGCTCTCTTTATACCGTTTCATTGCAAGAAGGGGAAGACCCTCTGCAATCTATACAGACAATGACAGCAATTTTACTGGATCGAGCCAAGCCCCGAAGAAAGCAGACTGGAACAAAATTAAAGATGACACTTTCGTGTCAAGAATAAAGTGGAAGTTCATTCCCCCTGGCTCTCCATGGTTGGGAGGGTTCTGGGAGTGGCTGATAGTTCTCTTAAAAACCATCCTGCGAAGGGTCCTTGATAATGCGTCCTTGAGGTATGAAGAGCTTTCAACAATTCTTTGCGATTGTGAGTACATAATTAACATTAGACCAATCTTAATATATAAAAATCCAGTGTCCGTGTGTATGTTCCGAAATAACTCAAAAACGGGTCAACTGATATTCATGAAAGTTGGCATATATATGTAATTTGGTCCAACTTAGATAATAGGATAGTTATTATTCAAATTAATGGTCTCAATAATTAATAATTAATAAAAAACTGATCATCAACGTTGATTGTTGTTATTAATCGTAGGTTCCATAAGTCTGGAACAGATAGCGCCTTAAGAGAATTTCCTTATGTACAACTATAGTTTAATATGTATTTGTGTACTGCATAAATTCAAGAAAAAGTGTTTATCCAAACCGGCAGTCACGAACACGGCCAAAAATATTGGAACATTACTACGAAGAAAATTAATAACATCTGCGATATTGAAATACTCAACTCATAGCTTATCGTCTGCTTCTAAAGGGATAAAAGCGTTTTATTTTATTTTTTCCGAAATTGGCAACCGAAATAACTTTTTTATTGTTTTGAAAAAAAAGAACAGTTTAACAGTTCTTGCTTTAAACGACATCTTATCATTTGCGTATGTTTTATTTACAGAAAAATACTCATTTTACAGAGGAAGAAACCTAAAAGAACGTATTATATATTTTCATATATCTTATCTTATCTTAATATATAAAAATCCAGTGTCCGTGTGTATGTTCCGAAATAACTCAAAAACGGGTCAACTGATATTCTGATTACGTTGATTGTTGTTATTAATCGTAGGTTCCGTAAGTCTGGAACAGATGGCGCCTTAAGAGAATTTCTTTACAGAGAACTGTAAAACATTGTCCTTTGCATCTCATAGATGGCGCCAAACCTTAATGTGATATAGTTTCTTAGACTACACACTATACATGTCTTATTTTGCCTACACCACGCACTATTTTTAGTAATATGCGACCCAAAAAATCTAACCTCACTGCCCGTAGCAAGAAGACTCGATATGCACGTATTGAAAGAGCTCATGAATCAGTCGAACAGAGAGCAGAAAGAAATGCAGCTCAAAGAATTCACACAGCTGAAATTTGTGCACGAGAATCACGAGAACAGCGTGATAATCGTTGACAAGAAAATGCATTGAGAACCAGGGTGGCACGTCAACAACACATAGATTCATTTAGAGAACAAATCCGAGAAAATCATCGGACCAACCGCGCAGTAACACGTGGATCATTTGTTCGTCTTGCATTTAATTATGAACCAGACATCAATTGCTCAGCTGATTCTGATTCCAAGGTTACTATTGGTGTGATGGACAAAACATGCAATTATTGTCAGGCGTTAAAATTTCGCAATGAAACACCCGGCATGTGTTGCGCATCAGGAAAAGTTGTATTGTCACCACTCCCTACTCCACCTGAACCTTTGAAATCCCTTCTTTCTGGCATTTCAAATGAATCAAAATTATTTTTGCGTACGACACGAAAATTTAATTCTTGCTTCCAAATGACGTCGTTTGGAGCATCCAAAGTTTGTGATTTGTCATCTTATGGTCGTAATTTTGAGACAACATTCAAAATTCAAGGCCAGGTATACCATAAAATTGGGTCATTGATGCCAATGTCAAATGAAGATCCAAAATTTCTTCAGATCTATTTTATGGGCAATTGCGAAGAACGTGTAACAACTCGATGCCAGTATAATTTCATTGAACAAGCAGAAGAGAGAGCAATTGTATTGTCATTAGAATTATTTTTGGAGAACAGTAATCAATTGGTTCAATTGTTTAAAAGAGTGTCACCACAATTAAAAAGTGACAATTATCAAATTGTCATCAAAGCGGACAAAGTACCTTTGGGAGAACACGCCGGCAGTTTCAACGCACCAACCGTTGATGAAGTTGCTATTATTATGGTCGGTGATCCAGTTGACAACAGATCCATAAAAATTACACTCTGAGAAAATTCAGTAAGTAGAATTTCAGATTTACACCGTTCGTACGATGCACTCCAGTACCCACTGATATTCTGGCAAGGACAAGATGAATATCATATCAACATTAAACAGTGTGATCCAGTCAATGGTAATGAATTAAATAAAAAGGTTAGTTCAATGAACTACTATGCGTATCGATTAATGATTAGACACAATCAGGACAACTATATCCTTCGATATCGTCAATTGTATCATCAATACATTGTGGATATGTTTGCTAAGATTGAAAGCGAACGTTTGCGATTCATTCGGTTCAACCAAGCTAAACTACGATCAGAGGATTACATTCACTTACGAGATGCTATTGTTTTAAACGTCGATGGAAATTTAAACACCAATGAAATCGGCAGTGCTGTTATTTTACCTTCCAGCTACATAGGTAGCCCACGAAACATGCAAGAATACATACAGGATGCAATGACTTATGTACGTCATTACGGTCGTCCAGATTTGTTTATAACATTTATGTGTAATCCAAATTGGTAGGATTGGTAGGTCACGATATTACTGCACGAGTGTTTAAACAGAAGTTGAAATCTTTGATTGATTTTATAGTAAAATATTCAGTTTTTGGCAAAACATGTTGTTGGTTGTATTCAATTGAGTGGCAGAAACGAGGCTTATCTCATGCTCACATTTTAATTTGGCTTGAAGATAAAATTCGTCCAGAGGAAATTGATCAAATTATTTCAGCCGAAATTCCAGATTCTTCAATTGATCAAGAATTATTTAATATTGTTACAAGTCATATGATTCATGGACCGTGTGGAGCGTTTAACATGACATCACCATGCATGGAAAATGGGAAATGTAAGAAACATTTTCCTAAGAAATTCACAAATGATACCATTAATGATATTGATGGTTATCCATTGTATCGCCGCAGAAACGCTGATAATGGTGGTCATACATATAAAATGAGAACTTCAAATTCTAACCAATTAGAAATTGACAATCAATGGGTAGTACCACACTCACCACTACTCTCCAAAATGTACAAGGCTCATATTAATGTTGAGCTTTGCAGTTCTGTGAAATCCATCAAGTATATTTGCAAGTACGTTAATAAGGGCAGTGATTTGACCGTATTTGGAGTACAAAATATAAACGAAAATGATGAAATAGCACGCTACCAAATGGGTAGATACATTAGCTGCAATGAAGCTATCTGGCGCATACTTAGCTTCCACATACACCACAGAGAACCTGCTATACAACATCTTGCAGTGCATCTTAAAAATGGACAACGTGTGTATTTCACTGAAGAAAATATTCTCCAAAGAGCATGTGAACCACCAAAAACGACACTAACCGAATTTTTCACTCTTTGCCAAAAAACTGATGTGTATGGTCAATTCGCAAAAACACTATTATACACTGATATTCCATGCTATTTTACATGGAACACGTCAGCTAAAAAATGGGAACCACGTAAAATGGGAGAACCACATCCTTCAATTGCAGGCATATTTAAAGCTAAGACACTGGGACGACTTTATGTACATCCAAAACAACGTGAATGCTTTTTTCAGCGTTTATTGTTGGTGAATGTTCCTGGACCAATCTGTTTTCAACTTTTACGAACAGTTAATGGCCAAGTGTTCAGTACGTATAAAGATGCATGTCACGCGTTGCAACTTTTAGAAGATGACAACCATTGGGATCTGACACTTGCTGATGCTGCTTTAACGTCCTCGCCGAGTAATATTCGTCAACTATTTGCCATTATTTTGACGACATGTTTTCCAACACAGTCATCTACATTGTGGGAAAAATATAAGAACTACATGACTGAAGATATACTCTACCGACATAAACAAATAAACCACTCTCCAAACTTAGACTTCACACAAGATATGTATAACGAAGCTTTAATAATGATTGAAGATTTATGTATTATGATCTCAAATTCATCACTTAGTCATTATGGTATTCCATCTCCTAATCGCCCAGCTACAGACATAGTAAATAGTGATTTGCAGCGAGAAGAACAATTTAATAATCGTGATTTAAATACATTTGTTACTAACAATGAACCATTATTAACTGACGAGCAGAAGAACATATGCAATCGAATTATGTTGGCTGTTGATGCCAAACAAGGCGGTTTTTTCTATTTAGATGCACAAGGTGGGACCGGTAAAACATATTTGTTATCTTTCATCCTTGCGAAACTACGGTCACCACAAAAAATTGCATTAGCAGTTGCATCATCAGGCATAGCTGCTACTTTGTTGGATGGTGGGCAGACAGCACATTCTGCTTTCAAGCTACCATTAGATATTCATAACAATCCAAATGCAATGTGTAATATCAAAAAAAGAAGCGGAATGGCAGCAGTGTTACGGAAGACTTCGATCATAATTTGGGATGAGTGTACTATGGCTCATAAGCTCGAAGCATTAAATAGGACTATGCAGGATTTAAACAATAGTGACAGACTTTTCGGTGGTGTACTATCTGGTGATTTCCGGCAAACGTTGACAGTTATTCCTCGCTCTACTTTTGCAGATGAAATTAATGCATGTCTAAAACAATCAATTTTATGGAGAAATGTTGAAACACTCAGACTGACAAAAAACATGCGAGTACAACTCCAAAATGATCCAATAGCACAAGAATTTTTTAAACAATTACTGGCTCTTGGAAACTGTGAAATAGAATTTCATCAAGATACTCAACATATTAGATTTCCAGATAATTTCTGTACTGTTGTTCAAACTAAAAATGAACTGATTGAGAGTTTAAATCATGACTGGCTTAGTAATCGTGCAATTTTGGCAGCGAAAAATGTTGATGTTGATCTGATTAACTACCAGATACAACAATTATTACCAGGTGATTTAATGTCATTTAAGTCTATTGATGCTACTGTAAAAGAAAACGAGGCAGTGAATTTCCCAATTGAAATTTTAAATTCTTTAGACATATCAGGAATGCCACCACACAATCTTCGATTGAAAATTGGATCACCGATTATTCTACTGTGTAATTTAAACCCTCCTAAACTATGCAACGGTACACGTTTGGTGATCAAAAGAATCACTGGAAATGTTCTTGAAGCAAATATTTTGACAGGAAAGTTTAAAGGAGAAATTGTTTTGTTACCACGTATTCCGATGATACCATCCAATTCTCCCATACCATTTAAAAGACTACAGTTTCCCATTCGCTTAGCTTTCGCGATGACTATAAATAAATCTCAAGGCCAAACAATGTCTATTTGCGGCTTAGACTTGAAAAATCCATGTTTCTCCCATGGGCAATTATACATGGCGTGTTCACGAGTAGGAAGACCATCAAGTTTATTTGTATTAACAAAGGACCGATTGACCAAAAATATTGCATATCGATTGGCGCTTCATTGAACATCAACTGTGATGTATTACGATTAAAGATATTTAGAGTATATATATCAAATTAAAATATTTAAAGTATTTATTAAATAAATGTTATTAAAATGTTACGTTAATTTGTGTTAAATTTTGTCTTTCAAATCCTGCTTAAATCACTCAGCCACAGCAACGCGTGGCCGGGTCTGCTAGTAACTTATATATTTGAAGACTTGGAACTTGAACCTCTGACTCCAGCAATGTTCATGAGAGACCTTAAACCTTAGAGTGGAATGCCTGATCTAAACCAAACTGACTCTACACATTTACAAAAAAGATATTTAAACAGATTGAAACTTTGAGAAGATTTGCAAAAGTGATTTTGAGCTGAATATCTTGGACAATTGAGAAGTTATGCAAAGAAATCACCAAATCACTATAATTTTTGGATAAGAGATACAGTTTTAGTTGAATCCACTTCTAAAAGAATAAATTGGCCCCTTGAAGAAGTGTTGCAGTTGACTAAGGGTAAAGATTGAGTGATACGTTTAGTTCAAGTTCGTCCCACGCAGGGTGATTTACTTCAGCCTATCCAGTGTATTTATCCACTGGAATTGATTTCCTTAATCGATGAAGATATTCAGGAATAGAGTGAAAGTTCAACAGTTTGTGACGAAAGTGGGTGGAGCGATCGGATCGATTTTTTACCATTAGTGCCAGATTCTCCGGAGATATCTACAGCATACATATTAGGTCAGCCACGAGTCAGTCGATATGGCCAGACACTGCGCTTTCCTCAATGTCTCGTTCTCGTCTCAATGTCTCTCAAGGAAACCCAGCTTTCCTTCCTGGAAGGTCGAGTTTCATCTTGGTGAAACTCAAGGTGGGGAGTGTGTTGCAAAAGGCAAAAAACAAACCCAAAAGAACACGACACAACGCAACTCCTCCAAAACTCAATGTGGCAAATTGGTAAAGGGAAAAACTTAGAACTTTCTTGAACTTGATCTGTGAAGCATGCATGTATGCAGTCTGTTCTTATAGAACTCTCAGAAACGTCTGCAAAAAGTTTTTGTGTCATTAAAGGTTACATGTTTTTATTTTTTCTAGCCGATCTTCAACGAAAAATCATAAAATTTGTTTAGTGATAATTGCCTCAAAAGATGGCGCCACCACCGACACATACTCTTTAGCATGTACAGAGCACAGCGTAGTGAATCAGAATGCGAACCTACCCCCATAGAAAAGCAGTTTGATACAGTTTTCGAGAAAGTGAGACATCAGAGCGCCCCTAGAAGGGTCCATGTCCCGTGCTCTGAAGTGGATGGCTTCATACATCCAACCGATGTCTCCTCAATTAAGTAAAAAGAAAAAAAAAATAGAAGCAAATCTTTTACATCTACATTTTAGAACTATAATTAAATTTTAATGAAGGTTTGAATATATATTTTGAAGGGTTAAAGTTCTGTAAAATACCACAAAAGTGCACTACCCTCTATTAAATGCACCCGTTTTTCACATAAACCTCTATTGTTCTTAAAATATTGAATTTCAAATTTAGTCTATGTTGCGCCCAGTGTGAGTTTAACCCTCCCCAAAAAGTTAATCTAAAAATTATTATTTTTTTTCGCTGTGCAGCTTTGCGCCCTGTGCAGGAGCACTCTACGGAATAAATACTGCCAGCTAATTGGTATGCTCAAGAAATGCTGAGTGCTTTTAAAATAAATCCTAATGTTATAAATATCAAAAATAATAAATAAAACGAAACATCAAAAGTTATTACACAACATTCAATTTAAAACAAACAATCTGCTGAAGCAAGCTCATTACGTAATCAACAGCTGGCCATCCAGGGGGGGGGGAAATGTTTACTTTAAACTGGAGCCTCTTCTCACACATCGGTTGCTGTTTTCATTTGCATGGTAGTCTGTCCGAACTTTTTGCGAATGCAAGAGGTTTTTTAGAAGTTATTTTTTTATTTCTATAAATTCACCTTTGTGAATGTAAACATTGATATCTTTGATTATTTGAAAATAGAAATCGTAAGCTTTGTAAAATAGCAGTAAATACTTTAAAACATTCGATGGGAAGGGGGAGAAAAAGGGAGATTTTTTTACTGTTTACCCAATTTCTTCCGAAATATATCCGATCAACTTAATAGCTTTTTTAATAAATTAGGTCTAATAAGTAATGCAACATATTTTTTGTTAATTAAGAAATTATTTTAGAAAATATTGAATTTTATCTGGCATTGACTTCTTCTGACCACGATCACCTGATCGTGGCTGCGGCATTTATGCCGGGTGCGGCGTTTCTGATGATTTTCTAGTTAACTAAGCTCATTTTCGTGGGTGCGGTGTTTCTTCCATAAATTAAGGTAATTACGTTTTTGAATTTATTATATTATCTGTTTCAATTTCGTCTTAAAAAGATATTTCGACATTTTTCCGACTTTGACGATGACTTATGGAGGGGAGGCCCGCAGGGGGCCAACTCTTGACTTTGACGATACTATATGTCTGCAGTTCCAGCGATGTACAACCAACACAGCAGTTTAGTGAGTATTCTAATATCATAACTTTT
Organism: Cheiracanthium punctorium; assembly: GCA_038373885.1. Lineage (NCBI taxonomy): Eukaryota > Metazoa > Arthropoda > Arachnida > Araneae > Cheiracanthiidae > Cheiracanthium > Cheiracanthium punctorium. The sequence goes on from JAWZYV010015293.1 coordinate 431,151, forward strand.
AATAGTTCGTTGCGGACTGTTCATGAGACATTAACTGTTTTAGTCTAACTAAGGAATGCAACAAACAAAAAAGTTTAGAAAAATATACAGTGGGTTCAAATATTTGTGAACAACAAAAAGCAGCCTCTTAGCAAAATATGTTACAAAGTCAACTATTGATTTTATATAAAAAAAAGATTAATTGTTAAAATAATTAATTAAGTATATTTTTATTGTGTTAACCCCCCCCCTCCCCCTAAACTCAAGGGAAGGAAGGATGCACCAAAAAGACTTGCATAGCAATAGTTATTTTGAAGTGAACATGTGAATAGTTATTTTCTGACCAAGTGTTAAAGTATCAAATGAATTTCTGGCTATGAGATTCTTTACGAAAAAACTTTTAACTAAAACTCATAGTTTAGAAACTGTTATTTCATTGTGAAAAATACAACAATGTTGAGACAGAACAACTGACAGTCATGATTTATGCAATTTAGTAATACTAACTTGGCCAAGATTGACACTTTGAAGCAACAACTTTTACTGGTGCATAAAATGTTTGGATCCTCAGATTTGGAACACATATCTCAGTTCTATTAATATAGCCAAAATTTTAGAGGCTTTTAAATGAAGATCAAAAATGAATGATATCAATAACTTTGTTTTTGAAACATGTTCTGCATACAATCAACTATAGTCATTCACACAATTAAAGAAGTTAAAAATGCTTCTAGGAAGATCTATTTTCTCAGACCATTATACCTCCCCTCTTACATATGAAATTACAATAGAATTCCAATTATCTGAACTCCCAACTATCTGAATAGCTTACAGAATTTCAGAAAAAAATTAAACAGAAACAGAAAGGGAAAAGACAAGGGAAGATGACGATGATGTGTCACTTCAGGAATTCAGAAACATTATTCTGAAAATTCCTGGATGTTCAGAAGTTAGTACTGAAGATATAGTAGAGTGGATGATATGTGATTTGTCAGATTCTGGGTTTCAAATTTTAAATGATGGTAAATTTATTGAAAGTGTGAGAGAAGAAAGTGTCAAGGAAGATGATGACATTAATGTCGAAGTTGAAGCAGACATGGAACCATCTGCTAATGAAGCATTTGCCGGCCTTGAAACTGAATTGAAGTGGATGGAATGTCAGTCCTAGTGTGACCACATGCAACTTCTCATTTGTCAAGTGGATGCGTGACTTGGCTGCTCGGAAACAGACGAAGACAGTCAAACAGTTTATTTCGATCAAGATGTTCACCAAGCAATGGCTTTCATTTACAGTACAGCAAGTACATACTGCACTAATGTACAGGATTCATAAATATGCTCAACATGTAAAAGTGTTGCCGACTGATTAAATTAATTAAAAGCTCTTTTCCTCCCATTTTTAGCATACATACATACAGTAATTAACTAAAGTACATACTAGACTCTTTTTTTGAAAAAATCTAATTATATGAATTTTTGATTATTCGGATGGATGCTGGTCCCAATTGATTTGGATAATTGGAGTTCTACTGTGGAAATAGAATGGAAATTTAATATTTTTTTTAAAGGGGGACTAAAGTCTGACCCTGACATTAGGAACAGTAAAAGTCAGGGCACAACTCCCTTTTAAATAAAAAATTGAAATTAAGCATTTTTTTTTTATATGGTAAACCTATTTTACTGTGGTTCCAAAACCTGATTTATAAAAAAGGCTGTGGCTAAAGTTTTTTTTTTTTTTTGTTCTAAAGATTTTATTGCCTATTGTGGAGCATACACTTACTAACAATAATCATTTACCTGAAATTGGCAAATCAGGAAATATTGCCATGATGTTGATGGAACCACATTTAAATAAAGGTCATGTTTTGGTCACCGATAACTGGTACTCAAGCCCGGCATCATTTTTGCTCCTACATCATAATAAGACAAATGCATTGCATTTGGAACAGTAAAAAAAATCAGACGTGGGATGCCTAAGATACCTAATTAGTAATCTAAAGATGAAATTACATTTCAGTCTACGTGTAAACTACTAGAATTAAAATGAATGGACAAAAGAGAAGTGCTAATATTATCAAGCTATTATTCTGCTGAGTATACCGAAACAAAAAATGATGTTAAAAAGGGAACACCAATACTAAAACCAAGTGTCATAGTAGACTATAATCGCATTATGGGAGCAGTTGATAAAACCGATATGATTTTAAATTCTGCTAATACTGCTTATAAAACTCTGAAATGGTATAAGAAATTCTTTTCCCACATGCTCAACCTTTCGATTTACAATGCTAACATACTCTACAAAATGATGTCCAAAAAGAAGCAAAATTTCATTTACGCCTCACTGGAGAAATTCTACTTCAATATCCAAATGAAAATATATTTAGTAATAAGTCCGGAAGCCAAACTGTATCCAAAGATAATCTCTTACAACTGGTTTCAAGACATTTTCCATCCATATATACCAATCCCACAGGAAAGCAGCAGGATGGCTGGCGTAAATGTGTGGTTTGCAGCAAACACAATAAGTGAACTGAAACACGAATCAAATTTAAGACTGTAATGTTGGATGTCGTATTGAACTCTACTTAAAATTATATCATACAAAAGAAAATTATTAAAAATTGTCAAAAGATTACTAAAATTGTTATTATTATTACTATTACTGTTTGATCAGCGTGCCGACTGGCAGCATCAAGAAAATAACCAGCAAAATCGGCTCCACACACCACGTTAGGAACAACTCACATATGGTGTTGTCCATGCGACTGATCTTCCACCGTCGCACCAGCTGCCTAGAGCGCAATTCATTTCTGAGTGCTCCAACACGGAAGGGTTAAAAACACCAATTTAAATTTTCTGCCTCCTTTATATAAAGCTCTGAGCAAATTTTGATCTTCCTTATTCTTGCATTAAAGATAGTAAATTAAAACAAGAATACTAAACAAAAACTGGTGTTTAAAAAAATCATTTTACCATTTTATTTGATTTTAATTCTATTTTTTAATAGTATATTTTCTTTTTCTTGGTATATTTTATTTTACTTTTTAACATACTTTTCTGTTTTTACTATTATCACATTGTACTCTTTTTTTTTAATTGGACTAATTTTTATGTTTCTTTTTTAATTACCTTGGATAATTAATATTCTTTTACTGTCAAAATTAAATTAAATGACTTCTACTAATCCTTCCTTTTTTGTAAAATCACTATTCATAAAAGAATCATGTCTCTGCCATTGGTACATAAAGAATAATATGCTCCCCTGGTCCTCTAAAAGTTCATTTATTATGTGTTAACTCAAATATCTTTGTGATATTTACTTTAAAAAAAAAAAAAGTATCTTTTATGATACTCTGAAGAAATAAATAAAGAAATATTACCAAATTTTTAAAAGAACTCACCATTCACATTATGATTTATTTTTACTTACATCTTACTTTAAATTTTACATTTATAAATATCTTCCCATTCTATTTTTTAACTAACAGAAGCAAACAAAGTAAATATCTTAGCACCAGCAGTAAATTGATTTTAGTATACTTTGAATGGGTGTGAGTGCTCTTCTCAAGATATATTATAATGCAAAGTAATCAATATATTAAATGTTTGGAAACAATATGTAAAAACCAAGTTTTATGTAGCAAATGTAAACTTTGTTAGGATATCTTTTAACCTAGAAAACTATATTGCAAATGATATTGAAGTCAAATATCTAATAAATAAAAAGGTTTTATCAAAAAGTGAAAAAAATAATTTACTAAAACCAAAATGCTTAAGAACATTTAGATTACCAGATATAAAATAAACAGAAAAGGGAATGGCAATTAAGGAGAAAAAGTTGCATTTAAGGAACCCAACTTTCAACATCCTTACTCTTATACGTTTCTACTGAAAATAAAAAGATAAAATATCATTTTGCAAATTTATAAAGAATATTTGTTGAATTTAACCCATTTTATCCCACTGTCCTATCGAAAGGACAGCTGAAAAATAGCATGTGGAAATCAGTATTTATTTGTTGCGATTATTTTATCTGCTGGAACATCTAGAGGTATGTCTAAGCTTCTGCTAGCAATAGTTATGTCTCGCATGTCCGTCGCGACAGTCTGGAAACACTACTTATTTTCCGCGTTAGTGGGCATAGTTTGTATTTTCTTTTTGGGGTTGCAGAATTCCTTTTCAGTTTACTTCAGACACTTGGCTGGGCCCTTTGTATGTGAGAGTACTCTTTATTTATCATCCTGGTGGTTAGTTAAAGCTTTATTTGTAATAGGTAAGTTGTAGTGCGTTATTTTTTAACTGTCCTCCAAATAGGATGGTAGGACGATACGCATGCAATTGATGCGTTATTTCTAACTTTATAAGTAAGAGTAAAAAAAAAAAAAAAAATCCTATCTAGTGTGTACCCTGCTAGTGCATTAACTGATGAAGATGAAGGGGATGACAATGAAGTAAATACTGGTGATATTATTGTAAACGATGTTCCTGGGACTGTGGACGTTAGAGTTGGAATTGGGGATGCTTGCGAGCCTGAAGCGTCCACAAGTTCTAGTCTTTCGACAACAATGCAGAAAATGTTGGAATGCAACGTTGGAAAAGCGAAAAACACGAGTCATCTTGGATAAAGACGAAGTCACCACAGTATACAAGATGGAAAACACTGGCTGATTCAATTGCAAATGACTTGCTCAAGCAGATGGAAACTACACTGAAAGAAAAATCTCCTGCAGATCTTTTTGAGGAGTTTTATTCCAATAAAGTTTAAGATCACATAGTAAAAGAAACTGCGCGGTAGGCAACAAATATAAAAAACGAACACGATTTCTGGACAAGTGCTGATGAAATACGCATGTTTCTAGGAATTTTGCTTCTAACTGGTTATCATTCAAATACCTGTGAACGCGATTACTGGTCAGTTGCTGAAGACCTTGGCATTACTCTGGTAAAAAAATGCCATGTCACGAAAAGTTGAAATCTTATTTACATTTCGTGGAGAATGGAAAGTAAGTCAGTATCCCAAGGATCGATCTTTCAAGGTATAACCTTTGTTTGCCATGCTGAATAATAATTTTATGAAGAATGTGACAACTTTTCCCTCTACTGCATCAAAGAATCTGATTCAACAAAGAATACTCCTCTTGATACACATATTGTGCTGAAACTGACAGACAACATTGTGAATCCTTCAGGCTATAGTTTATATTTTGATAACTTTTTTACCAGCATTGATCTTTTGAGAAGTCTTTGTGAACAGGGTTATCGAGCCCCACGAACCATACGAGAAAATCAGATAAACCATGAGTGTCCTTTAGAAGAATCTAAGTCTATGCGGTAGAAAGAAAGAGGCGCATGTGATTTTGCATTTGACAAAAGTTCTGAGATTTTCTTGTTGCGATGGAATGACAATTGTACTGTCACTGTTACTTTAAATTTCATCACTCTAGAACCGTTCTTTGATGTGAAGAGGCGATTAAAAGGATACAAAGATAAAGTAAATGTGAAGATGCCTAATTTGATAAACTCTTACAACAACCATATGGTCGGGGTGGATCACCACGACCGGTTGGCTGGACTATACGCCATTAAGATTCCTGGAAAAAGGTGGTACTCGCCACTTTTCATTCGTACGCTGGATATGGCAGTGGTAAATACATGGATAATCCACAAAGCTGTCAACAAAAGTGATGCCCTAACCTTGAAAGAGTTCCGAAGATCAATAACAACTGTTTATCTAAAAAAGACTGTGAACAGAACAAAAGGTAGACCCAGGATCTCTTCCGTACCTCCTAGTGCAAAAGAAAACATCTCCAAAGATGGTGTTGGCCATTTTTTACTGAAGAGAGACAAACAGCGCCGTTGACAAAGAGAGGGCTGCAAAGGAAAACCGAAAACATACTGTGGGAAATGCGATAAAAACCTTTGTCAGGCTTGCTTTGGAACTTTCCACCAAGTTTTGTGTAATACTCAACTGAAAATTGAACTCTTAAAGTCAATAATGAAGTATTATTAAAACATTGTGAAAGTTTTTAGGCATAAATTGCTTTTCACTAATGAAGAAAGCACTGAGATCGCTAAGTGGAAATTTTATCCCCTTTATCCCAGTGTCCTATGTAGAGGACGGGTCAGAATTCCAATATAAAACATTAAAAATTTTCAAATTTTGTTATATTTAGTCTATTTAGGTTTAATATACCTCAGAAAATGTGATTATTTTCAAATTTGAACAAAATAAATAAATTGGGATAAAACGGGTTAAACATAAATTAATTTAGAAACATCCAAAAGCATTTATTTATTTATTAGGGGTGGTAACAAAGTGTAGAATAATTTTCAAAGGTTTCATGTGGCATGCTTATAGTTCTAAAAGTCAAAGAATAAAAGCATTACCAAAAGAAAAGCTACACTAGTAATATTTTTAAATATTCATATCGTCCCAGTAGACAGACAAAAAGGGCCAAAGTAAAAAGTAAAAAAAAAAAAAAAGTTAAAAAAAAAAAAGTTAACTCCAACTATCAGACTATTAAAAAAAGGAGAAAAAAAATATGTGTCTACAAGATTGATAATTAAAAGAAGCAAATTAGAGTTATTTTTAAAGAATAGCATATGAAATTAGAAATTTACTTTCATCTGACAACAAAAAGGACACAATTTCAAAATTGCAAGATGAAAATTTCCAAGCATAATTTACTGTATCTTTATTCATGTTTACAGGAATCTTTTATGAGAGATACACTACTAATGTCAACAGAGATTTACATTAAAATTGAAAAAAAAATTTAATTCTTTTATTTGTTTCAGACTATGACAAGAAAAGTGAAAGCATTTTTCAAATCAACAATTTTGATCAAGACAGTTCAAATATATATATATATTCTTTTTTTAACTGTTTTCCTTTTATATTACAAATTAACTTGATAGGCATATTTTAACATCCAAAGTAGGGAGAAATATATATATATACATATATATTTAATTGATTAACAAAGTATCAGGTTGTAACGAAAGTTTTCTGCCAAATCTGCTTGAAAAACTAACTTCTAACTCCTTGGATAACTCTTTTTGAACTTTCGGTACCAAACCTGCACAGTGTCACGTGATGCAACAAGTATTTAAAGCTGTACTAATTTTTCGTTGATATTCTGTAGCTGACTTTTTGCAACACAACTGGAAGTAAATGATGGTTCTAATCCTCTAGAGTGATAGTTCCATTTAACACACCTTGTACTCAATGATAACTATATTTTTTTACAGATTTCATAACACAGAGTTATAAAGTAAGTCTCTTTCTTTCAAATGGCAAAAATCGTTTGACAAAATATGAGCAAATACGCCAACGCAAACTGTTTACTGACGATGTTTATGGTGGCGGGAAACATTCATTACGACCTAATATATTTCAGCTCTATTGGGCTACCAAGTATATTTTAACATATACAGAAGGTGTTCACACATTTTTGTAACGATTTTGATTTTCTACACGAAGTTAAATATTAATTTGAAAATAAAAATGTGATTGGCATCAAATTGTAATAAGGCTTATTTATTGTCTGCAGCATTAAAATTATTCTTTGCTTTAAAATGTCACTGAAAAATAAACAATGGATCGAAGGCTATATTTTTGCGCTATACGAAGAGAAATACTCTTATTCAAAAAAAGATGTCAAAATCATGGTTTTAATATTTCTACACGTAAAATAAGTGACATAATTAATATGAAAGGAAAGAAATGTCAAAGTTTATATTTCACTGGGGAAAAGGCAAACAATGCATACCCAACAAAGGTACGTAGACCTCTTATTAAATCTAAAGTTGCATCTCATGTTTTAAAGGAAAATTCAACTACACAAAGAACTATCGTAAAATCTTTAAACATCTCTGTAGGAACTGTAAACAAAATTATAAATCCGATTTAAAGTTAATCAAAGCAAAATAACACGATGTTCATCGACTAATGCCGAAACATGTTTCTCTGCATAAGACTACTCATATAATGCCTACATTACTTACTAGTTGAATAGTTGTTGAATAGATTGTTGTATGAAAATTATTTAGCGGGTGAAAATTGAAAATATGTAGTTACAATAGGTGAAGCTTGGATACATTTATCCGACTGCAATAGAAAAAGATCAATTTACTTCTGCCAAAGAGGAGAAAAAGACTTAACAAGTTGATTTAGAGAAAACAAAGAAAGTTTTTCTAAAGGTTTCATGGTTATTACTGGATTTTCTTATAATGGAAAACTTACAATAAGGAAAGTGGTGACAGTAGAGAACTTCAGAGTGGAATAAGGATACAAGGGTCACTAAGGCCAATCGACCACTAGAGGGTAATGAATCATAACTTTTCAATATGATTCGTTAATGAATCACCCCAAATACAGAAGTTTTGACCCAAAATGAGTGCATCGTACTTGCATTCAAGATGTCTGATTAATTCACATGTCTATATGAATCGTATGTCTGGCTTCTTGTATAATCCGTATCTTGGTATGAGTCCAAATACCTGTGGTTGTTTGGACTCATATAATGCCTACATTACTTAAATCTTGAATTTGTAAAGTATCTGCATCAGTTGAATGTTGAATGATCCGCAAGTCAGATGCTGATCTACAACTAAAAACAGTGGCTTTCTCTAGACAAAAACAAAAAGTTCCCCGACTTTTGGATATTTTTATGAAATTCCCTGATATTTCCATGATTTTTCCAGATGGATAAAGAACCCTGATTTCCTTGATCTGTCACCACCCTGTATCAGAAGTATGTTTTAACACTTATTTTTAAAGAAGAAATTCCATCCCTTATCTAAATAATCTTCACTGTGTTAAGATACATCAGGATAAAGCTCCAAGCTATACCTCTAAATCTACTGCTCTATTTTTTGATAAAATGAGAAATGAAACTGGAATTGAAGCTATTTCCTTGAAATGCATCCCACCCAAGTCCCCTGACATGTCTCCTATGGATTACTGTGCATTTGGACTTTTAAAACAAGCTCTTTATAAGCAGCATCCTAAAACATGGGTGGACTCTGAAAGATTGTGAAGGAGGAGTGGAACAATATCAGCCTTGATGTTTTAAGAAAAGGACTTTTATCTTGGAAATCAAGATGTAATATGATAGTTCAAAGAAAGGACTATCAGATTGAACACATTAGAAAATAAAATTCTTATATTTATTTTTATATATATCTTTGCAAAATCGTTACAAACATGTGCGAACACCCTCTGTAATGTTATAAATTAACATACAATATTCTTTTCTATTTTTGAATTTAAAAAAAAAATACTAATTCATTTTGATGAAAGTTTTTGATACAAAAGAAGAAATTACAATACAAAACTTATTTTTTTCCTCCCTAAGGCAGTAGTAACTTGTGTTTTTCAAAGCAGGTGAAGCAGATAAAAATGTTTGGTATTACACATACACAAAAAATATAAATCCATATTTGATTTAGGGAACATAAAAAATTGCAATTATGTTGGAATACCGAATCTGCCCTATGGGAATGCACATTCACTCACATATCTGCAACTTTTTCTCCAAAACAACAAAAAGAATAAAGAAAATTAATAAGGCATATTTTAAAAATATATTACAACAGTAGAAGCTCTAAAAATAATAAAACATGCTTGAAAAAAAAAAAAGATAAGCAAAATTAATGAACTAAGTTGAAAACATTTACAACATTTATACTACATTGCATTACCTCATCAGGTCTTCGCTCTGTCCCCTTCAATAAAAGATTGTTGAATTCCCTTTCTAAAATTTGCCTAACCTGCAAGTAAATAATACAATGAATCAAGACACAATTTACTTCAGGTACTATGGTTATTACAATCTATTAAAGACTTTTTAGCCATCTGGACAAATAATTCTTAGGACAAAGTTTAAATTAACTTTTTAAAATTAATATTCTTTACAGACACCTATTCAATACCAGGAAAAAACAAACAAAATCATTTATTATTTTTACTTAATACTTACTATGCATGTGAAAACTATATGTGTGGGACAGGACATGTGAATGACTTTTTACAGGAACAATTAATTTTTAATAGATAAAAAAATAATTTTTGGTTGAGCTGAGAGCCAGAGTTATAGTGTTAAAAAATGCAAAAATATCTCCAAAAAAGTTTTTAAACATTAAAAATAAATAAATAAATAAATAAATAATAATAATAATAATAAAAATATACAGAGCACACATATTCCCCATATTTGCAGTATCACCCATATGAATTATTTAAATGTTCAAAACTAGGGGCCAAGGCCCCCTCAACAAACTATGCTCGCTTTTCATATGGGCCATTCAACTCCTAATGAGACTTACTTGTAAAAGGCATAATCTTCACAGTCAAAACCCGAAGATTAGATTAGATGGAATGTTACTCAATTACACATTGCTTGATTCTTGCATGTTCCTTGAAGTATAAAAATTTAAATTTCACAATATATTTAAATATGTAAAATCTGCGGAACACATTATGTATTTGTAACCCATGGCAATTTTTCATAATTTGGTGACTTACGCATGCTTATAATCATAATTTCTCTTTTGGTTTGCAAATAAAACAGTACTTCATATGTTCTCTTTGCTAAAAACTATGAAATGGCTAGGATATCTTTCCACCAACGGCAACTTTTATTTTACGATTTACACCTGCGCATAATCAATAATCATTTCCTATGTAAAGTTGCCATTAAAACAGTTTCCATATATTCTAATGCATAATCCTTTGCAGAATGGCATACCTAACACTGTAAAATAGTTCATCTCGCAGTGGTGGCAAATATCCAGGCTATACCAAATCAGCTTTAAAGCTGTCAAATACTTCAGCTCGGTAACTGGAAGCAAATACCAAAGCTGGACCCAGTTTTTTTTTCTAAAGTGCCATTTTGATGCAAAAATTGTAGAAATCGCATCAAGCCATTGAAAGCTGCAGCTAGCTACTGCAACCGCCTCCTTGAAGCATAAAAATATAAACTTCACAATCAATTTAATTCTGTAAACTCTGGAAAGGATAAAATGTAAAAAGAATTAGTTAAAAAAACACGGGAACTAAAGCTAGGTTCATAAACAAGATATTTTTACGGCTTTAAAGTTCTGGTTTTATAAAACCATTTTGCATGTTCTCTTGAACAGCAAACACCTTTAAGAACACTTAAAAATAAATAAATAAATACAGATGACTGTTGCAAGGCAAGATTTCACCATTATTAGCACCATTTTCACTTGAAAAAAAAAAGGAGGTAAAAGACATACCTGAGTATTTTGTGTTGGTATTTGCAGTGCCAGGGCCAGTGCAGCATGGTCAAAGCTTTCGTCCAAGGCTATCACAGAGCCATGCACACCACTGTCCAATAAATTAGTTGAATATTCTCGAAGACCCATATTATCAACCCACTTTATTATTCTATCATTAGACCATACTAAAACATCTGGGAAAAGAAAAATAAAAACATTTAAATACTGATGGGGGGAGTAAAAAGTAAATTAATTAAAAATTATAACTGACCAAGAAAGCAAAACTGGAGAAAAAAGCTTTAGCAAAATGATAAAAAAATGGCAACTTATTCCAAAAAGTTAATGACTGCATTTTTTCAACAGCCTGAAAAGTATTAATCAAAACAGACATCAAGAACAAATACAAGTTTAAAAGCAAATTATTATTATTGTTATTTTTCTTTTTTCAAAACATTTATGTTTAGATCTCAGAATTTGTCTTCATTAAATACCAGTTTGAAAATTTTGAATACCAGTTTTAATAAGGTTTAAAGCACTAAAACCAATGCACATTTTAGCAAAAGTGTTTTCTTTCACATTCAATGATTTTCTCTTACATAGCAAAAAATGTGATTGTACCTAAATCTTGCTCCCAACACTTTTAGTTAATTTTTTTATGAACTAATAAATAGCATGAAAATTGTGAAATTCTTAAGAAGCTTTATAGTACTTTAACACTTACACATTATAATACCACAAATTACGTTTTACTAAAAATATTTGTAACAAATCGATGCTACATTGTAAAAATATGTGGTTAAAGAATAGACAGGTAATCATTAAATAACTGAATTTCTGGGTTAGAATAAACTATCTATGCTATTACAATTGGTATGCTTTTTGAATGCATACACAACCGATATAAGAGGTCCTGTCATAGAAAGACAGGAGATTTGGGGGTTTTGATTTATATTCTGTGGGTGGAAATAAGAGTGTAGAGGGGATTACATACAATTATTTTGATTAAAACGGACTGGTCTACTGATATCTAGAGCCACTCAAGGGAAAGGAACTTAAAAAGCTATGAAAAGGTGCATATGCATACACCAGCAAAGAAGACAAGGATTTTACTTTATTTCAAAAATACTGTGCAATTATTTAGACAAAAGGAAAATGAGATTCTACATCAGGGGTTTCCAATGATAACATGATAACCCCAGGGCCGCATGCAGCCCTAGTTGCTCTTTTTTGAGGCTCACAAAGCCTGCTAGGAAAAGAATTTACAGAATAAAACTAGGTGATCTTATTTAATTAAAAAAAAATTGTGAAAATCTAAATTTTTCAAATGCTGTTCTGAAATTATAACCACTGTCACCATCTTCAGGGGTCACAAACAGTGGATTATAATTAAAAGCAAACCAAATAGTAGGGTTTCGGTTGTGTGGCACATCAAAAGAGATATTAACTCCACACATTCTGGGCTCTACCCTATAATTATAATATTAATTACTCTTAATAGTCACTAATTAATTAAATGGTCAAAAGTAAATTAAATTTAACGATCCTAATCAGCAAGATAAACAGCCACATGGCAGTGAGATCGCAAGACAGTCCTTTTCCCTTCCCTACAACAAGAGACTGGGTTGTAGGAGAAAAAAAAAAAAAAAAAAAAAATCATGACATCCTATAGAAATTCAGGACATTTTCATGACATTCATGATACATTGTTCAAATTCTTGACATTTATGATTTTCATGACCGGTGCACACCCTGGGGTTGCATAAACAGAATCCAATTCTCACTATTTTAAAGTCATTTTGTTTTTCTATATTATATGGTGATTAGCACCCCCACTCTGATCATGAGCTGATTTGACTTGGGCTTGGTTGTAGTAAAGTTCCGTCGACATTATAAACAAATTATGAAATTTATGAATGAACCCACGAAATCCCATGGTGGTGAACTAACGAGCCCACGAAACCCCATGGTAGTAAACCGTGGGAAAATAGTGCGAGCTGAAGAAAACATGAACTGGAGAATGAAAAATAGGAGAGCATGTTATAACTGTGAGGTGTACGAGGATTCTAAAAATTTAAGTTCATTTTTTTAAATAAAAATTATGGGACTGTTTTTTGTTTTGATGCCTGATAAAGCTGGCATTGAAAATGTATGTTTTATATTAGAGTAATAAAGGTTTTTATTTAAGTCCCATAAATTGGTTTGCCTTTTTTTTTTTTTTTTTTTTTTTTTTTTGGGAAGCAAAAAAAACCCATACTGGCACAGTGCGATAGGATGTGCCAGTCAGAACCTAGGACATGGAAAACTTATTTAGTTACGAGAAACCATGTCATTTTTAAATAAGGGGAAGAAGATTTAATTAAGTTGGCAGATGCCATTGGAGAAAATCCTTCGCCTGGCTTGTTACTGCCAGATCTAAAGAAAATGATTAGTAGTAGTAATGTTTATGAAGAAGATTTGGAATCTGTTAAGGAAATGCATAGTTGGATTATTGAAGAAAGAAAACAACTGAAACAAAGAGAATTTGAAGAAGGAAGAGAGCACAGAGAATTTGAGGTAAGAAAATTGGAAATCGAGGCAAACAGTCAAAGACACTTGTCAACAAACTTTAGAGACGAAAATTTTAGGGACGCTGCAAAAGCTAGGTTAGAATTATTTAAGTATACACCTAATTTTGACCCATGCGAATGTGATATTACATGCTATTTAATGATGTTTAAAAATCCCAAAGCCTATGGTTTTGGGATTTTAGAAGGCACGGTTGGGCAGCACAAGCTTTGGCCCCGCAGTCTGCTATTGCACCAGTGTTTGACTTGAATAAACAAATTAAACATTTTAGTACTGAAATAATGCAAAAAAGTTCACTATACTATAAAAATGTTCATATTACAAACTGGCTTAGTTGGATAGTGGGGGGCCATGTTTAACCCCTGCTTGTGTACGTCACTGTGTTGCGGTTATCCTTACACCATTGCTGGTGCTCAGCATTTAACATAATTTAGTGAAAGCTCTTGAGTTTCGGAGTACCTACATAAATATCCTTTCTATCCCTATCTTCAAATTTCAAAACAGACTCGTCACTAAAATTTCTGTGGGCACTCCACACCCACTAAATTTTTTCAGTGGGTGCTTGAGCCCTGGAGCACCCACATAGTCGGCACCACTGCCTCCAGTACATGTTTTCTTCTTCAGTTCACACATATTTCCCCACAGTTTACTACCATGGGGTTTCGTGGGTTCGTTTATAATGTCAACGGAACTTTACTATGGTTGTTAATTCGTCCTTCCCTTCATAAAAGGTAACATTTAAAATACCCATTTATTATTTGAATCAAGTAATTCAATACTTGTTCCTGTTTTTTTATAACATGGTTGAAGTTAGACAGTTCTGATCAATGTCACAAACCTCCCAGACTCCTAAAATGTTCTGAGTAAGATTCTGATTATGTCACAGACCGTCAATAAGCTCCAATCATAGATATTGATTGCAGTAACTGTAAAATCCTATCCTTGGAGTGCTAGACCTTTAGACCTGGATTATCTGGAAAAACCACGGTTTTAAAGCAGATTTAAATAACAATGTGCTACAATATTATTTTTGGATAACAATTACCTTTGATTTCATGCTCACTAAGCTTTCGCCTCTCTTCTAGAGCTTCTCTGTTATAATTTAACCTTTTTAAACAATTTATTCCATATTGTAAACTAGTCCTGGTCAAGGAAGAAAAGGTTACATTAGGGGAAGATACAACTATTATCATAAAATTTTACAAATATCATAGGGCTTTAATTACCTATGTATATGCAATTGAAAAATAAAACACAAATATAGTATAACATCATTAAAGTGACCTTAATAAATAATACACAATGGATAAAAAATAAAGCAGATAAGTACATAAACAGGTGACACATATTCTGTATAACATGTATATTATTTTTCTAAAATTGTTATAACTAAATCAGAACTATATATATTGTTACAAAACTGTAATGTCACTATCCTGACATATGGGGCTTATAGTGCCCCATATACAGTGTTTTCGAGAAATTTACAGGTTTTACAGGCATTATGTGTTTTTGAAAACTTATGTCCCTTGTCAACAAATTTCATGACAAAAATGAAGAGAAAGAGAGCTCGCTATTGCAGTTCAGTTGAGTGAATTGATTTGAAAATATTTGTGGATAGGAGTTGTTAGAAGCACAGCACTTTACCAATAGTTTGTTTCTGGAACAGGGTGGGTACAAGATCTGAGAAAAAATATTCCCTAAGAATTCCCTGATTATTCCATGATTTTGCAAAAACTTCCCTGATTCTATTACGTATCACAAAAACAGTTAATTTTTGTTTGCATGAATAGCAACCAATATATTCAAAGAGCACATACAAGTATCAGTTACGAAAATGAAAAATGTCTGCTTATTGGACACTTCCATATAAAGTTCAAATTGCTTAAACAGAAAGTAGCAATGAATGAAACTAATCATTCAAGTAAGACCTTCCAAAAAATTCCAGAATGAAAATTTTTGATTTGGAGAGTATTCATGTTAAATTTAGAAATAAAATTGTCTATCATTCATATTTACAGGACATACACAAAACTGGCTATCGATTTGGTTTTAATTATTAAACCACACCTGATAACCTACAAAGAGAACATGATTCTTTATCAAAATCTTTTAAGACTTTTCTACAGAAAATTAAAGTATATTAGTACCCACAAAATTTCTCAAAATCTTAATACAGTGGACACAATTAATCAGGATGAGATGATTATCCGGAACGTCATAGCCAAAAATGTAAACCTTAAACCAATATACAATATAAACTTGCTCTTTAACTTAGTAAAGAAGGATACGAGAACATTTCTTTCTTTTCTGCATTCTTTTTGAGAACATTTATAGAAGTAGTTTTTCATGTTGATAGTGCAGACATTAGTAAAAAGCACCCCAGTTAAGAAATCATGAGAATCAATTTTTCATGAAATTTTATCAGAAGATGAAAGAAGAAAATCTTGTATAAAGCATCAAAAATGAAGTCACAATGATGAATTAAAATTCTTTAAAGAGTAAATGAGAAAAAAAAAAAATATTTAATTCTATACAAAACAGTGAAATAAACGACATTTGCTCTTGCATTGTACTAATTGTAAATCTAAATAGCATTCAACTTTATATTCATTCTCTTTATTTCACATTAATTCAATAATTAATGTCCTATTGTAAGATAATTTTTTTTTTTTTTTTTTTTTTTTTAATTTTCATCAACTTTGCAAAATTTGATTATTTGGGATATTTCCTTATTCGGGACGAGATTTTTCCCGACCATTCAGGTTAATTGAGAGTCTGCTGTATAGAATATGAAAGCAAAAAACATAAATTCAAATAAATTAGTAAACTTTGACATTTAGTATGCATTGTTAAAAAAAATCACTGACTTGAGTATTTTGATATTGATAAATCAATTAAATCGAACAAATATTATAAAAATATATCATTATCACTTAGCAATAGAATAAATGATTTTATAGTGCATTTCCCTGATTTAGGAGTCATTTTTGCAGAATTCCCTGACATTTCTCAGAGTTCTCTAGCAATGCAAAATCCCCTGATAATTCCATGATTTCCAGGTTTTGTAGCCACCCTGTGGAATAATTGCTGAATGAAGTTTTCTTACCTATTAAACTGGCATTTTGGACAGTTTGGTGAGCCCCTACTCAGTGATATTTGTTACCCTGGTGTCAGAAAATGCAGTTTGAATTTTCTTTTGAATGTGTGGGATGAGAGCAATGGAGGACAAATTTGAGAAGCTGTTTGCAAGCTTCCGTGATGTCAGAAATGCACTCCAGACAAGAAGGTTTAGAAAAGAAAGTGGATTCCGGACAAAACAGATTGGAAAAGAAAATGGAAGACATACATCTAGACAAGAAGGAATGAAGAATCAAATTCAAGGCGTATATGAAATGGCTGAAGTAAAATATGAGATTCAGAGTAAAATTGAAGAAGTAAGAAGCTAAATTAAAGAGAAGATCAAGGGAGTTCAAAAAGAAGGTTTGGAAAGTAAAAGATGAAGTTGAAGAGAAGGTTGAGGAAATAAAGAGTGAATTTCAGTATCCAATCAGCGATGCTGAGAAGAGACTTTGTGATCCTGAGATCGGATCGAACAATATCCTTGCTAATTTAGAAATTATAAATGCTAGGCCAGCAGTCAAATCACTGATATCCTGTGGACAAACATCATGGGTATACAGCATGAAGTATGAAACTGCGAGGACACCCAGGTATGTACGGTCAATGGAGATAAAAGAGAGCACTACAACAACAAAAAAGCACGATAAACTGAAAATTATACTGAAGCCATTTCAAAAGTTATTGAACAGTTCGGCTGCAGGGAAGAGAAATACTAGTCAATGAAATGCAACACACTAAATGTAAAAAGAGAACATATCAAGAGAGAGTGCCAAGTTATTACTGCATAGCAGGAAAACTAATTTATGACAATCTTATGAATAAAACCCCAAAAGAAAAACTAAAAAGTCTCCACTCTAAGTGGGGGGAAAACTGGACTCTCAATGGAAGGACTGATTTTTAGTATCCCCTGTTTGATGTTGGTGGACAGAGTTGCAAATGTAGCCAGAAAACTATAAAAGAGAGAGAGACCACTGTTGCAGTACAGTTGAGCGAGTTGGTCTGAAAATGCTTGTGGATACATTTTTAGAAGCAGAATGCTTTGATGTTGTTATTAACAATTTACTGATTGCTTGTTTTAATATTTTGGGAAATCTGTATACATTCTTGTGGTACCAGTGGTAAGATTTTTTGGAAATACTGTTGAATAAAATTTTCTTTTCTATTTCTATTTTCTTTTCTACTCAATTTTTTAAATTGAGTTAATTTTCCTTTGCATTGAATATTTCCTTACAGCAATTTTCCTGCTGAGCAGCATGTTTTGCTAGTTTTCATGAATGCAACGAAGCATGTTGCCAGGCAAAAGAAACAAAATTTTTGAATTAAGATGGTATTTACGATATTTTAACATGTTAGTAAATTAATTAACGTTAACAATGGAGTAATTTTTTTTGTGATGGAGCTGATTTACATCATCAATTTAAAGTTTGCTTTTAAACAGACGTTTACATAATGCCTTTTCAATGGAAATAAGTAAATAAACCTTTATAAAGAGATTAAATTTGCAAATGCCTACAAGTCAATGAATACAACTAAAAAGTTTTTGTAAGCTTATGAAAAGATTTCAAGCACTACTTTCAATGCAGAAGGATTTTATCGCTGTCCACTGTGCTTATATAGTGACAGCTAGGGTTTTGGCAGACTTTCTTGCTTTTTTGCTCATCACCTTATTCCTCAAGTGTTGCAGTTGTGTATGTAATGTAAATGTAAAACAAACATCAACTGCTGTTGAATCAACAACAATAATAACAATGGGATGCACAAAAGCACACACAAGAAAAAAGTATATATATACCTATGAAAGCCATCCACCATTTTTAGATGCATCCTCAAATCTTTTTTTGTTAAATGATCTAACATACGGGCATCAACAAGACATTCCATGAACGTAGAGCGATACTGAGCAAGTCCTAAGCTTGGCAACCATTCATTGCCTATCCATTCATGGTTCATTTCTCCAAATGCTAAACTCTATAATAATAGGAAGAAAAACTTTAAGCATATCGCTACAATTTGTGACATGTGTCTAGCAAAAAGTGCTATTCTAAGGAAGTAATAAAATCAGTAATTCAGTAAGTTTCCTAAATGAATTCAACAGTATAATCTTAAAATGTTCAATCTACATACACTATCAAATAAATTATAAAAATTATATGCTAATAAAAATACAAGGAAATATGAAATTTTAGGAATAATGAGAATTTAAACATAATAGAGAATTAAATCATATCAAACAACAGAATTATTTAAAATATACACCCATATGGTAAACATAACTACATAGAAATAGATTAGAAAATAGGTCTAGGGTCTAAAAGAAAACAAGTTCTAAGGGCCAGCTGATTTGAAAGAAACAAGGTATTTTGGGAGGGGGGTGACTTTAAAATATGTGTGATCTTTGAATAGTAATATTGTACTAAATTGCAAGTAACATAGCAGAAAATGGGAAATATAAGAAGTAAATTGTGAACATAAGTTTCATTGGACATTGTTCCAAAAAAAAAAAAGGCATGTTTTTTAAATATACTATTCAAGATACATAGAATATAGAGAAAGAAGTTTAAATATAAGAAGAATTAAGTATTCGTTTACAGACTTAAAAGCAAGTTTTAGCTTTTTAGCTTTTATTAAAAACATTCATAACAAACATACTGTCCGAGATGGTTTTGCAGCTGATGGACTAGTGAGAGCAACCATCTCTTGAATAGCAAGTCGTAACTTCAAACGATGCAGTGGATTACTGATTCCAATTTCCCTTTGAATTTCTGTATCAGATAAGGCAGACATTATTGCTCCACTCTTCACATTAGCCCGGCAAGCTGCAACATACCATGCAGGCATTCCAACCCAAAGCTAAGAAGAAAGTTAAAAATATTTACTGCTGTGAAAAGAGGAGAAAAATTATTTTAAACTTCTTTTGTATGCCTTTCAATATAATAAAGTTATTTTTATCCATGACAAAAATAAAACATAAATTAAGCCATTCAAACTTTTTAAATAAATAAAGCCATGTAAGAGCAAAATAAGACACTCTTAAGTTAAAATTGAAAGAAATGTTTATACTCTTGAAGAATTAAAAAAAAATTAGTTTTTAGATGTTTTATACATTACAGTAAAACACACATTCACTATAGTAAAATTTTAGCTATCAACAATACATGATGTACAAAATTTGAGAATTATATCTTAAAAAGTGTCAATAAAGATAAATATATCTGACTTAAACCACTTTTTAATGGCTCTCGAAAGAAAAAAATCATGTCTGAGCTTTTTCACATTTTTGGAGTAATGGCAGAAAAAGTTTTGTCTTGGATTGGTACAAATTTGGAATGTTCAAAAGTCAGTGATCAGCATAACTATACACAAGGCATCCCAAAAAGGTGGTAACAGGTTGTAATTCTCTATCTATTAGAGATAAGTGAGCAATGTAAATTGAAAAAAAAAAAAAAAAAAAGTTACATTGTTTAAATTTGTATACAGTATGGAACCTCTTATCCGGAAACCAGTTATATGGAAAATCAGTTATCCAGAATCATTTTTCAATTGATTAAATTCTCACTTTTTCCAAAAGAAAAGCATGTAATGAGCATTATTTATTTATTTATGTATCTTCATTTCTTGTGTTTTTGTTTTTTCATTTTGAGTACTTCAACTAGAATTTAAAATGTAAGCAATCACGTAAGGTATTTTATTTATTTATTTTTAGTGTGTATGACTAAGTTTTCAAGAAGTTAACATACGTTTTATTGTGCATTAAAAATATTTTAAGATATTGAAACTAGTTTAACAGTTTTAAAGGAAGTGTTTTCTTTCATGTCCTGCCATGTGGTATAATTTATTTTATTGAATCGTTGCTTACTTTTTGTGCAGCCATCGGTTTTTTGCTTGTTTTTACAATAACTTGTTTAACACATTCAATACTGATGTCGCATGAGTGCATAATTATTTATCGACGCAATCTGATGTGACCAGCAGTCAAAGTTTGAACTTTCACCAAGTGCTACATATTTTAATATCTAGTTGTTTTAAGTAATTGTTTTCATTCATAGCTTTTTATTGCCTTAAATTAAATTACTGTTGACTTCAGTGATTTTTGAAACTTCTACTCACATTTAACTAGTTAATTTTCATTTAAATACAGGTCTTTAAACTTACAGTTAATGATACCACTACGTGAAACTGTTTACATTTATAAGTAAATGTTAATTACTTTTTGACGGTTTGACAGTACATGGAAATTGATAAGTTACTTACTGCTCACTAGCATACTTGCCAACTTTAGAAATTCCCAATATATAAAATAGTGCACAAAGAACTTTTCCCATGATTTTCGCCAAACAACGCGAACATTATTTTCAATTGTTTTCACCAAATAATACTCAAAAGACACTTTTTATCTCTCACCCCCTTTATTGAAAATTGTCTAAAAAATGTGACATAAAAGTAAGAATAAATAAAGTAAATGTTATGTTAAAATCCCACACTTACTATGTTTGTGCCATAACTCTGCTAACATTTCTAAAAGGTTATGGACATCAGATAAATTAATTTATTTATTTGCTGATTTTTAACATTCGTTTCAAGGCTGCATCAGTCATCCTCAAAATGGCAACTGGAACTTAGCGAATTGAAATGCTAAATAAAGATAATTACAAAACATGGAAAATGCAAATGAAAGCGCTTTTAATAAAGAATGATGCCTGGATTTATGCATCAGGTTCAAAGGATAAACATGAAGTTTTGGAAAATGACGAAAAATTGCAAGAAGAGTTCGATACATGGGTCCAAATGGACAGAAAAGCAAAAGCAAATATAATTCTATGTATATCGCCATCTGAACTCAAACATACAAAAAAGTGTGACCTTCAGCAGATGTCTGGAAAAAACTGGGAGAAATCTATCAGTCTAAAGGACCTGCTCATAAAGCTGCATTACTGAAATCTTAATTCAACATACCCGACTCGTCTAATGGAATTCACAACCATTTGAGAAAATTCTTTGACATAGTGGACATACTTTCAGAAATGGATATTAAAATAGACGACAACTTGCTGACTGTAATACTGTTATATATCCTTCCTTCTACTTTCGACAATTTCCAATGTGCTATGGAATCAAGAGATGAGCTTCCGAAGCCAGAAATATTCAGAATCAAAGTAGTGGAAGAATTCAATGCCAGGCGTAACAATGATTGACAAGCGGAAGATTCAGGTGATTTCATGGCTGCTCCTAGAAAACCTGCATCTAAAAATTATGGAAATTACTCGGTCCAGCCGACTCATAAAATTAAGGATGCATCAAGAATAACTTGTAAAAGGTGTAAACGCATCGGGCACTGGACTAGCGAATGTGAAAGTGGAAAAAAGAATAATTTTAAACATAAGCCTCACAGCCTGGAATTCTTATCCACTCTGGATGACTCGCCAACAGGATTACCAAGCAAAATACAGCAACCTTACTCGCCCACTCATAAAATTAAGTGTTACAATTGGGGTTTTTGCTTAATTAAACCAGGTGCCTTTTTATTTTATTAATTAATTTAGAAAATGATTAATTTGTTAAAATAAATTACTGAAACTTTTTATTAACCCCTTCGCGCCCATCGTACCCTATACGGTACGGGAAAATTATGCTCTCACCGGCCCATCGTTCCGTATTGGGAACTCGTTGCGAACGCTTGTTTCTGCCCATCGTTCCGTATAAGGAACCAAACTTTGGAACGTTTTTTTAGAATTTTTTAATGACACTAGATGGCAGTACTATACCGTAATTTTGAATTGTGGAGGTCATATGAGGTCTGAACTTTCAGCCTGTGTTTCTGTTATCGGAATTCCTACAGCTGGGAATGACTCAGGAGTTAACATAAACAAACACACGTGATTGCTTTGTGGAGTAGCAGTAAAGTTAAAGAGCTGATCTCAAAGGCGTGTTTTGTGGGGAGTTTAATGTTTTTGTTTTTTATTGTGACACTGGATTTTAGGACGAATAGGGGGATAGAGAATGGGTTGGTTTTTTTGTTTATCGGTAGTACAGAGGGTGCATGAGGGTTTATTTTCTATTAGTTTCGTTTATGCAGCCATGGCGAAAAGAGTGAAATATCTTACGGAAAGTGAAATTGCGCGTATGATGAATGAGGAGAGTGATTCGAGTGATAGTGAAACAGATATTTATGTGAGTGAAGAATCAGATGTGTGTGAAGATGATGATGACGATGATAGTGTTATTAGTGATGCAAATAGAGCATCTAATGACGGATGGAGTCAAGATATGAAAGATCTTCCTCTTTTGACATTTTTATCTAAGAGTGGGTTGAATTTAGAGCCTATATTCTTATTTTCCACGTTTTGAATTAAAATTTTTAATTTGATTGAATTTTTACGATTTATTTGCTGAATTAGGCTTAACATCAAAAACTCTCCGGGCCGGGGGAAACATCTCGTCTGCGAAGAGCGCGGGCTGGTGGGAGCGCGTCGTTGCAGAACATTCTGGGCTTGAAGGGGTTAAGGCCGTCATGAACATAAGTGGTTAGTACGTTAGCGTTGTGTAATAACTAGGTAAGTTAATCATTGACTAGAAGAGTAAAAGAAATTAATTAACGCGAACCTGTAAAAGAAAATTTCGATATTCATCCTAAAGAGAAAATTAAAACTTCAACATCCTGAAATAAAACTTGATAGACAGAGAGATTGACTCCAATAAACAAGTGATTAATTCAGCTCCAAATGTAATTTATTCATTATCATTATATCTTACATTATTAACGAAGGTAAATCTCTATAACAAAAAATACATTCTTAACCATCCAATATTTAACACAACATAATATCTCCTCATATGATTAAACTAAAGTGAAACACTTAAATCTCTAAATATTAGGGAGCTGAAAATTTTTCTTTTCATATTAAAATAAAAAAAAAGAAACATCGTTAACCGTAAAAAAAATTATTCTGAGTGGACAGAAAATAAAATAAATACTTAAAACTTACATGACCGGATCCAGTGAGAAATAAAAAAAACTTAAGAGGGAAAGAAAGGTACAGTCGTTATTCGTCCCCTAGTGAGACGTTAAAAAGGAAAGAAGAGGAGAGAGGGAGAGAGGAAAAAACCAGATACAGGCAGCTTCGCCGCACTCGTCGAAGTCCCGTTACAAACTTTTCCTCCGCGGCCCGTTCGCTCGCCGCATCACACCCCACCTCCGATGTGTAAAGTAGTTTGTGCAGTAATATTTTTATTTTTTAAAGTTTCACCTCTCATTTTGCATAAATGATCTTATTTCCATGTATGAGGTGAACTTAGGTCATTCTATCGTCACCTTTCATGATGATGTACTGAATAATTATTATTTTAATTAATTCAGGTCTCCGTATTCTTGCGCTGTTGTTTTCGTCTGCTCCCATGATGACACACAGCTCTCTGGAATGTTGATTACTTTTCCATGTGTGCCCTGCACTCGATATACCAGGCTTTATGCACTGAGGGGTGTAAACAAGATGGCGAAGCATCTTCTTGAAGTATCTTGGGACGTTTTTGGAAAAAAGGAACATAGGGAGAGATACTTAGGAAAATAAAACAGTAGAGAATTTACTAAGCAAATTTACTTAATTTTGTATAAAAAAAAAACCTAGAAACTCCGATTTTTCTTACAATATTTCCATTGTAGAATATTTTAGTTTATAAAAGATAAAAATTAGCATTCCTTCAAAAAATTTTACACATATAAAAATAAACAGTCCACTCAGAGAAAAAAAAAGGGAAAAAATGTCCACTCAGAAGGGTTATAACAAATTACCATTTACTACATGTCATAATTTGTAGATTCCTTTAAAATTTGATTGAACAAAATAAAATCATTCTTTTAGTTTTTTATCTTAAATATTAAACCAAATTACTGTTAATATTTGTCACTTAGGAGAGTGCTTACACACATTTAGTACCATAAATAGTTAATTACTTCTATAAAGGGGAGAGCATAGCATAAAATTTATCTTCTGACAAAATTAAAAATGGCTTTAATTAATTAAGACTTATCCACAACTACTGAAAACAGCTTCATGCCCTTAGGGCTCAATGATCAACACAACATAAGGATGTATCAAGAATAACTTGTAAAAGGTGTAAACGCATCAGGCACTGGGCTAGGGAATGTGAAAGTGGAAAAAAGAATAATTTTAAACATAAGCCTCACAGCCTGGGATTCTTATCCACTCTGGATGACTCGCCAACAGGGTTATCAAGGGAAATACAGCAACCCTACTCGCCTAAAGCTCTCTGAACAATATCAAATAACGAAAAGCAAAATATTTGTTGTGTTAAGATAAATACTAAAAATTATACAAGTTACTTCAGTTATCATCGACCCCATTTGCAATTGCAAGGAAAGATCAGGAAATCCTCCTACTTCCAGTCGATGAAATAAATGCAAAGGAAGAATAAAAGAAAAAGGGTGAGAGATAAAATGACATAGTTAATTAATATCATTTTAATATGGCAATAATGAAATTAAAAAATTAGGGGGAGTTCAGGGGTCCCCCTGATAAGGTTCGAACAGCCGAGTTTTTTTTTAAATTTATTTTATAGGCATAAACATGCTGAGTTTATTTTTTTATTTGCTTTCATAAACATTTTTTTCCTAATCAAAACATTCTTTGTTATATTTTCGTTATTGTTGTTGTTATTATTATTATTTTGTATACTTTTCATTCATATCTGAACCTGACTTTTACAATGAAATTTTTATTTGCTATTTTAAATTTTTAAAAATGCGTTAAAAAATTACTAAGTTGAAATAAAAATCAATTTTTACTTTTGTGATATTAGGAGGTTCATATAAAAATATACAAAAGGAAAAATATTTGTTCTCAAGATGGATGGAAAAGGATTGAAATTAAGATGCTGGAGCATACTCAACGAAATTTTTTTCCTGCCAAACAGAGGAATTAGTCGATCTGAAAGGGAGAAGCTGAAAATCTGGTAATCTTAGAATAAGCAAAACTACGGGAACCTCATGAATGATAAATTTTAAAAGATTATTCTTTAAAAGAAAATATGTGGTGCAATTTCATTGCAAAATTTTATCAAAATATTAAAAAAACTTCAAAATTTAAAGCATAAAAATGGGCATTTGGCATAAAATTGTAAAACTCGTTAAAAAAGTGTATGTTTTATGCCGAAAGCGTAAAATTTGGCAAGTATGCACTAGGTATTAGACCTCTTTTAAATTCAGAAATCATTGAAATCTTCCACATCCATTTCAAGTAGGATGAGCCTAACTACAGTTAGCTATGTGTATTAAATGATCTCTTATTTTCCAAAGTTTTAAATTTTTAAATGCCTGCCTCCTAGTTTGGTTCCATTTTCTTCAAGACTAATCCACATAAATTTTTGGGTCGATAAACATCATTTAACAGATGCCAACTTGAGAACGAATGTGAAAGATAAAAGCCATTATTGGGCTTTTGGGTGGCAATGCTTTTCTGATTGTTGTTAGTCCCTTGTTGTTCTTTGTGGATTATTAGAAGTACTTCATAATAATACTTAACAGTTTATTATTATAAGAGATCATTTCATAGAATCCGACAAATTAAAAGAAAGGAATCTGCTGATTTCTTGAAAAGAGCATTTCAAAAGGCCATTTCTCAATCAGCTTTTATCAATATAATGTGTCAGAGATACAAAAGATTAAAGACTACCAACTAATACATCTTTTGGTGACAGAGAACAGCTCACTGGTGTTCCAAAATTAAAAAATTCTACTGGAAAGGAGCAAGTATATCGTCATTGTCAAACCAATATGTGCTATGTGCAAAAAGTTTATTCTAGCAGTTTTTATTAAGTTACTAGCAGCGTGGCCCAGCGTTGCCCATGCAATGAAAGAGAAATGCCATTTACCTTAAATATAGATTGTAAAGGGAAGGAATGTGAATCCTCTCGCTGGAATGATAAAAAAAGGACATGGGATTTCCTGCTGCAAAAAAAAAAAAAAAAAAAAAAAAAGAACACGGCACCTAATAGAATACAGAGGTTGCCAGGAATTGGACTTCGCTAGGCTGGAATGTGAATTCTGCCGCTGCAATGATAAAAAAAAGGGCATGGGACTTCCTGCTGCAAAATAGAAAAAAAAAAAAAGAACAAAGCACCTGATGGCGTAGAGGCTACCGGGAATTGGACGTGGCTAGACTTCTCCTCTTCTACCTGTCTGTGTTCTAACAGTCATTTATCACTAATACCTACACAACTACTAAAAACAAATAGAGCCCAGTCGTCAGTATGAAATTGTAAAGGGAAAGAATGTGAATCCTCCTGCTGCAGCGATAAAAAAAAGGACATGGGACTTCCCACTGCAATGAAAAAGAAATGAACATGGCATCTGTTCGTGTACAGAGGTTACCGGAAATTGGACGTGGGTATGCTGGAATGAGATAGGCAGAATTCCTCCCGCTGCAGTGATAAAAAAATGGGATTTCCTGCTGCAAAGAGGGAAAAAAAAAATGAACACAGGGCTTGCCAACGATCCGAGTTACCGAGAATTTGACGTGGCTAGGCTTATCTCATTCTACCTATCCGAGTTCTAATATGTAGTCTTTTATCACTAAATAGATACATACGCACCAACGGAAAAAAAATAAACAGTTTCCAGTCATCAATATAATAACCAGTCTGCCTGAATTTTGTGTAGTGGTGACGCGAGGAGGGGGTTGGTGGATTATATTAGCACGGTCGCCGTCCCATCTCTCTCTTTCACCAAGCGTGCTGTAGCGACCTTGAAAACCACTGGGGGAATGATAGCTACCTTCATTTGCAGAACTTGCAGTTCAGAGAGAATTTTAACCTGTGATCTTTAAAAAAAAAAATCATATAAAAAATCTAATAAACATTTCTGCATGGCTCAAAATTTAAAAGAGGGAGAAATAAATGTTTAATCAGTGGTAAAAAGATGGAAAATTTTTGCTCGTTAGGTTTTTTGATGCGGCAGTTTACAAGTAGCATTTTTTAAAAGCAGTACATTTTCTTCGAAACAGGATTTCCTTTAAGAAATTCCCAAACATCAGCAAATGTTAGTACGGTTTTGTAACAAATTTTATATGAAAAAGAAAACTCTGTTGTTTCCGATGATTTAAAAAATATAGTGTTCGGACAAAATTTAACTCGCGATAACGTAAAATGCGAGAAAAATTTATATATATAGAAGATTAAAAAACATGTAATTATGGAGAAGGGTCTCAGCTAACGCATGTTAGTTTTAAAATCTTTCAGAATAGCACAGTTTTCTTGCAATCGCCTGGCAAACTTGAAAGTAGCTGTCGTTGAAATTTTCATGATATTTTCAGATGTAATTAATGTAATTCTATGTGCTTTAGACAAGTTCTGTTAAACTAATATAGATCAATGTTTTCAGATTAAGGAGGAAAAGGAATGAATGAAATATGTGCAATATTTCATCTCTAAATGGAATAGTAGTGAAAGCCATTTTCTCCATAGGACAACATTGCGGCAACCGACTTCCAAAGTTGGTACACATGAGCCTTAAGCAGTGGGGCACGGAACAACTCCAGAAACCCCGTGGCTCAAGGGTAAGGGGCCCCAAAAGCATTAAAATAGTTAAATGTGGTTTTAAAGCACATAAGCCTCATTTCCAATATTACATATCCTAATATTTAATTCCCTCTAAATTCCTCAGTAAGGAGGCCCGCAGAGGTATTCAATATTACATTTCCTCATTAGTATTACATATTCTAATATTTTATTCCCTCTAAATTCTTCAGTAAGGAGGCCCCCCCCCCCCCCCCAGAGGTGCCAGTTCGGGCTTGGTTCCATTATAAAGCAGAATGACATTGAAAATTAGACTTGCAGCAGGTTGTGCACAAGACAATATACACGTAAGCTTTTTAGATATGTCTAATGGAGGGTTTTAGCCCTTTCTAGATAGCTTCATATCTTATTCTCGCAATAGAAAATCTATCTCTTCCGGTTTGGGATAAATTTTCTACAATAGGAAACATTCCCCCCTGCCCATTATTACTTGCCAATTTACACCAATGACTACTTACCTAATTACTCTGAAATATCAATGTAAGATTACTTAGCACCCAATACTCCAGGTAAAAGGAGAATAAGAAAGAGAAAATTGACATATTGCCTCACGGGAAAGCAGGGTCATCCCAGCATTTACCCTTCATTGGATTAGGAATTTTTGTACAGTATGGAACCTCTCATCCAGAAAACCAGTTATGCAGTATCATTTTTCAATCAATTAAATTCCTTTTTTTTCACAGAAGAAAAGAATGTAAGGAGATTTTTTTTTCATATTTAGTGTTTTTGGTTTTCATTTTGAGTATTTCAACTAGAATTCAACATGTAAGCAATCAGGGAAGGTGTTTTATTTATTTGTTTTTTAAGTGTGCATGACTAAGTTTCCAAGAAGTGAAATACATTTACTACCTCCTCTTTAAGTATGATTATTATTTTTGATTTTATTAAGAGTTTTGATAGAATTTTTCTAGTATATTAACAATTAATTTTTAATTATTATCAAAAGTAAGATAGAGTAACATATATACTGTTTTATATTTTAAGTATCTTTTTATGTTGGTGCTGTACAGAATCCTCTTGCTGCAAAATAGAAAAAAAAAAAAGAACAAAGCACCCGATGGCGTAGAGGCTACCGGGAATTGGACGTGGTTAGACTTCTCTCTTTTACCTGTCTGTGTTCTAACAGGCATTTATCGCTAATACCTACGCAACTACTAAAAACAAATAGAGCCCAGTTGTCAGTATGAAATTTTAAAGGGAAAGAATGTGAATCCTCCCGCTGCAGCAATTAAAAAAGGACATGGGACTTCACTGCAATGAAAAACAAATGAACATGGCATGTGTTGTCATACAGAGGTTACCGGAAATTGGACGTGGGTAGGCTGGAATGAGATAGGCAGAATTCCTCCCGCTGCAGTGATAAAAAAAGACATGGGATTTCCCGCTACAAAGAGAAAAAAAAATGAACACAGGGCTGGCCAACGATCCGAGTTACCAAGAATTTGACAGTTGAAGTGTGCCAGAAAAACCTTGAGAATGAAGAAACGATTTTTCTCCCAAAGACCTAATCAAATGCAAAAAATGGCTGAAAACTGGACAAAACATAAAATAATTAAAGAACTTATTATCCAATTAATTTCCTTTTTTTTAATTAGCTTTTTCTTGTCCTATTTAGCCAGTGTGCCAAATTTGGTCCAGATTCGACGAACTGTCTAGATGCCTATAGCAAACAAACAGACAGAAAAGATTCCTCTTTTATATATATAGATTGAAATTCATTTTAACCAAGCTCGTGAGTATCTTACACATGGAAAGGATTACTTCTCTTCAGAAAGTAGCTGTATAATTAATATTTAGGAATGTTATGCTTGCATTTACACTTTGTAGTTTACGTAACTTTGTAGTTTTGTTACTACTGTATTATCCAGTGAACAATTAGATGATTTTGTGTCTACTAAAACCAAAAACTTTTTAAATCACCTTCATTTGGATGGGTTAAACTATTAATGAAGAACAAAAATAATTTGCTTCTCGTTGTGTGCAAGATCATCACAACTTATATTAAGATTGCAAAATATTCACGTTAAAAAGGAAATAGCCACACTAATTATTAGCTCTGCAGGAAGAAGCATATAAACATTTTGATGTATATATGAGTTGGTCATTTATTGAGTATAGTGTTTATACAATAACTTCCTCTTAGTCTTCTCTTACCATGACAGCCTCTGGTGGCCCAAGGCTTTTAATTAATAACTGATTAATTTATTTGTTCTAAATACCGTCCACTGTGACATTGAAAATGCTGGAAAAAATTTCACCAAATGACTCAATAAGGGACACCCTAATGTGAATGCTTTTCAATAAAGACAAAATGGTAAAAATATATAAAAAAGCTATTTTTGTATAGCTAAAAAATTAAGAAGTTTTTAAAAACTGTTTAACATTTTCAAATACTTTACTCATAAGTATGTTAAAAAGTTATTTATATTTTTCGAAAAGCATAGAAAAACTGCTACGTAAATTCTTTTGTTTGCTTTTTCTCTCTTCAATTACTTAAAATAAATAAAACTGAAGTTATGGAATAAAAATTAAAAGTACTTTAGATTTTCTCATTTAAGAGGGGGGGGGGGAGAACATTAAAATATTATTATTTAGAAATAATACCATGAATAACAGACTTTTTTTTTTAATGCATTTACCTCTAACCATGCAACTATAGTAGGTCCATTCCATAGAGCAAATGGAGTTCCAGCCTTCATAGATTCTGCTAACAACTCATGCCTGAGTGGGGGGAAAACATGTTCAGTTCAATTTTGTGTGAATAAAATTTATATATACAATAAAATAATTAGTCAAAACTGAAAGCAAATAATTACAGTTAATATATATATATATATATATATATACATATAATCAGCATTCCTGCAGCGGCTTGTCATGTATTTTATATTTTTTTCAGCTCTCAATTAACCTTACAAATATAGGGACAAATCTTGACTGACTTTGAGAATAACCACAGAAACACTAATAGTCTGTTTGCTATGCAATCACTAAATTTTACCACAAAAAATGTTCAGAAAAAATTCTGGAGTAAATAAAGCAACTTCTATTCATTTTTTCATCTTGGATGCAGCCACTGGGAGTTCATTTTAAAGAAAAGTTTTATATTTTAAAGATAGTGATAAAAAAAAAATCTTCGAAATATTTCATACACATGCCCTCTTAAACTCCCAGACACTATAATTGCCAAAGCAGCAAAAACTTTGGAGAATCCTATCACAGAGTGACTGTCACTCTCCTGCTGCCAGTTGTGCCAACCGGGGAAAATTAACATCAGTAAAATGCTGTGCTCATTTCAGTAAATTTCCACCTCACATCAGTAAAACTAAGTTCATTTTTAGTTAATAACTAGTGCTTTTGTTACTACAGTAGAGAGCCAGAAATCCGCACAGCTTGGGACCATGGCTTGTGCGGATTTTAGGATTTTGTGGATTTCGGGCCATAAAAGATAAATCATTACGTTTCTAATTTAAAAAAAGTAGAATACAATTACAATGAAATAAAAGCACAGTCAAAAGTATTTCACTTATATTTTCACATTAAATACAAAAGCATAGGAGAAAAAAAAAATATGTGAAGACTAGCAAAGCAAATGGTTTCAATATTTCCTTTTTCTAATTTTGAAAACATGTTCTATGGTGATTTGTTTTAAAATGTTATTTTTTTCTGCTTTCAGTTTTTTTCTTTTCCGTTTCTTTCTTTCTTTTATTTATTTATTTTTGCAAATTGTATATTATCATTAATTCTTGTTTCGTTACATAACTTTACTGTTCTAAAAATTTAAGGTATTCTACTCCTAACTTTAGACTTTTATTAAACGGATTTTATTAATATTGTTATTACCAAAGTTTTCATCATCATCATCAGAATCATATTTATCTTTGGATTCAAGACACTTTTCAACAATTTCATCACTGGCAGATGATTGCGAATTCATTATTTACATCGGAGAAGGAGTGCGGATTTCGGACGTTTGCGGATTTTAGATCGGCAGATTTTTGGCTCTCGACTGTATTTGTTAAACTAAGTTTATTTATTGTCAAAATTTTATTTAATTTAATTTTATGTTTAATATTTTCGTTCACAACTGAACTTGCTCTACTTAGTGAAGTCCTCCCCCTTCCTTGGGGGAGGGGGGGGGGGGTGTTAAAAATTTAAATTTAAAATAAGAATAACTTTTTATTCTTAGGGAATTGGAGCTTTAAATGAAAGAGTACTAAAGGAAAAATATTTGCTCTCAAGAGTAGGGCTGGGCCAAAAATTGATAAATACCGACATATCGGTATTATTTCAACATCAGATATCCGATATTCCCATTTTCATTTCATTGAAATCTCGAATTCGATTAGTTCAAAAATACAGGCCAGCGATAAGAAAATCCCGAGATCGATACCTCAAAGGGGATGTAGCGTATAGTGTGTCGCTCTGCTCGCGGAAGATATCTAGGCTCAATAGTAGTTATTATTTAACGATGATTTTGAGTGAAGGATATTATGATGTGCAAACGGCTATTTCAGCAGACAATAGAGCTGCTGATATTTGGTTGGATCGATAATATCAGATAGAGCAAATGTTTTATTGGAAATAATAATTTAATCTAAGCGTGGTACGGTGTACATTAATGGGAGCTGGTGCACGTAAAATCTGTTGCGGCTCCTAACCCTAGTAGCAAACGGTCATCGGTTCCTGAAATGCCGATGATCGGACAGGGAGGAAGCGCAGCGCGCGCCATGCAAGGTTCTTCATCGCGTCGGGGGCTCTTATCTCTGATTTTGCTTGGGCATGTCCTCTCCCGAATAGTAGGGTTGGATTATCGGCAAGGGGGGAAAATTGGGCGTAGAGCCGTTGTAAAGCCGATGCGATTGGGGTTATATTCATCTCGGAAGAGCAAACACCTTGCAACTTAGGATGTGAAGCCTATGACCTTTGATAAAAGTTTTAAACTGAACAATCGATAAAAATTGGGGTATATCCCAGCTAGATAAAATTTTTTAAAAGTAAAAAAAAAAAAAAAGCAAATTCGAACTTCTTCCTCTTTTCTTTGAATTTTAATGCTGCGATCTGAACTTTATTTTTCAAGCTTCCGAGACTTGGTTTCGAACTGGAGAACTAACGCTTGGTAGCCGGGCATTCTAACCACTAGACGGGGTCTGACTCATTATTGGCGAGACTAAAATTTGAAGTGATTGTTGTTTTAAGTTCGGAATTGGAACATTTAAGTTTCTAATTAAATAAAACTAGACTTTTCCTGTACACTACTCAAAATTAAAAAGATTTTGCGATTTCTATCCGTTTTAAGCATTTGGGACCTGTGTACGGCCGTTAAAAAAAAAAAAAAAAAAAAGTTTGTCTGTCTGTCGTTCTGTCTTTTCTTATTCGCACATCACGTAAAAGAAGCGAATGAAATAAAATTTGTTGACATGATAGGTGGTCACTTAACTTAAAAGTATAGGCTGCGAATTTTTAAAAATATTCATTATAATGAATATTTTAAAAATCTCAAATATTTTAAAAATCTCTCTATAGATTTTGAGATTTTTCAAAGATTGTTTCAAACTGCGTAAATTTTTGTTCGCACATCATGTAAAAGTGACTAAAGCGAAAGGAATGAAATTTACTGACATGATAGGCAATCACTCACCTTAAGCTATAATCGTCGGATTTTTAAAAAAAATTATATTTTGAGATTCTTTTCTGAAAATCATTTCAAACTGTGTAAATTTTTGTCGGCGCATCACATACGACTTAAGTGGATAAAGCAAAATTTAGTGACACAATAGGTGGTCGTACAATTTAAACTATGCCCCTAAAGTTTCATAAAATTTGAATTAGATTTTGAGAAAACTGTTCAAACTGCTTAAATCTCAGCTAGAAAATGTTTGCACTTCTTGTGCAAAAAATTTGCATATAAAGTGAATATTTTGAATACTTTGAAAAGTATACACTTTTTGTGCACAATTTTTGACAATATAGAATAATCACTTTTTAGTATGCATAAAAACTGTATATAATTTGCACAAAAAGCGTATGCTTTCAAAATATTAAAAAATATCCACTTTTTATGCACAAATTGTACACAATCTATACTTTTTTTGCAAAAAAAGTGAAGACATTTCTAGCTGGGTATATTCATCTCGGAAGAGCAAACGCCTTGCAACTTAGGATGTGAAGCCTATGACCTTTGATGAAACTTTTAAACTGAGCAATCGATAAAAATTGGCACATATATCGTTGATTTGCAAATTAGCTTGTTTATTTCTTTTATTGTATCAATTAATTCATGTACTTTCATATGCATATATAATTTTATAACTAAATATCCTTCCTTCAAGGCTGTTCTAGGGAAGAATGCAAGTTTTTGAATGAAATGTCATTAAAAATTTACACAAAGGAAAATTTCTTATATATATATATATATATATATATATATATTAATTTCGCTTTTTTTCAGGAAACTTCCAGAAATTTTAGTCGCTGACAAATTTTGTTTTAAAAGTCTCCCCTCTTTGACAGAGATTCACTAAGGCAAGGTGCCTTTTTAGCTAGCACAAGATAGATACATACAGGAGAACACGACAAAGCTAAGAGCAGGAAGAGGACAACATGATTCAGCATTTTGTCGCCTGTCTTGTCTTCCCGCATAATAGCTTAGCCACTCAGCAACCTTAAAACAAACATATGGTGTGCATATGATGCTCTTTGCACATTAATGAAGGAACGGAGATATCGAGCCGTTCAGCTATTTGGTAGAAAGACCGATATAAACCTGTTTGCTCGCTTTACCCTTCGCAATCTTGAAAGCGCCTATCAGATCTCAGTGTAAAGATTCGATCATTGGTAAAAGATGAACATACGAAAAATTAAGGATGATCAGTAATGATCAGGCGATGAATAGCCGATGCACCGATCATAGGCCTGGTAAAGCCCGAGCAAAGATTGCTGCTAGGGAAGTCTGCCATGAACGATGCCTCTGGAGGTATCTCATAGCTTAAATAAAGATCATGGTCATTCGAGCTGCCAGCCTTCGGCATCAAATCTATATGTATGGTTTATTAGCCTAATTACCATAATTAATTAACGTATATCTCTGAAACTATCCACCGGAGCGCATTTTTATTGATTCTCGACCCCCCCCCCTATGAAGCTCCCCTGTATTTTCAATTTGGGCATTTTAAACGCTAGCCGCCTCCGGCAAATTTCCACATGTTGGTGGGCCAAAAATTAATATTTACAGAACTATCTGATTTATTCCAGCATTATAAATTCGATCTTCTCCTTTTCATTTCAGTGAAATCTGGAAAACGGTAAAGTTCCAAAAATAGCGGCCGCCGATAAAAAAATACCGAAACCGAATTATGTCAGTTTTCCAACAGTGATCAAGCCTACTAAAAATTAACACGTCAATCAAGCATTCCCGAGTCCGATCATAAAATAGCGAGTCGGATTACAATACCGAATAAAGAACTTTGAGGGATTCGTATGGAGCCTGCAAATCCATAGCTGTCGGTCGGCATATTTTAATCAATTGGAAACAGTTCACTTTTTTGTTGTTGTTTACGGCGAGTTCAGATTTTGATGACAGTATTTGTATTTATATACAGTTTTTTTTTTTTTTTTAACTGAAACTTTTCAAACTATGTTTTTATTAATCAGCCATCAAATGATATGAACTGAGATATATGAAGGGTCCAGGGGTAAAACCACTTTACAGCCTTTTTTTTGAAAATGAGATAGTGGTGCCATCTTCTAGCTTTAAATGAGCACTATCACCGCTTGAATTATTTTTGGGGTAGAAACACTATTAAGGAAAAAAAAAAAAAAAAAAAAAAAAAAAAAAAAAACAAGCTATGGTATAATGAGCCAAGTTTTGGTGTAATGGGGAAAACCACTTTACTGCGGGCCCTCGAAGTCGTTTTTCTCAGAAGCAAAATTTTATTGTAAAGTCGTTCTACCCGTGGAACCTTCATATATTAATTTTAATTAAATAAAGTACCAGCAATTATTCATTAAAATCTGTTTTTGAATGTAGCAAGTGGTTTTACGGTTTGCTTATTTGATTGCTTACATTTCAAAAATACTAAAATTAAGTGTGAAAAATATCGATATATCGTGATATCGCGATATAAGATGGTATCGATATTGATACTTCAAATTCCAATATCATCCAGCCCTACTCAAGAGGGATGGAAAATGATTGAACTGAAAATCTGAACCTGCCCTTTTCAATGCAGCTTTTTTCTTAATTGGTTTCCTTGAGAGAGGAGGGGGAAAGGAGGTAAAAAATTACATTTAAATTCAAAATAGGAATCAATTTTTATTCTTACGGCATTGGACATTTAAATAAACGAGTGTTGAAGGAAAAGATATATTCTCTGCAAGCGCGTAGCACGGAAAATTTTTCCAGGGGGATTATATCCCAATATCCCCCCCCCCCCCCCCTGATTCTCTGGACTGATGGAAAAAGATTACATTGAAAATAATTAAGAAATTCGAAAATCACTAAACAATCTGTAAAATAACTCTTCATATCTGTACATCAGTAAATTAATACTAAAATCCGTATATTTTACGGATAATCTGTAAAAATTGGCAGGTATAATATGATGAATTGAGCTTTTGGCATGATCTCTCAATTTCCAAGTGGTATATTTTATATTAGTTGATTTTTTTTACTACAAGCATTTATACATGAGAAGGAAAAACTCTAAAAGCAAAGCATTTGACAGTGTCTTATTAAAAGACCTGTATCAATATGTCATATGATGGGAAAAAATTGAATTTTTCTATGGATAACAACAATTAAGTATAATCTGTTATAGATGTGGGAAAAAAAAAAAAAAAAAAAGATGCTCTTTTAAGTCATGAGCTGCTAAAATGCATGCATGTGTGTATGTACTAGGAATATTTCCAGATATAACAGAAAAATGTTACATTTTCATACATAGCAATATCTAAGTAAAAAAGGCAAAGCGTTGCAAATTTAATACAAGATTCACAATTATTTCTACAGCAAATTCAACAGAGTTGCTGCTCAAATTCCAAAATGAAATTCCCTGCATTTATCCTGCCTTTCCATGATCAAAAGTGGAGAAAACAGTGTAGTGCATAAACGGCATCTGTTCCTCATATTTAAAATAGTGGTCATATATATCGACCAATGCCATTTATGAATTATTAAATTTAATTAAATTAAAAAATGATTACTTATATATACATACATTACCCAATTGATTTTTAAAAAAGCTAATAAACCATTTGTATAAGTTATTTACGACTAAATGTGCATTTTTCTGAAGTGGGTAGGGTAGGAGGGGAAGCTTTATTATTTATTGCATTATTAGGTTCTATATTTTAAGTGTCATTAAATGTTTTCAAATGCCATATCATGCATTTAGAGAATATATTAATTCCAATCAATATTAAAATTACTAGCTACGTCCCCGTTCTTTGTAGGGAAGGAATCAAATGTTTTCCTAACTCATGTAAGTGAAATTAATTTCATCTTTATGAAATTTCAAAATCTGAAAAATTCTTTGACTCATGACATAAGCTTTGCTTTACGGATACTTACTTGAGATGGAATAGGGTAGCTGCAAAATGATAACACGCAAACTATATCAGCATTATTTGAGATTAAAAACAACTTAGAAAGTGTTTTGAAAACAAATTATTCACTTTCAAAGTGCTTCTGCAGGATAAACGTGTCTTTCTGGTTTAAGTTTTAAAATAACATCACACAGTGTGGACAACTTTTTCATTTTGTCTTCTAATTCCTAAAGCGTGAATGATGTGTAATCTCACTCATTTTGCAGAACACCTTGGCAAAACTTTACTATATAAAAAAGTCTTAAGTATTGTCAATATAGAAATAGCAATATCTACATGAAACATTCATTCTGTCATGAACTTTTTGGCTATCATAACTGTTGTAAAATTAAACCCTAGTGAAGTACAAAGAACGTTATCTTAAGTTTTTTTTATGCAATTTGAAATTCATGACATCAAAATAAAGCCAAATTAATGTATGATTAGAATTTAAAATACAAAATTAATTTCATATTTATCATAATTGTTACCATAGAAATAGAATCCATTATTTAGGACGTACTTAAAGGGATTGTTCCAATCTCCTCCCCGTGCCCAAAATTGTTAATAAAATTGTGCCCAAGTTTTGT
This sequence comes from Cheiracanthium punctorium, assembly GCA_038373885.1. Taxonomy (NCBI): domain Eukaryota; kingdom Metazoa; phylum Arthropoda; class Arachnida; order Araneae; family Cheiracanthiidae; genus Cheiracanthium; species Cheiracanthium punctorium. The sequence goes on from JAWZYV010015293.1 coordinate 469,826, forward strand.
TGACAAATAAAAGTTTTGTTTTTTTTGTGAAAAATTGTGCCTTTTCCAACATTTGGACACCCTCCGAATTATTTTCCAAAGTACAGTAATGTTTATTACTGCCACTTAAGCGGCCAAATTCAATATTGAAATAAAAACTGAGCGAATTTTTAGAGTTCTCAGTTCAGGAAAATACATATTATGAGACAAATAGACATTATGTCACATGAGTTCTAAAACTTCTCATTCTTAATGCTACTGCTGCTAATTTGCAGTTTTTCCTTTGCATGTCTGCAAACTTTTCAATTTACCTGAAGCTGCACATGCACAGTATGTTCTAACAGCAGATGCTACAAACTTTTAGCTTCCTACACGATGTTTGTTCTTTAATAAATTTATGCATTCTTTTACTGCAGAACTCTATTCAGTCCTTTCATTATTAAGAAAATGCAAACAAAAAAGCTTTTGTGTCAAAAACTTAACAAATCAACTAATTAAATTCAAGGTGTTCTACTTTAAATTTGTGTCTCTTAATTGATGTTTCTTTGTTGTTTAACTTTGAATAAAGGACTAAATGTGCATTTTATAATTTGACAATTTAAAAAAAAGAATTTCTAGTAGATAATAGGAAGCCATCGTGAAAATTCGTAAATGATGATTAACCTTAAATTTTAATCAATGACTACTCCTCAGGTAATCAGAAATATGAGAATATGTGGAATTACTTTGTGTGTGGCATATTGTTTGTTTGGAATAGTCTGTTATTCTGACTGTGTTTTGAAAGGGGTTTCAAACTCGTTACATCAAAAAGATGTGGATTTCACATGGGAAAATTCATTCTCATTTGAAAGTAGTTTTATTTATTTATTTTTTTAGCTAGCAGCTATTCAGTATCCATTGCAATGATGGCGAAAATCGCAAGCTTAATGTAAAACGAAGGCTTAAGCAGTAGCTGTTGTATTGAAAATCCTTCTTCACTTAAAATTCGTAAAAAATCTCCTAATTTATATTTCTCCCTATTTTGCTTTTAAAAGAGGAGGAAATGAATGCTCTGTCATTTGACAAAATATCAATAAGTTACAGACAGAATTAAAGATGCAACAGTTTAAAAACTATTTTACGAAAATTATCATCAAAGAGATCTTTCTTTTAAAAATTCTTAAAAATCGGCAAATTATGTCACATAGTCAGAACCTACTGTTTTTAAAAAAGAACTTTCTCCTCTATCTAATGATCCAAACATTGTTTTACTGCGAATGTAATTACCAGCATTATTACGTATCATGCGAGAAAAAATGCCAAAAATCTCAAAAAAAAAAAAAAAAAAAAATTCTGATTCGAATTCCGAAAAAAGTGATGTGTTAGGACATGTTCTAGTGAAGTTGTATGCAAAATTTGGTAGGTCTGCTACAAGCTGTCTTGGTGCCATGCGATCAAAAGGCATGCATAAGAAGATCGGAGGTCACATACCTACCTACATACAAAACCTACATAGTCCGCGACAAACTTTTGTTACTCTCGGATTTTATTATATAAGATTACAATCAATTCTGCAAAATAACATATTTATTTTTTTAAAAAGAAAGATAGCATAATTTTTACTATCGTCTAACTTTGCGAGTGTATTCTAACATACTTAATCTCTTATATTGATTGATTTCATGGGTGAAGGGGAAGTGTGATTTATATTAACAGTGAATGTACTTTGTGGCATAAATATAGTCCCATGTTTTAATTATTGTTTTGTACTTAAATCATAGAATTTAGTCTAGCTTCCAACACAGACAAGTCTCTTATTATAACTGCTGCGGAAAGCCAAAAAATTTAATTCTCAAAAATAGGAAAATGCATTTCATATCATTCCTTTACATTATCAACTTGTTCAAATTTTAACAATTATATTTGAAAATCTAATTGTTTGCTCATAGTTCTTCAGTCTTTTTCCCTTTTTTTATTTTTGTCGATTGTCAAAATGCCAAATGTGGTATGCCTTTTGCGAAAGATCTGGACTTTCAATTTGCAATTCAAAATTTGAGCTCCAACCACACAGTAGGAAGTGGAGAGGCAATTATTGGTTAAAAGTTTCAACTCTTAGGGTTACTCCATTATTTGCTACATGCAAGAAGTTTGGGGTGAAGTCACTCTCTTTGAAAACTTCTGTGCAGGAAGCATGCTTCTTTTCATTTTGATAAATAATAGTAGTAAACAGGTGAATCCCAATTTACTGACTCTTTGACTGGCTTCATTTTTACAAACTACGGATGTAATTCTGGGAAATCAATGAAGTTTGATCAAAAAGAAGACCAAGTTTTTTATTTTTATTTCATAATATTTATTTATTTAATTTTATTTTTAAGTGAGAAATCTGTTGTTTCTTAAACTGAAGAAAAAAAAAAGGAGAGGGGATGAGGTAGACTAGTTGAAAATTTCACCAAACCCCATTTTATATGTTGAGAAATATGCTTATCCTAGACTGATGTTTTAGATCAGCAGTTCCCAGCCTTATAACTTTGTTCATCCCCCCCCCCCTTTAACAAAAGCTAACTTATGGTGGCGACTCAACTCCCTCACACTTTTCAGCATGCATTCAGTCTTTTATTCTTAACAATGAACATTTAGTTTTTTATACAAAATGTTATTGATAAAGTTTGAATAAACATTTTAAACAAAAATAGATATCTTTTAAGTAAAAATATGAATAAATCAGATGTTTCTTAAAACATACATTGGGAAATGCTGCTTTAGATAATAGAAATAAAGTAGTATTTCAACATTTTAAATTGATTTTTTATTGCTCATAATCAGACACAGATGCTTTATCATAAGGGCGTGTATAGTAACCTTGGACTATGTTAATCCTTTGGGTGTGTTTTTTAATGTCTTTATGTACTTTCTTAGGAATATGAGAGTCAATTTTTTTCATATCATTTTTGAAGGCATAAAGAATAAGCAATAACAAAAATTAAATGCTCATTATGAGTGATAATGTCAGCCGCTATACTCCTTTTTCACATACTTTCTACTTCCAAAACGAATGATAATAATCAGATGGTTGTCTGTCTTGTTTTCATGGAATATGAGGGCTTAGGTACTTTTGTTTTACTACATTTTGTACCAAATCCATATCCAGATTAGGTCAATAGTGGCAGTACCTGCCAAGGGTGTTAATTTTTACCACAAACTTCCAAAGAGTTCATTTCTACCTTATTCAGGAGCCAATAAATGACAGCACTACTGATCATAAGCAGGGCTTATTAATTTCAAAGCAAATGCAAAGCAGAAGACCCCAAGGCTTAGTATCGCCACCCCCAGAGTTATCATTTTCATACATGTGATTACGCTGACAATAAATTGGCTGAAAATATTTAAAATGTTATAACTATGAATTCGAAGTGAAGACTAAAAAAAGCGATAAAAAATAGTTTAAATTTGAAATAAGAATAAATTTTTACTCTTATGGAACTGGTAGCTTAAATAAATACACACTAAAGAAATATTTGTTCTCAAGACGGATGGAAAAAGGTTGAAATTGGGATGCTGGTGCATACTTAACTAAATGGCAGGGAGAAAGGCTGGAAATTTGGTAATCTCAAAATAAACAAAACTCCAGAAAACTTTCATGAAAGGTAAGTTTTAAAAGATTAATATATATAGGGGAAGGGATTTTAAGATTAAAACTTTAAAAATTCATCAAAAAAGCATTTAAAAAACTGGGATTTTGCATAAAATCATAAAAACTGACAAAAATGCTTATATTTTACACTTAAAGAGTAAAAATTGACAAGTATGGAATTTAAATTTTGCCAAGCAAATTGGCGGAAGAATCACATCCATGCATTTTCTATTGAAACTTGGAGGGCATTGCGACTACGACATATTTAACATGCCCCAGTCGTCATTAGGGAGCATGGCAGTCTGGTTGGTCCCAGGATCGAATTCACAATCTTTAGGCAACGAGATTGATGCCTCTCCCAACTGGGCTGCTGCAGCCACAATCTGATGGTTTCTCTGAGATGAACTGCTTCCAGTTAACAAGCCAGCACTACTGAGAAAAGATTGAATGCCTAACAATAGCACAGCAATGCTTAATTGAACTTTATTTAGTTTCTAACGTGTTCAGAAGAGAGAGAAGGCAACGAGAGCATTTATCACATCTAGTTTTCTGCCAATTTAATGCTAAAATGAAACAAGAAGTATTTGATTATTTTACAAAACCATTCAAAGAAAATTATCTTCTTCACAAGTGAGATAGCTGGTTTTTGTTTGTGGCCTTTTTGATAAAGCTTTTTTGCTAATGAATTTTTGAACTCAGCTTAACTTTGGTTTCCAATGACTTTCCAGAGGCTCAATTTTCAGAAATTAAGAACTTCCAATATGATCAATAATGAATCTTTCCAAATACTTTTAAGGCCATTTTAGTTTTGAATTAAATCATGGATTTTGTCTTGATTATATTAATTTCAAAAATTAAGTTTTGTCTGCAGTAAAGTGACATGATGTTGATCTTTTATATATAGGAACATTGAACTTACTTTTTTTTTGTCCGACGATCATGGTCGGATTTTTGTCCAATGCCACCACTCATACCCACAGAATCTGTAACTGCAATCTCAGTGTCTAAGTAAGGGACTCCTTAAGAAAGTAAACAAAACAGATTAAACAGTATTACAATTATCCATTAAAACTATCAGTACATTAAATATTATATCATCTTCATTACTCATAAGAAAATATTTGTTAGTTCTCTGTTAAGATAGTTTTAATGGATAATTGTATTGTTGTAATGGATAGTTGTAAAGGAAAAGCCAGTCTTTATTTATTTATTTATTTTAAGAACTACAGTCAAAAATCTAGTGTTCATGAAATTTAACACAAATTGTGCTGGAAAAAAATTGTCTTGGTTATTAGGATAGCTATGTGTGAGGATATGTCAAGAAGGCATTTGAATATGACAGTGGTGATAATTTTATTCTTACAGTCCAGATTTCCAGTTACAAGTAATAAATAAAAACTTGAATGAATATTTTAACATGTTTGAGATTATGTAACTTAAAAATGTTTCACTACCAGATATTGCTTTTATAATATAAAGTACAACTATTAATTTAATTTGCATAGCTCATTTCTCATAAAAGTTTCCTATAAACCATGGTGATGTGCTAATGATAATATAAATCAGTAATAAAATTCTAAAAAGATAGAAATAGTATACACACCAATCAATAATGTCCTACTATCTGAAGAAACCCAAAACAAGGTGTGTCACTTAAGTTAATGGAATAAAACAGAAGAAACAAAATACAGCATTTTGTAAACATTCATTTTTTAATTCTGATTAACAAAAATTTTTTAGTACATTAACTAGGAAAACAAAGTGCTTTGACATTGTTGAATTCAAAGCATTTAAAAGATTCGTTAGTATATTTTATTTTTGAAAAATCTGATGTGGACAGCACATGATTTCCTTGCATGCCTATTAAATCAAAAATATTTTCGGCACACTTCATCTAAACTTATTTTGTTCGAAAGAGATAAAATACTGCAGTAACACTAAGGTTTAGCAATTTCTAGCCAAATCTTTCCGACATTGCCAAGCTGGGTTCAATTTGAAAGTTTTGTCTGTGATACTTAATTTGGGGATATTTCGCCAAAAGCCGGCAAGATTGAGATAGTTTGTGAGATTTTGGGGATGGCTAAAGTAGTAATTGAACAGAGACTTTCAGTGAATTGAATGTATCCATACACTTTAATGTATTTAAAAACATTTGGGTTACCCCGTAAATATATTACCCAGTCGATTGCAATCAAAAGATGCACAGTAAATTTTACAACAGTTCTAAATACAAAATTTCAACATTCTACGGTTAAAAGTTTTAGATTATGCAAAATACAAAATTATTTTTGGTGCCAAATTTTGAAATATTTCAGCAAAACTCGCCATGGTCAATGACAAATGACGAGAGATTTTGGGCATGGACCAAACAAAGACTGACTACAGATGTATATTGAAGATGTCCATAGACATTACTGTATTGAAATTCTTTTGGATGATCCTGTAAATAAAACTCTCCAGTAGATTGGAACCAAAAACGAGATGCACAACCAGATGTTACAACAATCTTATATATGAAATTTCAACATTCTATGACTAAAAGTTTCTGAGATATGAGAGTTAAATACATACACACGTATGGTGACTTTTGGCGTAATTTTTGAGGGAGGCACGTGACTTTGTTCAAACCATTGCCTAACTATATATTGCACTTGAAATAGATGAATGTCCCTAAAACTGCCATTGACGTAATGCGTTGGAAATCTTTTGAGTGTTCCTGTAGCAGAACTATAAATGATAAAGACACTATTTTTGATGGAGAGATTCATTTTTTAACCCGTAATAACATATATAACTTCTGAGCCATTTGAAATAGCCTAATACCTCTAAAATATGCTTTAATGAATGCCTACCTATAGAGAGTAATGTATTTAAAATCTTTTGGGCGGCCCTGTAGATGAAGTCAATTAGGACTAAAAGGGGAGTTGCACAGCTAGATGTTACAACAATCTTAAATATAAAATTTCAACATTTTATGACAAATGGTTTTTGAGATATGCGAGTTACATATGTATGTACACACATACAGACAGCATGGAAAAACTGGTCAAAATGCCAGCACTGGTCAAAATGACCAGTGCTGGCACGTTCATGACAAATGCATTTATATGAACGTGCATGATATTGTACAATAAGATGCATTACAAAAATTCTTAAAAGTAAATTTAGAGGAAGTCAAAATCTGTTTTTTTCATCAAAATCTTGCTTCTGCAATTTTTTGCAATCACATTACTTCTTTATACTCCATAAAAGGAAGTAAAAATCTGCAAAAGCAACATTTTTCATACAGTAATATTTAGTACATGTTCATATGAAATACTTAAACATCAACATCTATTATAACGACCCTTAGCAAAAGAAAAACATTTAGTAAAATTTCAGGAGAAAAAAATAAATGTATTTTAAAAAAATTAAAATTATATTATTTTGTTACAGCTTGATAGCATATATTACTGAGCTATTAAAAAGTCACACATAAACAATAATTCCTGTCAGTATTTTATCAAAGAGGTAAAAAATGGACAAAACATATTCTCCCCATTAAATTTCAATAGTCAATAATATCACTGACTTTTGCTGTATAACTCAAATTACAATAAATAAGTTTCCTTGTCATTTTTCATAGTATATTTAAGACTTAAAACATTTAAATTGTTACACTCTGACTGCACCATTAAAAATAATTAATATACACTTCTATCTACATATATTGTAATAATTAAAAAAAACTAAATACAGAAAAAGCTAAATTTAAAATCTGCTATTATTCATACTAAACTATTAAATACAACAATACTAGTGAAGAAAGAACTGAAGAACACAATCTAACAGATCTGCAACCACTACATATTGCTACATCTAAAGGAAGTGCCAGCACAGAGACAAAAGAAAGAGGTGGTGCCTAGATCGAATGAAAAAAAAAAATTGTGCCGAATATTATGTACAAATTTTTCAATATAATTTTATAGTCTTTAAATATGTCAGCAACAATAATTGATAATTTTTTAATTGATTCATAGACTTTCATCCCCATTATTTCATTAGATTTAGCCCCCTCTTTTTTATTATTATTACATTACTTTCCACATTGTAAACACTGTGAATATTCAGATATCTGAACCACTAAATAACCATGGCAAAAGCTTTTTTTAAAAAAGAGAGAGAGTGGGAGAGAGAAAGTAAAGAAATGGGTCAGGGAAATGACACAGTATCATTCTGAAAATACCTAAGTTATCAATACTTTAATAAAAGAAATGAACATCATTCATGAAAATTTGAATGGAGGAGAAAAACAAAAGCCAACACACCAGGAGATGTAACTCCATAGCCTTCCTTTACTTTTACTTTGTCTTTCTTGCTGAACAACTTTCCAAGGGAAGATTTGATGCCTTTCTTCTTCTGTGGTGTCCTATTCAAAGAATCCTCAGATGTAGAACTATGAGATGAGGAAGGGGAACTTTGGGATACTCCATCTAGCAAAAAGCTGCGGTAGGACATGTCGCGAGCCAAATCAGAATAACTACAGATTGGGGAAAATAAAAAGCCAGGGAACATCAACAAAAGAAAGCAACTAAAAAAAAAAAAAATAGGTAGCTATGCAAAATAAAAAGCAATGACTGATACAGAGGTAGGCATGACATGGAGGTGAGAGGAAAGTTATAATCAAACTGAACTATTCTAAAACTGCAGACAGTAACATTGTCAATTATATAAATAAGTGTTTTCAAAATGCAAAACAATTTTTACTAGGTGTAAGAAAAGATAGAGGTTTAAGTGTGTTATATTAGTCTATTGACAGAGAACTATTTATGTAATACATCGATTAGTATACATTAACTTGAAATAACTATAACTTGTAAAATAACAGGTACTAATCAGACTGGATGCAGGTTTCAGCCGAAAAATTTTCAGCCTTCTTTAGCAGAAATTCACACACACAGTGACTATGTGTATTCCTGCTAACAAAGGCTGAAAATTTTTCAGCCAAAATGTCTGTCCTGTCTGGTAAGTACTTACCACTGGCCATTTTAGGTACAGTACTTGTTATGCATGTTATTTTACAAAGTTTTAATTATTTCACATTTTAAGCACCAGTTTCTTCTTGAATGTTTCTTGTTATTTTCGATACATTAACTTGGTGCACAGAGAACTGTATTTCTTTCTTTCTTTTTTTTTTTTTTTAAGTACATGTATGAGGCAATATCTGCAGAATGTTTTTCAATTTCACTTTTTCCCAATTTTAGAATTTATTTCACCTTAATTAAGAATGTGAATTAGAGATAAACAATCTAAATTTTGCAATTATGAAGTTTATAAAGCAAAAAAAAAAAAAAAAAAAAATGTCTAAAAGACCATTTTTTCAAAATTGTCTTATGATGTCAAGAATCGTTTAAATCATAGTCACAATCCCATTAGCAGAAACCATTCGAGATGGCGGCAAGAGATGAAAATTATTTTAAAGCTTACAGAATAATAAAGTCAAATTTACATTAAAGTTGTAGACAAATTTTGGCTTGTGATCCTGATGCTGCAAATTGATATACAAAATTTTGCTATAGGAGTGACAAGTAATGCATTTTTTTAGTACAATTTTTAAATTGTCACATTAAATGAAAAAGTGATTCTCAAATATTTTTCTGTGCTAATTTTCAAAGCTACAAAATGCATTTCACTTTCTGTAATTGCTAAAAAACTTAAGACAGTATCAAGTAACAGTTAATTAACTTGATACTGTATCACATTTTATCTAACCATTTCCACACTCCTTATATAATTTTTAAGACAATGTATCACCTCATACAGTACAGTAAAATTTAAACGGCTAATGATTAGATAGCAAACTATTCTACTGGCCAAACCTTTTAACAAAATAAACAAATAATTTATTTTGGTTAAAAAGGTTTTTTTGTTTTTTTAAATCTCGGGAAACCTTTTGGTAAATAGTCAGGAGCAGCATGTTAATTTGCATCTTGAACATAATTTAACGCACAATCTGAATTATACGGCAAAAACTATAACGATAAACATGTAAAATCATGTATATAAAGGCTTTTTTCTAAATTATTAACCACACTTGTAGCACAAATTATTTTTTTAATACATTTATCTACATTATATAATTAACAAACAAAGAAGCTTTATTTTGCATAGTATCCATTCCTTAAGAGTTCAAAATAATAAGTAATTTGTTGCTTCAAAATAAATAATCCTTTTAAAAATTCGGGTTTGGAAATTGAGAAAGACAGCTTTTTTTTTTTTTTTTTTTTTTTTTAATTTTGAATGCAATAAGGCACTTTCAAACATGCCTTAAAGCCTTTTCCAAAATATACTTTTTAGGATGCAAAGGATCCCTGCATTTGTATTTTGTTTTCTCATCAACAACTTCACAAGTTAAAATATCAACCCCTCCCCCTCCCCTTTCCCTGAATAGACATAAAAACTGTGCAATTCTAGTTTTGTAAATATATGCTTATGCAACAACAAAAAAGTTGTTTGTTGTGTTGTTGTTTCAGAAGACTTAGTACTTTCTGCACTGTTGTCAAACTCCAAATGAGTGAACAGCTGCATATTAGTAAGTTTTCTGAAAAGGGATAGTAAAGTAAAAGTTAAACATCGTGAAACATGAACTGACTCTCCTAAAAGAATGCCCAATGCCAAACTTGAAATGCTCATGCAAGTGTAAACTAATTCCAAAAGTTCTCACGCTTCTACATAGTGTGAGGTGAGAACACAGGTGGGGAGGGTGTTCAGTGTAAATTTGCAGATGTTAAGTTGAATTTATCTTTTGCTCAAATTAACAATTTCAATTTCGAAATGTACAGAATAGAGACAATTTTTTTTGTAAACTTTGTAAAAGTATGATTTTACTATGTGGCTACAAGTCTTTTGATTTAGTGGAAATTCATATATCGTAAGACCAAACCATACAAGCAAGTAGATATGCAGCAATTGTTACGAAAAATACAAAGGTTCTCTCTTCAACTTATGTTAATGCAAACACAAACTTGATCAAAAACAATCAAAATATGGAACAAATAAGAAAAAACACATAATATTGTTATTTTGAGGAAAGAAAGCACAAGAAAGACAGGAGAAATCTGAGGGAGAGTTTTAAAAAAAAGTAAACTTTCTGTTCACACAACAAGGAAATAAAAGGAAAACATCAAGGTGAAAGAGAAAATGAATTCCTCTCAACAGTAAAACAGACAAACAACAGTAACATGAAACATCAGTTTTAATATTGCTATCATTTATTTTTTCCCTCCTTTTTCTAGTAACTATTAATTATGCTTCTCAAGTGTAAATTATTCTAAAATTGAACAGTTTATATATGTTCTTAAATTTTCCCAATTTATTTTAATTTTGAAAAAATGAAATAAGAATCAGCTGTGCTATACGTGTAAATAGTGAATACTGTACAAATAGCAACTTTTAGCTTTAAGAATCTAATCAATGTTGTTCAAATTTTAATTATCACTCAAAAAAGTAAATAAGTAATAAATTTGTTTTGATTAAAATTGATATTATAAGGAGATAACATAATAATCAAAATTGCCCTGATTCCATACATACACAAACAAAATAAATAACATAATAATCATTATTCATCATTATCACTAAACAGACCCCAGAAGAGCGAATATATAAGAAAACATTATATTTTTCCCCACAGAAAGATAATGTGATTGGCTTTAGAAAAATTATATTGAAAGACATTTCAACCAAATATTCATATGTACAAAATAATAGATATTGACTAATTTAATTGCTGAAAACTCCATACCAGGATCTTATTAAAATATATAATGTTAATACAGTGCATATATAAATCTAATAATACTTTGAAAATGTGAATATATTTATTTATTTTATGGAATCAGGGCAATTTTATAAAGTAATTTATTTGGAAGACTACTTTGATTTTCATAAACAGACAAAATAACTATTGTTGATACATTAGGACAAAGAAATGTCATTTAATTTCCTATTCATTTTAAGTTAATAGTTTTTGTTTCTATTTTACTAAATTGTAAGCACACCCCATTTGTTATAATTCCACACACATGTATACTATAAATTATAAAAATCACTGTTGCAAAATTAGAAATTTCAAAAAAAATGTACAATCACTGACTGCTGAAAACTTGGAAATGATTTTTAATGTTTCTTACAAAACAAAGCATATTTTAACTAAAGATTAGCATACCCAATATTGCAACACAGAAGCTATTTTGCAACAGACAACAGCAACAACAAAATAATAATAATGCTTATATACACAAGTAATATTTTTATGTTAATTCATACTTACAATATTATATTTCAATTAGTTAGCCACAAAATTTCAACGAAAAATCACAGGTTAGACAGAAATGAACTCAATTGCCTTTTAGAAGTCAGGGTTGTGAAAGTTATGTGGGACTTTGGACTTATTCCAAGACTTATTGACTTTTGAAGTCTCCAACTTGTCTGAAACACCCCTCCCCCATCTTCATCTTCTCCTCAGTTATCTCCTTTTGTTACTGAGAAGTTTCCAGACCAGTGTTTTTAAATATTGATATTGTGTTTGTAAAAACAGAGATATAACCAAACTTCATGTTTTAATAGATATTTTCATTTTTCCCCTTTATAGATGGTCCAAATGAATACTACTTTATAACAAAGAACTATGCTGTTTAAGAAAGAATATATATATATATAATATAGCTATATCATAAAATATTTGTAATATTTTTAGTTATTTACAATTAGCTTTTTAAAAGCAATAACAAATTACTGGAAATTTTTCTGTAGGCAAATTTTTTTGACACAGTTTTTGCCCTTTAGTTTTATCTCAGTAGAATTTTCAAGTTTTCACAATAAAAATGACTACTTTTTACTTTCCAGGGGTTAATGGAGCATGATAACTAAAGCATGATTACTTATACTTTATAGCTTTTTCAAATTCAAAACAGATAATTTGCTTCATACTGCTGAAAACTCATACACCAAAAGTGTACATCATCATTGCTTAACTGAATTTACCGATATATTGTTAAATGCCAGTGAAGTTCAGTATTCTAGGCTTGAGTTTTAAAGTACGTAATTTACAGATTATTTGTGTCACTGGGACATCAATTAATATGCATACTATAACACAAATAAAGAAACTATTCTAAGTTTAACAAAATATTCTTAAAGAAAAGGAGTTTAAAATTAAATGCTGTCATAAATTGTTCATACGAGTAATCAAATTAATAATTGTCAGAAATATAAGTCAATATATAAGTCAAATTAATAATTCTGGAACACCAGAATGAATTTACACAAATTTGGGGGGGGAGGAATTCCCCATACAGAAATTTTATTTTGTTAATCTAACAGCTACAGAACAACAAATACCAAATCTGTAAAACTCATGGGGTGGGGGCAGCTGATGATGATTTTCTAGTTAATTAAACTCATTTTCATTGTGTGGTGCTTCTTCCATAAATCAAAGTAATTCATAACCTTTGATTGCCTACTCATAAAAATTGGTTTTTTACAGTTTTACTTAAAGTTACAATTAGTGAAAATGAGAAAAAGATACAAAGAAATGTTAATTTAATTTACAGGGCTGTAAATGACTGAATCAACCTATGAACAATTTGGGGCACTAAAACCAATCAATAAAACAGATTTAGGCACAGGTCATTTCATTTGATATATAGGAAATAAATAATGAAAATTCTGATAATGTAATAACCATTAAAATACATAAATATCAAAACAGCTTAGCTAAAGATCTTGTAATAAGGTTACTACAGCAATTTAAAACAAAATTGTAAAATGGAAAATTATACAACTTAAGTGACTATTTTTCTTACTCAACGATTAGAATTGAAATGAATATGATATCACAAATAATACCTAATTATTTGACTCATGACATAAATTTTGCATTGCAGAAACTAACCTAAACTATGTGCAGCACAATCACAAAAATTATATGAGTGTAACTTGAAATCTAAAATGAAAGAATTTAAGATTTTGTGAAATAAAATTACTCACTATCAAAATGCTTATTTCTACAGAATAAACTTTTGCTTTTTAGGTTTAAGTTTTAATATTACCCATTAGAAATAATGTACCATGATGTAGACAACTGTTTTATTTTGTCTTGTCATTTGTACAGCTTGAACAATGCTTAAACATGGTGATGCTGCAGGCAACCTTAGTAAAATATTACCTAACAAAAAGGTCTTAAAATACTGTTCATATTATAGATATAAAAATATCTGCATGACATATTCAATGTTTCATGTAATTTTTGATGCCAAAAAGGCTTTTATTGCTGTCATAAAAGTAAATGCCCATAATGCAACTTTTGCATAAGAGCATGTTATCCTCACTAAGCTTCAATGCAATTTCAATCTCGTGATATCAAAATGATGCCTTCACTTGCATTTTGTACTTAAAATATAATATGAAATCAGTGATTTAACACAATAGTTACCATAGTAACAGATTATTGTCACTTAGGTTGTCAAAGTCAACAATATACAAAAACTGTCATAATTTCTAGAGTGATGTTTCATGTAGCGCAATTCTAAAGATTCCACAAATTCAGATTAGAAGGACTTTGTCAAATGTGTGTTTTGTACTCTCAGAAAGTGTATTTTGGAAACTGGAATCAGATTTTCTGGGACCTTCACACTCAAGCCCTACAGTTGTTAGTTTAGTTTGTTTGTTAGATTAAGGCAACGCTACACAGGGGCGATCTGCCAAGGATGGGGGGTGCCTTGGTAGGAGGACTTTCTAAGGGGTTCTAACGTGTATTCACGTTACATCTGGAGAAAACCTACCAAAACTCCAGACCGTTCGATCAACAGCCATGCGATGGGACCCAAACACGGGACCATCACACTTCGACCGTCTACCATTTTCAGTGGCATAACCACTGTGCCAGTTGTTAGTTTAGGAAAATGGAAAAAAAAAAAAAATGAATGAAATAGAACATTAACTTTTACTGGCACTTTAAAAATTCTTAGATTTTTTTCTTTAAAGAAATTGTTGCTACTTTCTAGCTAGTGATTTATTTACTTCGCATGAGTGGAAACATATTTCAAAAGAGTTGCATATGCATACTACACATTATCCCTAGTACAGTAGGCGCCGCTTAATGTAATCTCTTTGGGACAGATGGTATTTGATAACAATAACCGACTGATAACAATAAACGAAAAGTATAAGGAAACACAAAAATTTAATTTTATTATGCACTAAGTAACATTTATTTGTGCAGGTATAAATTTAAGTAAAGGTTAATTCAAAAGATAGGTTAAACAAATCGTTAAATTCAATTAGTGTTCAAGCTACCAGAACCACTTTTAAAGTTCTGCAAAAAAGCACTGATAGCATTTGTAGGTAAACTAATTACAATTTAACAGGAGTGTACAGGAACAATTAGAAAATCTTCTAAAGTTGTCTGCCTCGTTTTTTGTCTCAGCAAATTATTGATAAAACTTTCATACCTGTACTGTTCTTGAAAGTCCTCAGCAGTGCCTCTGTGTTGCACCCCAAGTCTCAAGACATGACGCGCCTCTCTCATTCCAGTAGCACTTTGAGGATTCTGGATGTTTTCCACATCGGTTTCATCTTCATCTTTTCACCATTTACCTCAATGGAATAGATGCAGTTCGGCATACATCTTCATCAGTCATTGTCACACTCACTTGAACGTTCTTATCTATAGACATCCATTCTGCAAAGTCAATTTCAGTCATGTCGGATGGTACGAGTTCGGCTTCATTGAATTCCGATACACCATTCATACCTTTGTCCGCTGTAACAAATCCACCATGTGAGAAACAGTTTTTAATTGTTTTCTCGGATACTCGATCTCAAAGCATTGCCAAAAGATGGAGGGTCTGAAGGAGATTCGTCTACTTTGCTAATGCGTTTGCATTGAGCTGTTCTGTACCTCTATACTTTCCAAAACTCTAATGCGCATTTCTCCACGGTAACAGGCTTTCATCGCACGAATTATTCCTTGGTCACATAGTTGGATAATTGCTATAGTGTTGGCAGGTAAGAAAATAATTTTAATATGTTTCAATATGACATTTACATCGTGGGCACGACAGTTATAGATGAGTGGAACGATACTGTGATCCAATTCTTTGTCCCACTTAATAAGCCATTCACTGAATAGATCAGCTGTCATCCATGCTGTTTTATTTGCAGCATAATCCACAGGCAATTTCTTAACATCCTTGAAGCATCTTGGCTTTTTGTCTTTTCCAATAACAAAAAGTTTTTTCTTCTGTCCAGTCATGTTTGCACAACAAAGAACAGTTATACGTTCTTTTGAAACTTTGCACCATTTAGAGTTCTCGTTTTTGAAGAGATACATATGTTCTGGCAAGGCACAAAAATAGAGTCCGGTTTCATCCATGTTGTAGATATTCTGGGGGGGGCATAATCGGCAATTATCTTAGGCCATTCTTCAGAAATCCATTTATTTGCAGCTGGAAAACCAGCATACTTTTCTTATCCGTGTATGCGTTTAAACACAGTGTTCTCTCTCTTTTTTTTTTCCAGCGATTAAACCACTCGTCTTTTGCGATGAAATTTTTTTTGCCCATCTTAGATGCGAGATCTTCAGCTTTGGGTCACATTAAAGGACCATTTATACGTGCATCCTTTTCCCTAACATTGGCAAACCGCAGTTTCAAAGCAGATTTCACTTCTTCATTTTTCCCAGTACGTTTTCGCTTACAGTTCAAATTTTCATTTAACTTCGCTTTGTTTTCAATCTCGTCTCGATTCTTAAGAATTTTACAGAGTAGTGGCTGAGAAATGTTTACATTAGCAGCAGCATTTGTTTGACTCATCTTAGGTAAATTATCAAAGCGCTTCGAAATGTCAATTTTGTCCTTAATTGTTAAATCATTATGTTTTTTTCCCATTGCTAAAATGCTAAGTGCAGTTAAGTTTTAACTGGACAAAGAGAAAAAATTCTAGACCTTACAATAGGCTGGACGGCTTGCTCACGATAAGAACAAGAACAGCGACAGGAGCGAATAAGGAGACACAGCGGAACCTGCTTTTCCAGTCTACGAAAGGTCATATGGTTTTGGAAGCGTCAGTTGTGGAAACTGAATGCAGGGAAGGAAGGAAAAAGAAAGGAAATCGCCACCTGCCACATGTCCAAACTCGAAATTCCTTCATCAGCCAACAAAAGGCATCCACTTTTGGTTACAGAATGGGTGGAAAAACAAATCGAAAATGGTAGGGAAAACTGATAACAATAAACGAAAGATTTGATTACAAAAACCGATATTTTTAGCATGTCCGTTCGGGACTTCATTATTCTGATAATATTAAACGAATGATAACATTATCCGCGATAATATTAAGTGGCGCCTACTGTAGATCTGTCAGAGCTTTCAACTAATGCACAATAACAATTCCTTATATTTAAATGTGGAATTATTTAATGCTTTCAGTCAAGACAATGCAAATGAAAAATTTTTGAAAAACTGAAAGTTTGTATCAAAGTCTCCACCATCAGCAAACTAAATTCAAACTATTGTTTTACTTTAATATTTACTTAGGGGGGGGGGGGGAATTGAAATATGACCATGTTCAGAACTTCCTTTGCAACAAATTCTTATTTTTACTGTAACTGCCTGCCTGTAATATAACGTACAAACATACAAATACAGCTCACACTTTCCCCTTTTACTTTTCAAAACATAAATTTTAGGACTTAAGAAAAAAAAAACTTTTAATATATTAAAAAATTTCTGAAAATAAAAATTGTATAAAATCCTGCTAATTTATGGGTTATTTAAATGCAATATAGGTGGTGGCGATGTCATTATATACAATATATTGTCTTGGCGATGTAGTGGTTCTGATTTTGTTTTCTTGTCCTTTTTATTATGAAATTATCTAATTGTTCCAGATTTATAAGGTTCATTAATATTTCCCAGTACTGCTTCTATTCTATTTAATTGTCAGGTTTTACAATACAGTAATATGGATCATTACTGAACTGAAAATTAAGTATAACATAAAAGGAAAAAAATAAATAATAAGTAACAACATAAATAATTAAGAACTAAAAACAAAAAGAAATTATGTAAGTAAATATTTAATAACTAGAAGTCAAAGCTTGTTGTGGAGGCAATTACAATGGGCGCTAGAAAAAAAATTTGCAAGAGCATGTCTACACTCAATATATTTAATCTTCGTCCACCTAAAATAACTTCATATTAATTTTTATTATGTACCCAAATCAAATTTTATGCTCTTCTGGAAACAGAAGCAGAGCATGAGCAGAAACTTTTGGCATGCAAAACGATTTCGTTTTGTGTACACAGCCTTTCTTATATGCATTTAAACGATTTATTTGTGGGGGGGGGGAAAAAATTAAACTATGTAATCTGGAAAAACTATTTTAAATAAATTGGAATCACACACTTTCCTTTTAAAGCCTGATGACTGTGATAAATGTGACGTCATATCGATTGCAACAGCTCATTTTGTCACGCAAATGATTCACTTTTTTTACTCTCGAAAATAAAATGGAGCTGAAAAGAGCAAAAAATCACTTAAAAATTAGGGAACTGATGGATTTTCAGATTTTTAAGGTAGATTGTTCTTTATATTTTTATACATAATTATGAAAAATTTCAAGCAGATTGTATAAAACAGTGTGGATGTTATTATACTTTTTTATCTTTTTGAACTTTTTAATCTTCTTTGAGTAATGGCAGTAAACATTTATATTGAAGTGGCTGCCCAGAATGGTTACAGAATGAGTCAGTGATCAGCGTAACTATATAGTAGGATTGATTAAAATGAGAGACAAAAAAGAAATAGCAAGAATTATATTTTAAAACATTCTTCTGAGCATCATGAAAACTATTCTTCAAAGCATGAACAGAAAACAATTGTTTCCAGATGGTCAATATTGCAAGACGAAATTCATTCAATAAAATATTTGGCAATTTTTTTAAACATGCTTTCCCCTACATTAAAAAAACACTGCAACCCCTTTATTTTTTTAAGGGAAATGTAATACAATATAACACATTCAATAAAAGCAAAAACAATGCATAAGCAATACCCAACAAAATAATCTTGCGTAGAAATAGGCATTGGAGATGACAGGGATGTCATAGCAGCAGAAGAATGCGGAAGATTATAGCCAACATTCCTGAAAAGCAAATAGCTATTAAGCACTGTTATTTGGACAGAAAAAGAAAGATTTTTTTTTCTAAAACATTAGTTACACTGTGAATAAAAGTAGACTTGCAAGCTGCACACATACATAAATAGTACTTAAATTAAGAACAAAGAAAGAAAAGCCTGTCAGAATTCATAGTCTTTACATAAACTTTTTTGTATATAAAATGTAATACAATTGACAAACATTTTAAGGATAGCTTACAATGTGAACCCAAAATTCACTATAACATATTAAACTACATTGAGTAAGATGCACATAAGAATAAAACAAAAAACTTCAATGTCATTACCAGATCAATGGGCTATAATTATTGACTCAAACACTACACTTTCAGTTACCAAGTGTTTTCTCATGATATGCAACTACTTTTTGTGCCATGCATTTTACAAGGAGTCATATGTTTAAAAAATAGAAAAAAAAAAAGCTTTGACCCTGTATACGAAAATTCAAATTAGTAAAGTAAATTGACAGGGGTCCTCCCTAAACTAGGAGTTGGGGTGATGAGATCTACAAGCACTAGGAGCACAAGCACTATGAACCTTGTCAATAGTAGTGCTTGGCAAAATTAAAACCTAATGAGCAAACTTGTCAATAATTTTTAATAAAATGTATAATAATACATGTAACTTTTGATAGAGCTGTTAAAATTCCAGCCTAAATTGGAAATATTATTGAACTTTTTTTTAAAAAAATCAAAACTATAGGCAAACATGTTAATTTGCCATCTTTTAATCATAAACAACAAAAAACTTTCTAATCCTAGTAGATTTAGCAACATTTAAAAAATAAGAATAATACTACACTTTTTAGCCACCAAATAGACTTGGCAAATTTACAAACCTGGTTGGTAAAATTATTAACTTTTAAACTATAATAAATTTTCTAATTGTGGTAATAGTGCGAGATACGGTATTAGAAATATATACCCTCATCTGTTATTTAATAATGATAAAGAACATATGCTAGATAATGCATCCATTGATACATCGCAAATAGGTTGCCTAGCTAAATTGCGTACTGATGATATTAAGTAATTAAATTTTTTCGATCAACTACCTCATCTGTTATTTATGAAAATCGAGCATTAGTTGAGAGAATATGCCCCAACAAATTGAAAAAATATGGGTTGCCTATTTTCTCCTCTGCCCAACTATGGGGTTACCAGGTACAAAGAGGCCAGTAAACGTTGTTAAAATACCCTCATCTGTTATTTAATCGAACTATGCATCAAACGAAAGGTTATTTTATTACCAATCCAACCGTAGTAGGTTGCCTTATCAAAAAGCTGGCTGAATCCATGGTTGCCTAGATTTTAGATGTAGTGAAAATACATCTTTCATAATTATAAAAAATTTTCAGTGCGGCGATGAGAGAAGCGTAGCACGCAACTCCATGCGACAGACAAATGCAGCGAGTTCTTTTTAAAGAAGATTTTGCCGATAGTGCAACCACGTTCCATTGATCAAATACTGGATTCAAGTGAGATTAAATATTAACACGATATCATTTTTTTTTCACTCACACGTTCATTTATTAGCAACTATACATAAATATAAAATATGTATTTTTACTTTTTTTTGTTCAAAACGTACATCTTTCAAAAGGATATTTTCCGATCGTGTAAACACGGATTAAATACTGATGAAAGTCATATAAAATAAAATATCACAAAATGATACCAACCTTTTTTTTATTCATACGTAAATTTAACAATAGCAAAATGTCTCAGTAAATTTTTTTGTGTGTAAAAACGTATTCCGATTCTCATTCGTGAGAAGTGCCTATATGTCAAAATCAAATTCTAATTCTTCATCATTTTCTTTTTGTTTTGATTCTCTTAATATATCCTCAACTTGTAAGGGTGTTGGGTCACCTACGAACCATGCAAGCTTCAAATAGCCATCCAAAAACCACCCACAATCTTCAGGATTTAGTTTGATGCAGCATGCATCAATTGCGTACCGTCATATTGAATTTACATAGATTGTGCGCAAAATTTTCTGTTTGAGTGAGATTCAGCATGGTGGAATCAGGTTGGAGTCGATCCTTTAATCTTGTTCATGAAATGCTGTTTGTCTTTGTTTATTGCATATGTTTTTTGGAACAGCTCATACCTAGCATCATTGATGTTATAACATTGCATGATCCTTTAAAGGGTAGTAAACTCCTGAACACGCTCAATTTTTTCTTCCAGGAGTACATCTGCTGGGTCCGTCAATGATGCGAATATTTCCTGAAAATCCGTTATCTAAAAATATTTTAAAAGACTTGAGTTTCCCTTTGTTATAAAGTGCAGCTGTATAATCCCAGCCCGTAAATGCGTGGAAAGCTAGCAGACCCAACCATAAAGTAGGACCCGATTTCATCGCAAGCTCAATACAGTTAATGCAATCAAGATCTTTCTTATTGATTTTCTTTGGCGATAAACCCGCCAACCAAATTTGCGTCTGTGGAACTTTCTGTATAGTGGCCAGTAAAATTATCAAGACATCTGTATCATTCGCTTTGACCAATATTTTTGAATTGGGTGGCGTTTTTGAATGAAGCAAAACATTATCAGCATATCTACCTCTTCATGCTGACATATATAATCTTCTTTACGTTTCACGAAGTGATTCCCGATTGTATGGTAAGAAAAACAGTGTTATCCAACCGTTATATATATATAATTTTTTTTTTTTGAATTATTGACACTAGATTATCATTTTCCCAGCTATCAGCCAAGAATTGTACCAGGCTTCTTTAAAATGGTACTTTTTGAGATTTCCAAGAAAATCGCTAGGTCTTGGTTGAAGAGGTCCTTGGATGACATACGGTGTTTTGAACTCCAACTGATTTTGACGTTCAGTCTTTCATAGAGGGTGTTAAGTGCCTATCAAAAATTATGTGTATTTCAGAGGCGTTAGTTGAGCACTATTTTATTAAGATCCATTCAGCCACCTTGCCAAATGTCTGCGGCATAGATGATCCGATAACATTCAAGTAATAAAAACCGTCTATTTCATCGATATCGATACCGGTATGCTCAACAGTTTTGACACTGGACTTCAATATACTTGGGCTAGTTTTGGATTTGTCATTTTTTAGCAACTCACCAGTACGCAAGAAAAGAGTAGACGGCGCAAGCGCAAATGGAAACGTTGAGCAGTAGTACTCCATGTTGATGTCTTTCTCAAGACTAATCGCAAGTAATCAGGCAAAATGTCTCTTTCCATTTTAAGAACGGCCTTTTTACTTTTATATTTGTTGGTTTGAGCTTTGACGGCAGACTGTGAAGTGAAATTCGGGATTTTGCTCCGCTTTATCGGTTTTTCGAACCTTTCGGAAATGGAATTACATTCTGAAATAAACATCAATTTTTGTTGATTTCCAACCGACTTAATGTTGATTAGAAAATCACCAGAAGACGCTGCCTTACCAGTTGAAATATTAAGAATAAAGAGAACATTTTTATCGATACTCTCAATGGAGGGATTCAGTGTATTTCTTATAGTCTCAATGATACTCTGAAGACTTCCGTTATCCTTTTCGATTCGACTTTTCTGCAAGGCAAGCAGGGTCCGATTTGCAGAGTTCGGGGCTCTGGGCAAAAGCTTCATTGAGGGCCCCTTTTTTCGAAAACTTTTCTAAAATGTACAAATTTTTAAACTTAAAAGAACAATTTGGGGCCCCGTTTTGGTAGGGGGCCTGGGCGCTTGCCCTGAATGCCCTCCCGGAAATAAGGCCCTGAAGGCACGACTGGTATCATCTTTTTGCGATAGACCGAATTGTTCTTTAGCGGTAAATACAATTGGTCTTTATGCTGTGTCTTTATGCTGGTCTTTATGCTGTGGTATTTTGGTCCTTATGCTGTGACTAAGTGCCCATCTTTGTTTGGCTGATATGGACTCTGCGGCAAAATTATGTGTTAACTGATGTGAAGCATCAGCATTAATGGCCTGTTCTAACGTTAAGTCATTAGGTAATACAGAGAAACCAGATTTGGTACGTTGGATACCAAATGATCCTCGTCTAAATTCAGATACCATCCGCGAATTGCTGTTCTGCGCCTTCATAAAATTACTGACGTACATAATGGAACATCTGGCATAATTTGGCTGGTTCAATGAAAAGAACAAATTGGATGTGCTGTAAATAGAGTGTAATAGAGTGTTGTAATAGAGTGCTCAAAATCACTGTACTGGATGCTTCTTGAAAATCGAAGAAACGAATTAATGAATTCACAGTACTGGAGATAGTATTGAGCCGACTTTCTGTGCTCACCGAGCAAAGTTTTTATGTGCTATTCCTTGTACCCATCTACGATTTTCCCCAACAAGTCAGTTTGGTAAGCAACAAAACTTACAATTTGATCCTTCGAAATCTGTAAAAGTTCATCCAGCATCTCAGGATATGATTCATGCTGCGACAAATAACCTCGAAGTGAGTGTTGCCAGAAATGTCTTCACATAAATCGCTAGAGGTTGATAAAAAAGTATCAAAAAATTGCAAAGTTGATGTTACAGTATGACGTCATATTAAGAATACTTAAAATTCATAGAGTCTAAAAAAAACCCAAATTTAGTAGCATATAAATGCTTTCAAGAGAAGCAAATATTGCAAAATGTCTCAGAACCTGGCAAATTTTACTCTTAAAATCTAGGCAACCATGGATTCAGCCAGTTTTTTGATAAGGCAACCTACTACGGTTGGATTGGTAATAAAATAACCTTTCGTTTGATGCATAGTTCGATTAAATAACAGATGAGGGTATTTTAACAACATTTACTGGCCTCTTTGTACCTGGCAACCCCATAGTTAGGCAGAGAAAATAGGCAACCCATATTTTTTCAATTCGTTGGGGCATATTCTCTCAACTAATGCTCGATTTTCATAAATAACAGATGGGGGTAGTTGATCGAAAAAATTTAATTAAAAATTGAATTCTTTAATATCATCAGTACGCGATTTAGCTAGGCAACCTATTTGCGATGTATCAATGGATTCATTATCTAGCATATGTTCTTTATCATTATTAAATAACAGATGAGGGTATACATTTCTAATACCGGATCTTAGACTATAAATAGAAAAATTATAAAATGAAACAACAAATGTCTTCAACTTTTTTTTTTTTTTTTTTTTTTTAAATAGAAAATTCCGATACATTTGGAAAAATTATTAAAGTTTGTTTTTTAATGAAAATTGTTGTATTTATACTTTTAATTTTCGTGAACTTGAAAAAATTACTAACATATACGGCAAAATTAAGGATGGCTGGGAGAAAAGACAAAGATTTGCAATTGCTATGCAAGATGAGACAGGTACATTTTTCATTACTGCATAGGAATTTTGAGAGACAAGACAAAATAGCCTTTATTTTCGTGAAAAGTACCCTAGTTTTTGTCTTACAATCTCATTCTGAGGTAAACTTATTATACTTAAAAAACAAATAAGCAAATAAAAAAACCATATTACACTTTTAATTTAGATACACATAGAAAATTTATTAACTTCATAAATTTGTCAACCTTTAATAGCAATGATAAAACCATTCTAGTAAGCTAACAAAACTACACTTATGTTTTTGCAATAAAATGAACTTCTAATTCTGGTAGACTATGTGAAATAGCAAACCTAATGGGCAAATTTGTTAATTTGTTTTCATTTTAAATCACAAAATTCTATACACTTTTTGCTTAAAAGAACATCCATCTACTATATTCATGGAAGATTGATCAATGTAAGTGTCATTTAGCCATTATAACTAAAGTATGAAAGAATAGAACAACGAACATTTTAAAAAGACTTTTTACAAAATTTAATACCACAGGGGAAAAAAAGTGAAAGTGTGAATATTAAATTCAACAAAGGAAAAATTTCTTTTTCATATAGAATTTGATTAGAAGTTCCTTTACTGAACTACACAGGATGTTTCTAAAATAACCATCAAAAATTAGCCAAAAATACCAAAATAAACATCTTTTATAAAGGAAGAAATGTGAAAATTAATGCATTAGGTGCCAGCATGCAGAAAAGTATGAACAACAGGTAATTGAAAATGATAAGTTAAGAGGTAAAAAGAAAAGTAAAAGCAACCTTTACTAGTAATCTACATAGATATTACTTTTGCAGATGCATGCAGTGTCCAAAATAAAAAAGCCTGTGATCTTTTATGCATACATTTTCAGCAAGAAATGCACACAGAACAAATACAAACGTAATAATAATAATAAATTTTTCATTTTCTAAAATTCAATGTGTGTCATTGTAAACCAAATGGTATCCTATTAGTTGTGTTGCATAACTTAAATTCCAAAAATTTGGATAAGAAACATTAGAAAGATAAAACATCAATCAAAATACATGGAGATGAACTATTCATACATAAAATTATATAGCTATCTTATAACAAAATTTAAAATAATACCTAATTTTGTTGCAAAAATACTTCTAATTGATCTGATGTAGCTATAGAACTTCTAGCATATTTCTAGATAAATACTGAGCATAACATAATGAACTTTCATATATGTAATTTCATGTCTTAGAACAACTTCAGATATTTCAAATTCAAATGTTCTCAGGTTATTCAGCCTGATCAACTTGAAAGGAGAAAAAAATTGATCTTGTGAATTGATCTCGTGTGAGACTCAGGCGAAAAGTCCTGACTTAGCATGCCTGCTTTTATAACAAAAATGTGAACCTCTCAATGATGAGCATGCGCATAAATTTTTAAGGGAATAAATATTTACTACCATTACATATACATATACACTAAATAAATCATTGCAAATAAAACTTTAAAAAATAACAAACCTTCTCAATTCTTCTGAACTATCTGCTGCAGTTCGAGCATCTCTAAGCATTCTTGTTGATAGTGAAGGTGTTGTGCGGGAATCAAGATCACTTCTTAAAATTAAACGGTTATCATCTTTAACATCTGCTTGAGTCAAACTCTGAAATCATTACATGGGACACATATATAAAACATGTGATGTGTATATAAAATATTTTTAGCCACAAATGTAACAGGTACGCACATAGCATTTCAACTAAAGAAATACTGAAATAAATGTATTTTAATAAAAACACTCAAAATAACTGGTTATTAAAACATAAAATAATAAAAACTTTGTAGAATAATACCATAAAGATTACTTGAACAGCCATACAAGTCCGTTTGGCAATGACTAGTTCATCGCTTGTGTTTTCTGTTTACTTTCTTCCCATTCCATGTACCTGACTTCAAGTGAGGGATACTGAAGAAGATCAATAAGTTTTTGATCAAAACAGCTGTATGGCCATTCAAGTAACATTTATGGTGTTATTTTACAACGTTTTTTTAAATTATTAAATGTACTTCAAATTTTTTTATTATTTTTTTAAGTTGATTCACTGTACATTATAAATAATAATTGCAAAAAAAAAGTTAAAATATCTAAATATGGGTCAAAAAATATTTTGGTCACAAACGGCACAGCCATCTTAGTTGTATTGGGTCTGCATTACTTCCTCATGCAAGTAAATCATTTGATACAGCATCAATACTTGTGTGTGCCATGTTATTTACAGTGCCCCAATTGTTGAATAAATCTTTAGTGATCCCCAGGGAAAATTTTACATTTTTATGATCCGCCATTTTTTTAATACTGTCGAAATCTATTGATATTTTAGTGTTCCGGTCGACATGCCAAAAGAGCCATGCTAACTCTATTGAATAATGGTCATTCTTAATTAACTTTATTTTCCTCTTTGTCATTCCTATGTAGTTTCCTATTTATTTTATTTTAGTCAAAAATCACATTAATATCATAAATCCTTGAAATTTCATGTAATTCAATTAAATCTGTTGGAAAGTACTCTTTTGAAGATATTTTTACTGTTTTTATTAGTATCCAGACTGAAAGCAGTATTTGCAATTTTTGTAACAATATTATGGCAGTATGGAATTGCAGTAATAAAATCAGTTTCCTTCATCTTCTAAGGTGTTAATTTTCTTTATTATCAATTTACTAGCTGCTACCCGCGACTTCGTCCGCGTCGGCTTTAGAGTTAGGTCCCAAAAGAAATGAAGCATGTGTGAATAACACATATGTTTGCGACAAAAGAAACTGCATTTAAATATTATTTGCTTTTTACTTATTTTATATGAAGTATAATGCGTGGTAGTATACTTCATTTAAAATAAGAGAGTAAGCAGAGTTACTAAATTTAGATTTTTTTTTCAGGCATTAGGCGAATACAGTTACGACAGTATTTGCTAACTGTTTTTGTTCTTGTGAAAGAAATATTTATGCTATAGCATGAATTTTAGCCTACGCTAATCAGGAATAGTGCAGCTTTTTCTTAGCGAAAAAGTTTTAGAATCGGTTCTATAGTTACAGAGATACCCAGAGAGCATAATGTATTAGAATTTTTTTGAGTGTTCCTGTAAAGAAACTATTTGCACTACATGTATGAATTTTAGCCCATAATACTCAAGAATAGTGTAGCTTACTAACAGTGAAAAAAGTTTTGGAATCGGTTCAGTACTTACAGAGATACACATAGAGTGTAATGTAATTCTTATGAGTATCCCTGTAAAAGAACTATTTGTGATATACGCATAAAAGGTAGCCTATAACACTCAGGGTCCCACCAGTGTCTAAGAAGTTCTACTCTCAAAACTGGAAGGCTGGAAGTGCCAGGTTCAACCCCTGGTCGAGCCTGTCGACCTAGCCGCTCGCAGATTTTCGCGGTTTTCTCCAAAACCTCGCGTAAATACGGGCTAGGATCCCTTAGAAAGTTCCCCACAGAGGAATAACCCATATAGGCCTAGGACCCTAGTGCAGTCAATCGGTCTTAATCCACAAACAAACAAACAATAATACTCAGGAATAGTGTAACTAAGTTTTAAATTCGGTTTAGTAGCTATAATTCCATAGAGCGCAATACATTAGAACTATTTTGAATGTTTTTGTAAAAGAATTATTTATGCTATATGCTTGAAAGGTTGCCTATATGTTAATCCAGGGCATAAGCTATCTTTATTACGAATTTTTCCAAATCTGTTCAGGAATTTGTGTGTGATTCAGTCAAAAACATCTAAACACACAAACGTACACATTTTTTAATGACTATGTCATTTTATCTCTCATACCCTTATTGAAAAATGTGTCCCAAAAATGCGACATAATAAAGCGACATAAAAAAGTAACATAATTTTACATGTATTTAAATACTATTAGTTCACAACAGCTTTAATATCGAGATTAAAGCAATCTTTAGTCTCGATATTGTTGCACTATTTCGTAAGCTGTAGAATATGCTCCACATGTATTTTTTACATATATTCAAATATTATTAGTTCACAACAGCTTTAATCTATTGTTACAATATTTCGTAAGCTGTAGAATAGGCACCACATGTATTTTTCTATAAATAGGTTACACTCATAAAAATTTCAAGATAGGGTTACCAGGCGAAATACGCAAAAGATGAGCGATAAAATGCCAAGTTAATTAATATAGTTTTAATATGGCAATAATAAAACTAAAAAATTAGGGGGGTTCAGGGGGATCTCCCCCTGACGAGGCTGGAACAGCCGAGTTTTTATATTATTGGTAGGATTTGGAAATTTATGAAGTTTAAGAAACACAATTTAAAAGCAAAGTGACGGATAGTTAAAATCATTTAAAAACAGGTAAAAACACATTAAAATCCGTATGTAGCACTATCGGTGGCGGCCACCACCTTCTTCAGCATAGGTCTTGGTTCCAAATGGCCAAGACCTATGCTGACTATACATGCTTTATAACTACCTAGATGTCAAAATCAATAGAGATTTGATGAATAATATTAATACTACAGTTTTTAGAAAAACCACCAATAATAACGAAATAGTTCATTTTAATTCAAAAACTCCATACAAATTTAAAATAACCGTCATACGATCCTATATTAATCGTGCAATTACCGTATGCTCAAACGAAACACTCCTCAATGAAGAACTCCAGTTTATCAAAACCCAGTGTAAAAACGCAGGGTACCCAAATTCAATAGTAAAAAACCTTTATAAAAAGAGAATCAAAAAACTGGATCAAATAAATAACTATCAAAATCCGAAACTCAAATTTACCAATGCCATTCCCTACTGCAGGGGAGCCTCCCTAAAAATCACAAATGAAGCCGCCAAGAAAAATATCAAAATACCCATAAAACCCAATCAAAATATTTTCAAACGCATTCGCAGTGATAAAGATAATATCAATCCTGATGAAACCGCCGGTGTTTATAAACTAAGCTTTACAGACAATAGTACCAATAAACAGGGCTACTATATTGGCATGACAAAACGAAAAATCAAAGACCGAAAAAAGGAACATCAAACAGACATTAAATTCAATAAAACCACTACTGCCCTCGCAAAAATAGCCCAGGAACACCCCATAGAAATCAACTTTAACAATAGCCAAAAACTCGCCAATTACAAAAACAGTCATTATGCCCTAAATCCTAAATATGGAAACCCTACAAATTATAACCACAGATGGCGCGGTGAATGATATGACGCATGCGCAGATCGATCCCGGGTGGAACGCCCTGCTGAGGAAGAGAGCTGGCCATTTGGAACCAAGACCTATGCTGAAGAAGGTGGTGGCCGCCACCGATAGTGCTACATACAGATTTTAATGTGTTTTTACCTGTTTTTAAATGATTTTAAGAAACACATTTGGACTTTTCTTTCTAATGCTTTTTAATTTGGCGTAAAATCAAAATAATTTCCATACCATTTCATGTTTTTCAAATGCATGTTTATCTGAAAATAGAATTTCAGCTTTATTTCAAAAGCATAAATCATTTTGTGCGGGCGATAAAACGGTTTTTAATTCATAATTAAAAAAGTATTTAAAATTCCGACATTCTGAGCCGGAATGCTTCTGATTTGCAACTAACTGACGATGTTTCTCGTACACAAATTCCGTCACCTTCGGATGAAATAAAAAATAGCTGTCAAAAGGAAATTGTGCGTTCGTTTTCTTCGATTTTAGAAGCATCCAGTAAATCTGTTTTGCTTTCAACAGCACTTGTTTGGGTTTGGAAACCTTTTCAAAATAGATATATGTGTTGTAGAGCTATCCTTGATAATGGATCAATGTCGCATTTTATAAGTACAGAAATGGCTATGGAACTGGGATTGATTAAGCAAAAAGTAAATGTAGCTGTTAGTAGTTTAAGTGGAAACGCTACAAATATAAAATGGAAAACTAGTGCACTCATTCTTTTACTTCAGAAATAGATTTGCTTTATTGTTAGCAAAATTACAGATTTTGTACCATCATCTATGCTTGACATGAAAAAGATAAATATTCCGTTAAGCTACACATTAGCCGATCCTCATTTTTTCAAACCAAATAAGATTGATATGATCATTGGTGCTGAATTATTCTTCCAAATAATAAAGGGTGAACAACAACATATTTCTAATAATTTAGTGCTTAGAAATTCTGTGTTTGGCTTTATTGCTATTGGATCAATTTTAACCAAGTCCGCTAAAAAATATTGTGGGCTAATTTCGCAATCTGAAAATATCGACGATTGTATCCGTAAATTTTGGGAAGTTGAAGAAGTTTCATCGGATCGACTGATGAAGAAGAAGAATTGCAAAGAAGAAATGCAAAGAAGAAGAATTTTGTGAAGCTCATTTTAAGACCACATATAGACGAGACGAAAAAGGAAGATACATCGTCTAGTAGAGATGAGACGGGCTCAGCCCGAGCCCGAGCCCGGGCCCGAATTGGGCTCGGGCTCTGTAATTCACAATTGCGTTCGGGCTCGTGAAAAATTTCTCTTTTATTGAACATACTCCTTGAAACAGATTTTAAAAAGTGATTCATGAGGAAAATAAAAGTACTTAAAAAAATAAAAAATAGCGGCACGCCCGCCTAGAAGGTGCGTGAAGCTCTTTGAGGTCATGAGAGTGGAAATTATTTCATAAACATAGATATATAGAAAGTGCATTAAAAATTTGCAACTATATTTGTCTTTAATTTGCAACAAACTACAGAATTTATTGTATTCGATCAAAGAATTACTTTATTGAATTTTATTTATCTTATCTGATATTTCGGGCTCGGGCGGGCTCGGGCTCCGACTTAAATAATATTGCTCGGGCTTGGGCTTCAAAAATTGAGCCCGAACTCATCTCTATCGTCTAGATGTCAATCAAAGAAGAAGAATTAAATACGTTGGGTAATTCTCGAATCTTAGCAGAAAAACGACTACATCAAACACTTAGAAGATTGAGTAAAAACACCGATATGCATCGGCTTTATTGCGAATTTCTTAATGAATACGAAGCACTTAACCACATGGAAAAATTAGACAATCCAACCTCAATTTCTGCTGAGTACTACTTACCACATCATGGAGTTTACAGGCCAGAAAGATCCTCTACTAAACTTAGAATAGTTTTTAATGGTTCTGCACCTACAACGTCTGGAAAAAGTTAAAATGATGTTTTACTTTCTGGTGAAGTAAAAGAAGATATATTCGAAATTATGATTCGATTTCGGAAACATAGAGTGGTTTTAACTGCTGATATTGAAAAAATGTTCATGCAGATTCTAATAGAACCTAGTCAAAGGGACTTATTGAGAATCTTGTGGAAAAATGAAGAAAATCAAAATGTTGTTGTGTATCGACTAAACACTGTTACCTATGGAACAAAAAGTGTCCCATTTCTTGCCACTCGAGTCATAAAACAGTTGGCCATGGATGAATAATTCTCTTTCCCACTGGCCTCAGAAGTTGTTCAATCAGATGTATACATGGATGACATAGTAACCGGCTGCTCTGATATCACAACTGCAAAAATTCTTAAAGACCAGCTAATTAAAATGTTCCAATCATGTGGTATGACCCTCCACAAATGGAAATCCAATTGCAATCAAATACTTGGTCTTGAGCAAGAATCCAACGAACATTCTTTCCATGAAAATCGAGAGCCTGCTACTAAAACATTGGGTATGAAATAAACCAAGATAAATATGCCCTGCAAAATCAATCTAGAGTCAACACTTACAATAAATGCAGATAAGAAAAGCAAAGTTTGCAAGCGTGGCAAAGAATTAACAAAGAGTCAAAATGACGTATTCGGCGCAGAAATCGGCTAAAAGCGCAGTTTGGCGCAAGATTTGTGTTTTGGAGCAGCTCGGCGCAATTGGCGCAGAATTAACATCCCTGTATTGTTAAAAATGTCGTTAATAAATTTCGTTTATACTTTAATAGTTGTTGTAATTTAAATACAGTCCACAAATCAGCCAAAACAGTATGAAAGGTTGGAAAAGATTTGAAATTTAAAGAAATTCTAAAAAAGTAAAATATCAATATAAAGTTAATTTGTTGATAAAAAATGCCAATATTTGTAAAATAATAAATACCTTTAAGTAATAGAAATTTTTCTGTTTAAAATTTAATTCATGTCAGCATAAAAAGAAACCATGTTAACTTCAAATACATTGTTTTGAACATCAAAAGAAGTAAATCAGATTATTATTCTTCATCAATTATTAATTTCACTGTACTATGTTATATTATACAAATCTGGCTGTCAGCAATTTCACACCAAGCCAAGATCCCAGCCGTAAAACGAGAACTGTGATTACTGACTAATGTGAGTACAAATAACAAAGAAACAGCTTTATCTTATATTTAAGATGTTATCAGTTACTTTACTTTTTTTATTAATATCATAACAGGAACATTATTAAAAATAAATGAAGTTCTTACAATACTCTCGATAATTAGATAAGTGCACTTTTCAAATTTCTGATTTATCAAAGTTTATTTGTTAGTTGATTAAGGCCGATTGACTACACTAAGGTCCAAGGCCAATAGAGGGAATGGCATCTATGAGCGACTATAAGGGATCCTAACCCATATTTATGCAAGGTTTTAGAGAAAACCACAGAAAACTCTGAAGGGCTAGGTTGACAGCAACCAGGATTTGAATCTGGTACCTCCCACCTTCCAGTTTTGAGAGCAGAACCTCTCAGCCACTGGTGGGGCTAAAGTTTATTTGAAGCTTCCTGTTTCACATCTTATGTAATTACAACACATCATTTTTTTATAGCTTGTCTCTGGTTAGATATTTAACTCAAGGTACCAAGAGAAAAACTGGCCTGCATTCAAACACCTTCAATATTTTTTGCAAGTTGATGTGGGAGGAAAGGGGAAGGATAGAAGAACAATATGCAAAATTTGTCTGAAACAAAATAAATCTGATGACACCAAATGACAATGCTTACTTATTATGGTCTAAAAACGTGCATACCAGAAAGTTAAGATAAAGTAATCTCATGGGAGTTATGAGTAGTGCTTTCATCTAAGAATAGGCTGTAAAGCAGAAAATGAAATTTGATGAAGTTATATATTATCAATACAGAAGAGAAAATTCTGACGAATTTTTAGTTCTTGAAGGTATTATTTTCTAAAAAACCTAGAACAGTGCCGACAGTGAACTTTTCAGAAGAGCATAAGAAATTTTCTGAAACTATGCATGACTTCTCCCTAAAGCTCGATCTGTCTGAAAAACTATAGCATTTCTCAAATTTTATGTCACTGTGCTTGCCTCATTTCTGCATCAGAAGAATGTTATTAGTTAATAACTTTCAACATTAAAAATTAATCAATCAATCATATTAAACCAAATTAATGTCCTTATAAAAACTATCTTTTTACCCTCCTTTTCTTCTCCAACAAAAGATTAAATTATAAATTCTAGAAAAGATTAGTGCACAGAAACTTACAGGATATTTCTGCATATAATCTCGTTGTGGACTGTGATGAGATTTTGGAGTAGATCTCCCACTTTGTGGTGGAGATCCCCTGTCAAAAGAGCGCCCCCGTGCAATAAGGCTTAATGTCTCTATGCTCCCAACTCTGGATTCAAGCTCTTCTGCCCTTTGTTCAGTAGTGTGCTTTTCCTCTTGGATGAGCCTAAAATGTTAATAAAAGCAAAATAAAGAAATAAATATCCTAAAAGTAACAGTGATAATCCAACATCCAGTACATTTGCACAGTGTCGCGACATATTGGATCCCTAACAATTTATGAAATGGGAATTTTTTTCCTTGCAAACAATTATAAAAGGTATTAAGAGTAGTTAATTTTAACTTTTCTTAATAACTTCATTATAAGGCAAGTAATATTTATACTTATACTTTAAAGTATTTTAATAATTGGCTGGTAACAGATTTTAGAATAATTATACATTTCAAAGTTAAACACTGGCACAACAGCATCTACGCTGGGCCAAGGCCTTTGCTGCCCAACCGCGCATTCATTACTATGGGTTCGGGGTGCGGAAGCATATGCCTCAGTCAGGTGTCAGCCTGACATGAAGTCCCCAGTGTTTAACTTCCAAGCATCAACTTAAGCCAGTCGATAAAATTTGGTCCTCATTTTATCGACTCACTCAAAGGATGAAAGGCTGAGTCAACCTTGCCCAGCACGGGAATCGAACCTGGACCTGTGGCATAGCAGTGCAGTGGGCTACCATTAAGCCACAGGGATTAGCCTGGACAGATTCTTGTCTTAGAGAACTTTTATTGATTTTATCAATAATAAAATAGTTATAATCTGTTAGGTATACTGACCTCAAAAATCAATTCTAGCTTGCAGAAAACTGCAAGTATATTTAATCATAAATTTGTAAATAATAGTAAAATAAAATATAGGACAATTTTTAATCCTATGGCACAGGAGATTTAAACAGGAATAATCAAGAAAAAATAGTCATTTAGAAGAAAGAACAGGAAAAGATTGAAACTATCGGCTTGAAAATGATTTTTCAGAATAATTTTTCATTTCCTCAAAATAATTCAAAATTCCTGAAATAACTTATTAAAAAATCTGAAAAGACTGCTATTTTTCTATTGCATTCCTAGTAAAGGGTAAAAAATTCCCCCAAATCTGATAAATTAGAAATTTTTTTTTCAAAATCTGGAAACTGAGTTTCCAGGAAAATCTTGTAGAGTTGGCAGATTTGCTATCATATTTACATTACTAACTATACATTATATTAATCAAATAAATAGAATCAAAAAGTAATAAAAAGAAGTCAAGGGGAAAAATGTAATATTCATTTATTATAAAAGTTCTTGGGTGTTCACAGAGTGTAGAAGGAAACGCTGAATAATAACTTTTGAAGAGAAAAACATTTTGAACTAGCCGCCTTCGGCGACCAGTTTTGGCCATCGATGCCCGCTTTGTGGCAAAATCTGCAACCTAGAGGACACGTGCCGCGACGCGACTGGCTTGTGCAACCTATGGCACACGGGCCTCTTTGCGACCGAAATTTGCAACATACTAAAATAATTCTATAACTAACTTTTTCTTTTAAGATCGAAATTTTATAAATATAATTGTTAGTAGCAAAATCTCTTTGAGGGGACGGCTGAGGAGATTACCATTGAAGAGAAAAATAACATATCGAGATGTTTAACACTATATTCACGCTGCAATGTACTGTTTCTTTAAAAAAAATTTTCTTTGTAACAATAAAACTTTCACTCGAACATGCATTTGTACTTAAATAAATAAAATTAGTGAAAAATTAGTAAAACATAAAATATAATGAATGGTTTTATATAGTTTTTTTACTATAATAAATTAATAAATTTGGTTAGTTAAAATATGACCTCGAAGAACCATTACCTCACGGAACTGTTATCAACAGGACTTTTAATATTTAGATTAAAATTTTCAAAATACTCATAAGAAACTAAAAGACAAGCTTCCCAAAATGTTTGCAATATGAGGAAACAGTGAAACCATGTCTCTGCTCAAAATTCATAATAACTGGAGTTCTACTATTGGAACTGACCATATTACTTTGTTTGAGCTGCTTCATGTCTCATACAGTTTTTGGTCAATCTCCATAAGTTTGTCTCAACATGGGCAAGTGATAAGACACTGCGGAAAGTAAACAGCTGAAGTGTGAAAGTCCCACATTTGGGCTAACCATGCAGCTGGCATCCTAACAATCTGAAGTTTCTGCCAGTTTTCTCCAGATATAAAGTGAAAATTTATTAGAACTCCTTAAAAGTCCTCTACCAAAAGTTTAAGTAGATGCTTCCAGAGTCCATAATCAATTCTGGGTAATAAATTAAGAGCAATCCCATCTCCCATACAAGAATAAAAAGTGCTTTTCTAAGAGGATTAAATATTGAATAGTAAATTCCATACACTCCAAAAACATAGCTGTTATATAAACTCGTAATATTCTAAACTGGACTTTATATTTGATACATAATCAGTTAACATAGAGTATAAAAGATATTTAAAAAGATTTAAGTATGCATTAGGGCAATTTTAAAGTAATTTTTCAAAAACTATCAAGCTTTTTTTTTTTTTAAATAACTATAACATCTTGTTAAAATTTAGTCAATAACAACCTAATTTCATTGTTGATGGCATCCAGCTGCTCTTGTAGCATGAAGGCAAGTGTCTGAGCTTCTGTGTGAGCAGATGGTGACAGCATGTCCATAGACTCAAATATGCTCTCGTTATCATCTGTTTGGCTGCATTCAGTATCACTTGCATCAAAAGCATGCTGAACACTTGCCAAAACTTGGGCTTGTTCCATCTTTTCCCACTCCTGCTCATTCAAAGTTTGAACCTGAAAATAATAAGCAACACATTAAGATAAAACAATACAAGGATCTGCACTACATAAATGACCCTAAAAGTATCACAAATATAATCTACAAATAAAGAATAAAAAATCTTCATACAATAACCAGTGAAGAAAAAAAAAACACTTCACTAATGCTATACTATACTGTAGAGGAATTGCCAATAAAATTACAAATGTAGCTGCCAAAAAGGAATCCACATCCCCATGAAAGCAAATAAAAATAAATATTTGTAATGGAATCGCAGAACTGATAAAGATAAAATAAACCAAGAAGAAACAGGTGGCATTTATAAAATTTAAAATATGAAGAATCTAATATAATAGTTCCAGATGTTATATAGGTGTTACCAAAAAGAAAAATAAATGATAGAAATAAATAAAATATTAATGATTTAAAATTCGGAAAACCCAGTACTGCTTTACCAAGACTATCCCAAACTACTTCCCACACCAAAGACTTCAATAATATCAAGAAAATAGCCAATTTAAAAAATAAAAGCTAGTCTGAAACAAGAAGTTGTTGAGATAATCAAAGACGACATGGCGGTGAACGACAGGAGACATGAGCACATCGACACAAGCTGGTGGGCATTACTAAAGCTAAGTAAGGAAGAGATGAGGAGAGCTACTATCAGGGCAGCATCTGAAGCTGGTCATGTGCATGACCGAAAGTGCTCATGATACAGATATAGGTATTTTGTTATGTGTTAACTATGAATAGGAATCTTTATTTTCATCTAATTTTTAGAAAAGGAAATTTCTGTACTTTTTATTTTTCAATTTCATATCTTATCTCAAAATAAATTTTCTAAAAATCTCTGCAGTCATCCATGCTTTAGTGGTACGCTCATAAGTCAGTAGCAGGCTTCTAACATTTTTGAAGTACAGCACACTCCCTCTAATCCGCAACCCCATAATATGCAAATGCCTATTATCTGCCATACATTTTACATGCAAACAAATTTTACATTTTAGTTTTCCTACACAGACTGTCAAAGACTGATGAAACTTTTGTGAAAATAAAAAGACCAGAAAAAGAGGTCCACTGAAATTTATATTAACTAGTTGTCTGCCAGTGGTCGAAATTCGACCATAAAGCTTTAAATTTTTTCATTTGAACTTGAATACAGTTCTTCTGCTAAAGAGTATGTCTCACCATTCCATATACACTAGAACCTACTAAAGTGACCACCTTGGCTAAGAGACCATCCATCTTTAGTGACCACTTTTGTACAATTTCACTTTACGGCTACCACACTTTTCTGTGCAAAAGACGTTTTTCGTAAAAATTCTATCATATTTTGCTAAATGCAAAGACATCTCCAGTTGGTGGGTAATAGGGTCATCACCCTCTACCAGCCTTGGATTTCACACATTCAGTTTGCGTTTTGAACAATTTAGGCTAATCTAAAAAGTCTACTGGCCCCCTCTGAAATTTGAGCCTGGAGCCGTCCTCGGCTAAAGGTCCATTATGTTTGGAGTTATAAAATTTTAAACCGTGAAATGATTGAACTCTACTTGTTGAGGCGTACCACTTACCATGTATAAAACCTTTCTGCCTCAATAAATTTGCCCTCTTTTCGAATGATTGTCCTTGAGATTTATTTACTGTCATCGCAAATGCAGATATATTTAGAAATTGGGTTTTTTTGGAAGACGTTTTTGTAAAAATTCCCTAAAACATTAGTAGGTAAAATAATACCAGAATATTTTATAAGTGAAATTAAAATTTATTTATTTCCTGCGGTTCCAGTTCAAACTTTGCAATCAATAGCAATACAATGCATAAACTTAATGCGCATTCTTGTTCCATTGACTAATGCTTCCCTTGTATTTAAGTTTCTTATTAGTTTAACGATATAATAAACTTTCAATAGTATCTTATGTGGCAGCAAACTATGATATTTTTTGGTTTAGCCAGGTGCAAATCCCGCCAACTGTTTTTTCTGGAAAACGTTTAGAGTAATTCTGAAACACCATCCTTCCCACAAAAAAGCTGGAAATTTTAATCCATATACAAAATAGTATTAGATACAGAATTTAATACATACAAAAATATCAATATACTAAAATGAAATTTGTATGCTTATTGGTTACATAATGGGGAATTGGAAAAAACATGTGGAATTGAATTAAAATACGAAATTAAATTAAACTTCCAAAATATGGAAAGGGATAAACAAGTATGTACTGGAAAACACTTTAGGTTTATAAGCATTTTGCGCAGATCACATACTTGGCAATTCTTCACTCTCTCCTGGGTATCCGAAAAAACCCAAACCACTCACAGTCAAAGAATTTAAAAGTTCTGTGGTGTTGTCACTATATTATCACTTTTCTTTGGTTAATGATTAATTTAATTTACCTCTACCCAGGACGTTTTAGTAATTTAAGATCTTTCTAGTTAAAAATTTAAATAACCACTGTGTAACTTCTTACTTTTGGGGTTAAAATTAATGTTTACCTTTTAATTGCCGTTCTGTGGGTAATCTGCACTTTAAAATATAGTGGCTATACTTCATACCTCCCTTTTCATTAAAGTTGTTTTGATGGGATTTTTTATTTTAAATTAATTTTCGTAACTTCCCGTAATCCTGCTTTTTCTTTATTTTATTACTTTATTTCTCCTGTTAGGCGTCTCCCTGTAAATTTTCAATAATTTTTTCATCTTTTAAGTTTTGCCTGCGATTTCATGCTATTGCATCATATTCCCTGCCGGTTGCATCAGATCTCGGAGATGACACTAATCTTTCCTGCGCTTTTCCTCCGAAATTGTTCTAGAACATTCTTCCCCCTCCCAGGTCAGACTATCCCGGAATGACTTAAGGGGCACTCTCAGCTCCGATTGGCTGAGGGTAGCGGTTCCGGAGTGAGGAGGAGAGGCAAGCACGCAACTTTTCATTCAGTTTTTTTCGCTGGGACGCCTCAAGATGTGAGTTGGCTAGTTGAGTGCTAGATCTTCCCCCCCTTTTTTTTTGCCATTCCGAAATGGCGACGCTAAGAAAGTGATGCTAAGTTAGCTCAGGAGGAGAGCGCTTGGTGTGCAACATGATCGAAGCAAATTAACTCCACTCCTTTATTTAAAATGTTTGCTTAGGCACGGCCTCATCATTTAGACATCTGTGGCACTTTAGACATCAGCACTCACGGGATAGGCATGACAAGATAATGCTGCCCTTTCACCGCCGACCTGGTGCGGGATCTCGAGGCAATATGGGAACTTCGGCGTGAGGATCCGGCAACTTACTGCTGTCAGCACGTCGTTTAAGGCCAGCCTGCAGATGCCATTCGAGACCCCCTGCGAATCATGAAGGATGTTGCTCCAACGTCTGGTGAGATAAATTTTTCCATTTTTGCTATCTTTGTGAGAGAGGCCCTACCAACATCGGAGGGACATTTTCGGTCACCGGGCTCATGGATCGACGTAGTAAGCTCATCCAATGCCAAGAAATCTTTTGTTTAGCTGCAGATCATTAAGCCCTTGGGATGCGTGTCATGTAACACCTTTTTTATTCTTTTTTTATTTTTGCATTTACCTTTCTTATACCCTTTTAATATGTCAACCCCCCCCTTTTTTTTTAATGCATTGTTAAGTTCGTCGATCATGTTATAAAAAAAAAAAATCCCATACTTAAATGGGATTGAGATTATGTGTCAAGCGTACTACTGTAATTTGCATATAATATGTATGACGATTTATTACCTTTTGCCAACGACTATCTATTCAATAGCTTTGGATTTGATGTGAAAGTTTAATTTTACCTTAATGACCTAATTGTTAAAATTTTGGTTTGCAACCATGGATACCCAGGGGTTAAAATTTGTAATTTTTCTTTATTTTAAATGTATGTGTATGAATTGCTTGTCCTGTTTAATTGAACATTGCCGGATTTTGTGGTAATTTGACCAAAACATATGCAATTAATTTATTACCTGCTTTGTGACCTAATTTGAATGCTGCCTAACTAAGAGTAAAATTTCTTTATTTTGTCATTACTGTAAAATGGGAAAATGCTGTTGTGTCATTCTTAAAGTTTGGTGAAGATCATGGTACTGCTTGATGTGTTTAAAATTTTTTATCTATGTTTAATATGTTAATTGGTTAAATAAAATATGTTACAACCCCATCTTTTAGCTCTCTTTGCTTTGTCAACACATACACAAGGGCAGTAAGCTAAATCCTGGGTTATTTCATTCATTCAAAACAATGCATTTCTGATTTTTTTTTAAACTGTGAAATTTAATTGTGGTGTTCTAAATTGGAACGACACCACAAAATGGTGCCGTGAAGGCCCTTGCCCTTTTACCCTTGTGTGTGTTGTCGAAGTAAAGTGAACTAAAATTTTGACATTCATAAATGTACTTTTCCTTATCTTCTAAAATTTTGCAGTGAGTGTTAAATTTTATTTAAGTCATGCCTAATTCGGGTGGTAACAGTGGCAATGCCACTGCCTTTCCAAATCCCTCCTTCATTACTATGTTACCTAATTTAAATGGTAAAAATGCGACCACCTTCTTTGATTATTTGGTGCAGATAGCACCGTTGGCATCTTGGACTGACGCTCAGACCATCACAGTGGCGAAATTAAAACTTGAGGGCACAGCTCTTCAATTCTATGCCTCCACTTTGAAAGAGGTTACTTTTGTGTCCCTGCAAGAATTTAGGGCACGTTTTGAAAACCATTTTGCAGAGTCAAGTGACGTTGCTCAACAAATCGCGAACCTTACAAACTGCAAACAAAATTTAAACGAAACTGTAAGGAACTTTGCTACCAGGCTAGAGGGTATCGCGCAAAAGGCTCTTAAGTCTTCAGCTGGGGAGGAAATTCCAAAAGGTTTTAGCGACAACATGCTTCTCTTGCAATTCAAGGTAAGGTTAGCTGTAAACATTCGTGCTCAAGTAGTGATAGCGGACCCAAACACATTTCAGGGGGCCACCGAATTGGCCAAACGTGTTGAGCGGGCACTTCAATCTTATGCCTCGGACATTAATGTAGTTAGTGCACGACCTACCACTAGCGACAGTGAGATGGCGCAGATTTTTCGATCCACTACGGATCAGTATGCAAAATCATTAGAGCTTTTGACGAAACAAATGGAAGAAATGAAGGTGCAAATTGCATCGTTACAGGGCCAACGGAATTCTTTGCCACATAGGCCTTATGCTCCACAATCTCAGCGTTCAGTTGTCTGCTATTATTGCAGAAAGTTGGGTCATATTAGTCGGGTCTGTAGAAAAAAGGAACGAGATAGGGCAGCACAAGCATCTGCTAATGCAAATCAGAGCCGTCAACTTCAAATCAAGGGCAAGTGATGAATCCAGTAGGAACCCAAACTAATTGAGGGGGGAGTTTGTACCGGATCGCAACACTCCATGAGTCCCCGTGTAGATCCATTCATTGATATGTCCCTTTTGCCAGCTAATTTACCTGTAATTTGTGTTAAAATTGAAGACGTTTTACATCGTGCTCTCATAGACAGTGGAGCTGCAGTAAATGTAATTTCCAGCCATGTAGCTGATGTTTTGAAAGATGCTAAGGAATTAAATTGTCCAAATTTTCAACTTACAGCTCTAACCGGTGTAGATATCAATACTGAAAAATTAATCGCTACCAATTTATTTATTTCTGATAAGTCTTTTGATTGTAAATTTTTAGTTGCTCGTGGTATCTTATCTCCAAATTTTGATCTTATAATTGGATTAGACTTTTTAGTAAAAGCTGGCTTTACTTTAAATTGTCATGACTGTCTCTTAAGTAATAAGGATGTGTGTGTCAGCTGGCAGCATGAGCAGCCTGAAAATACTCAGTTATCTGTCCCAGTGACGAGTACTGAACCTTGTCAAGTGTCCTCTCTTTCTCTTTTCGGAAGCTTACCAATAAGAGTTACTGTGCCGCCTTTTTCTCAAAAACTTTTTCATGTAAATGTAAATAATGTTGACTCTTCATTTATTGGCCAAGACATTTTGTTAGAACCTAATCCTAATTTAAATTTTGATTCATATTTAATTGCTAACGCTGTTCCTAAAATTTCTCAAGATCTCCAATGTCTGGTTCAGGTCATTAATTTTACTTCTGAATCAATTCAATTAAATAAAAATATGAAACTTGTCTACGTAACTCCTGTAAATATTGAAAGGCCTGGTGAAATTGTTAATGTTGTTGAGGGACAAGAAGAGAAGGAAGATGATTTTAGCCTATGGGCAAAAGATATTGACTTAACCCACCTTGACGATCAGCAGCGTGAGACCCTTAAATCTTTGCTTATCAAATATAAGTCTGTTTTTTCACTAACTCCTTCTGACTTAGGTGCTTGCTTGATAATTAAACACTGCATTCATTTAACCGATTGCGTACCTCTAAGATCAAAACTTTATCGTGTCCCATACCATCTAAAGCCCGAAATGCGTAAACAAATTCAGACACTGTTGGATGCAGGTATAATTGAACCCTCTACGAATAGTTATGCTGCCCCAGTGCTTCTTGTCAAGAAACCGGATGGTTCTTTTCGCCTTGTTGCTGACCTCCGAAAGTTAAATTCTAAGACCATCCCCGATTCCTTTGCCTAATCTTCAAGAAATGATTGATTTCCTGTCAGGTGCAAAGTTCTTTTCTTCCCTTGATCTCACCTCGGGTTTCCATCAGATGCTCATGCATCCAGATGATGCACACTTAACAGGTATTGCCACTGAAGAAGGCCTTTTCCACTTTTGCCGGATGCCTTTTGGATTGCGCAATGCGAGTAGCAGTTTTCAAAAACTCATGTCAGTGGTGTTGTCCAGTCTCTCTGACTTTCAAATAGGAGTGTACATAGATGATGTAGTTGTGGCATCAGAATCATTTGAGGATCATGTTCACAGGTTAGAATTAGTTTTTGAAACGGTTAAAACAATCCAATCTGAAACTCAAACCTAAGAAATGTACTTTAGCAAAAGATGAAATTACTTATTTAGGCCATCGTGTAACACAAGGTAAGGTTATGCCTGATCCAAAAAATTTAGACACTATTTTAAAAGCAAATGTTCCTCGAACTAAAAAGCAAGTTCGCTCTTTTCTTGGTTTAACGGATTTTTACAGAAAGTTCATTCCTAATTATTCTAATATTGCATTACCTCTTACTAATTTGACGAAGGATACTTGTAAGTTTGCGTGGGGAGATCTTGAACAGGATGCCTTTGATCGTTCAAAACTTGCTTTAACCCAGTCTCCTTGTTTGGCCTTGCCAAATTTTTCCAAATCGTTCTCAATCTGCACTGATGCCAGCAAACACGCGATGGGTGTGGTCTTAGTGCAAGAAGATGATTCGGGATTTCAACATCCTGTTTGTTTTGCCTCAAAAAAGTTTTCTCCTGCCGAGGTTA
This sequence comes from Cheiracanthium punctorium, assembly GCA_038373885.1. Classification (NCBI taxonomy): domain Eukaryota; kingdom Metazoa; phylum Arthropoda; class Arachnida; order Araneae; family Cheiracanthiidae; genus Cheiracanthium; species Cheiracanthium punctorium. The sequence continues at coordinate 513,660 of JAWZYV010015293.1, forward strand.
ATTATTCAGTTGTGGAAAAGGAGGCTCTTGCTGTTGTTGTTGGCATAACACATTTTAAACAGTACCTCTACGGTTCTCATTTCACTGTATATTGTGACCAGTAATCTCTTTCGCAGTTGTTTAAATTAAAAGATCCCACTTCCCGTATTGCTCGTTGAATTATGTCCCTGCAACAATATGATTATAAAATTATTCACAAGCCTGGTCGTCTTAACTTAATGGCAGATTTTCTTTCGTGTGAAGTTAATACTCTTAATTCCAAACCTTTTTCATTTCAAATTCCTAAGTTTCCTATGCAAGATATCATTAGGCTTCAAAAATCTGACCCCTTTTGTCAAAAGATTGCTGCTTGCCTCAATAATGAGTCTCCATATATTCAAGACCCAATAAATTTTTCTTTCAGCAAAATGCTATTGTTTGTCAGCCTATAAATAGTAATTCGGGGAACGTTCGCTTAGTTGTGCCTCACACCCTCATCCAAGAAGTATTGCATTTGTGTCATGACAACAAAACTGTCGCCCATGCTGTCCTGTCTCATACCTTACCCTGCTTGATGTGTTTTAAATTTTTTATCCATGTTTAATATGTTAATTGGCTAAATAAAATATGTTACAACCCCATCTTTTAGCTCTCTTTGCTTTGTCAACACATACACAAGGGCGGTAAGCTAAATCCTGGGTTATTTCATTCATTCAAAACAACGCATTTCTGATTTTTTTTTTTTTAACTGTGAAATTTAATTGTGGTGTTCCAAATTGGAACAACACCACAGTTCTACCAGATAGTTATTGAAATCATTGTCATCATAGCAAATTATTTTATCATAGATATGCTGATATGTCCTCTATTCATCAGATATTCGATTAAGTCAGCATTAATAAAAGTTCAATCATCACTTTTAGGTTCTATTATAACCGACTTCAATATGTCATCTGAGAGTATGTTTTCAAAAATATTTCCATACACTTCATTAATAATATTACTTTCATTCCCTATTAATTGAAGAGGTATTTATTCAATAATATTTTTGGAGAAAAATTGCTTTAGCATACTGCGTGGTGGAATATTATTAAGAAATTGTCAAATTGGCGCGTTTCTGTGAATGGTCTCTTGGATTTCAACCAGCCCTTTTGGTTCTTTTTTCCTTAGCTTTAAAACATGGACTTTACAATACTTTGTGCACTTATCGAACATCTATAAGAAGTCGCCAAACACAGAGCTAAAGCACTTTTTATTCATTGGCGTTTCACCAAACCAGGGAACAATTCCACTTTTTTCAAATTTTGTTATAATACTACAACCCTATTGTACTGCCGAAACTTAGTGTTGTTATTTCAAAATTGATACAACAATGGAACCATAGCCCGACTTGACGCTAAATACTGCACGCCAAATTACTTCTCTAATTTTTTTATGGTGCATTAGCATATTACACAAAAATTTTAGCATTCGCACAACCACCTCCACACGAACTTTCACTGTGCCAGATTTTGCACTCATACGTTCGTGCAATGTGCTGCAAAAGGGACACAAATGCTTTCCTTAGCATATTTATATATACATAGATAACTAGAATAATCATTTGTGGAAATTTACTTTTTGTACTGATACATGGAAAAGCATGGAATTAGATTTTCATTCAGTATAATTTTGCATTACTGTAGAGAAATATCTGTTATGGACAGAAAAAATCTAGTAAATACAATTAAATACTTTTAATAAACACACATAAATATATAAACTAGTGTCTTTAAAAGCACAAAAGAATACCTATTAATATGCTGCTAGACAAAATTGTCAAGTGCAATTCCAAATGTTATTACACAACTAAAACATATGGCCTTTTAAATTGAAAAACATGTTTTATATTTTTTAATATATTATTACAAAATAACTATTACGGCCAGTTTGGTTTCAATTCTGTCTAATTATATGTGTATTGTGGCAAATATTTTTAGTAAAATATACATTTTTTCTTGTGTTAACCAAATGACCTATAATCTGCAAAATTTTATAATCTGTACAACTCTTAGTTCCAACCTGTGCGGATTAGAGGGACTGTCCAGTATTTACAACACATATGGGCAACCCCTGGCCCCCAGGCCGGATTTGGCCTACCACAGCTTTTGATCCGCCCTGCAGAACATTTTAAATTCCCTTAGAAAATGCACATAAAACCGTTCAGAATTTCATACAAATTCCATTGATATGGCGCGTGACTTAGCTAACATCGTAAAATTTGACATGCAACTTTCCAAAGGTTGCCCATACCTGTTCTACAGTTACTTGAGGTCTCAATAAAGAGCAATTTCTTATCCCATCTGGATATATTTGAGCATACCAATGATGTAATTGGATTTTTTGACAAAGCATTTTTCTTCATGGAACTTCAGTGTGTTCTGAGCCCGAATACTGTAGAAAACACTAGTCTCATCAGCATTAAAAATATCTTTTTATAGATAACCTTTTTCAATATCACACCATTATTCTTCTAATTATTTTCCAATGTCATCCAAATCAGCCAATTTTTCTTCACTGCTTATTTTGCCAAATTTTATGCAGTCTCCTGGTTTTAAACAAGTCGGACCAACCATTTGAACATACACAGAATAACCCAACTTCCTAGCAAATTTCTCAGCTATCATTTTCAAACAAGAAAGATAAATCAAGCCAAAATGCAGAGATTATAAAACACTTTCTAACAGAACACTATTTGGGTGCTACATTTGGCAATGTAATTATCAGAGTTGTGCAAAATACATCGAAAATATATTTTTGATGTAAAATAAAAAATACATTGATTCAAACACAATAAAGAACAAAGTACTTCCTGAATTAAAAAATACAAGTATTTTCAAAATACACACAAAATGCATGTAAAATTTTTAAAGGATTTGAATTGAGAAGAAGCCAAATTTTCCACTTCCAAGTTTATTCTATTTAAAAACATTTAAATAAGAATAACAAAAGCAATCTTAATAGTTGTGTTAAAGAAAATATACCCCTCCCCTTTTTTTAACGATACCTTTCAAAAAAATTTACCTATATAGTAAAAAGATCTGAAACAGACCATTTCTGAGAAATTGCATTAATACTCAAAATGCAATGAACTCAATATAATTTCAACATGTAAACAATGAATACTAGTTTATTTCTAAATCATTTATAAAAACTTTGATTTCCCAAAGTCAGTGCGTAAAATACACCTCTACCTACTGCATATACTATTTATTATTTATTGATTTCAGTTAAATGTTTGAACGTAAGTACTCAACTAAATCTCAACATATCAAAAAATTTAAGTTTTATCTTTAAGAGAGTTTTAATTTATCGTAGATTTAAATGTTCTGGATATCATCTAAGTTTACGGCTTCCTTAACTGACATTGAGCCTCAACTTTTTTTCGCATCTATAGACAAAATTTGGAAACATTTCCCATTGAGAATTGCACAACAGTTTCCAAATCATCTAGAATGGAAGTATGATTCATCCCATCCTATTATGCAAAGTTGTCGATCAAATGGTCTGGAGTTTGGGACCTTTTACTTCAGATGTAATGTGAATACGCCTTAAAAACCTTTTAAAAAGTCCTCCACCCAAGACATCTCAATTCTTAAAAAGATAGCCGTCGTGTAGCTTTGTCTCTTAACCACAATTACCAATAACTCATTATGCAGAAATACTCACATTGTTACTTTTTCTGAAACTTAGCAACACATTTCAAATTGTTTATAAATTCCCTTAAAAAATCCAACAAATACAACATGTTTTTACAACTTTTGGCTTCATTTACATTGTAAATCATTATGATTAATTTAATGTCAGAATAAAAAAATGTATTTTTTGTATTTTGAAAATGCAAAAGACGTTGAAAAAATGTATTTTAAAATACAAAATATAAAAGTATTTTCAATATGTATTTCAAATACATGTATTTGCGATACTGCCCAACTCTGGTGGTGTCTTTAAATCTGGAGTGATTTTGGAGATAATCTTGCAAATATATATTATATATTATCACTGTAAATGCTAGTTTGTAAGACCCAGTAAAAGAGTTTTAAAAGTTTTTTCCATCGCTTAACTGAAGAGTAAACTGTTTTAAACATTTTTATACTTATTGCATTGTGCTTGAAATGGATGCATGTCTCTCAACTGCCGTTGACTGCAATGCATGGAATTATTTTGAGTGCTAAGGAAGAAGAACTATTAATGATAGATACAGGAACCATTTTTGGTAAAAAGCTTTATCTTGTAATCCTTAAATAACATGGATCAATTTTGCTTCATTTCAAATAGCCAAATATCTCTAAAATACACTTTAAGAATGACTGACAATAGTGCATCATGTATTGGAAATCTTTTGAGTGCTCCTGTAGAACTATAAGTGCTACATATACCAATCTTCAATAAGGTACATGGTACAGTACAAAGGAATAACAAATTTCGTAGTAATCGATGCATATTTACAAGACTTAGAGCACAGACAGACAGGCAAACCGAAATCATAAACACTTTACCTTGTTGGAAAGTGTTAAAAAGGACCACTGAGAGCAATGCTGTATTATGATGTTTCATAGAAGATTTAACCGTACATTTCTAAAACATTTTGGAAGGTCAATGCGTTACCTTAAAAAATGATCAAGGATAGATTTATTTGGGATTCAATGTCAAAAGAGGTGAAATACAGATCTATGTGCCAGCAATCCAAAGTACACTAACATACAGAATTTATTTTGGGTTGTGCCAGTTTTGGGCTCAGTGCCAGATAGACATTTTCCCTCATTTTCACTTTAATGCAAAAGGTCTCTTGCCTTTTTGTTAGGAATTCTGATACACTGTAACTTGTACTAAACATTAAACACACAGGATGTGTAGAAGATGTGCCCATAAAAAATACTTGGTTTTTTTACATACATTTTTACAAAAATACATACTTGGATCTCACATTCTGTTATCCCAGAAATTATTATTATTACCACACATAAAGGAACAAATTTCAAGAATTCTCCAAATTAATGAGAGCTTCAAAAATTGTACAACTACTTATAACTCCGAGTGTAATGAAATGATCCAGAAGGTGCATCGCTAACTCAAGACAACATTAATGTTCTGCAGCTTAGTAGATTGGGCAGTGATTTTACCTTTAGCCTTTTTAGGTATGAAAATTAGTGCTAAAGCCAATTTGGGTATTTCTTTCTCTGAGTTAGTACATGAGAGACATTGCTTTGCCTGCCAGGTGAATTGTTTTTTTTTTTTTTCTCTTTTTTTTTCCCATAACAATCAATAGGATCTGATACAGAAGCACTATATATATAAAAATTTTTTTTTCAAAAACTGAGACAAACACCTAGTACATCCCACATTTAGAAAAACTCAAGACAACATCTCAGACAACAGAAAACACCTAGTGCATACTTATTTAGAAAAAGCAACTATTTTCATTTGTGTGGAGATGATTACTTGAAGAACCTTAAACTCCCTTTAGAGTAATCACAACACAATCAATTTTATTTAGCTTTAGACAATGATATGTCCAAGAACATTAGTGTAGATCGCTTTGAACCTGCCATACTGTTGCAAACAGTTGAGGCAAGACTAGTAAGACAATGGTTTACGTACACTTACATCATATACAGAAAAAAGTGGTTTCTCTTCAGTGCTCAAGGTTTTTCAAACAATTAAAACAATACAAAACAAACAAATTGAAAACAGCATTATTATGCAAACACCAGATAGGAGTGGCATGGTATTTCTGGTAGGAAATGCTAATTCTGGTAACGTGCGTATGCACTATTTAATAAAGATAGCCAGCAGAGTAAAAAGCACATTTTTTTTTTTTTTTTTTTTTGAATTTCTGTGCATTTTGCTGAGTGATCCTGTCAAGATAGCCAGGGGAGACCTACATCTTCTAGCAAGTCATCTGTTGTCCTGATGTCTACTACCCTGTGGAATACTGGCTTCATGCTTTTTTCCAGGGTCCCATTTTTGTGAATTCTTAATACCAATTTTTGCGGATTTTAACATCTATTTTTATGAATTTTCATGCCAATTTTTGAAAAAGTCACTTTTTTCTTAAACTAATTTACAAAACAAATTAAAATATAAGGTAAAGTGCCAAAGAAGGGTTGTTTTAATTTATTGTATTTTTGTGAAGGAGTAGTTTTAATCTATTATAATTTTGTGAAGGGTCCATTTTGATAGATTGTAATTTTGTGTGTGAAGCCATTTTAATCAATTGTAATTTTATGAAGAAGCTGTTTTAATCAATTATAATTTTGTGAAGAAGCCATTTTAATTGATTGAGTTTTGTGAAGGGGCTGTAAAAGATACCCAAATTTCGCCTGCATCGATCCTTGATGATGTCAGGCAAAACCAGACTATGGAGGAAGAAGTGTTGTGATTTGCAATAAGTAAAACTAATTTCTTAAGCTTAGCAAAAGTTTTGTAACAAATAAACAAATAGGTACAAATGACCTATCTATAATTAAGTAAAGTTAAATTTTCATACTAGTGTATTATGTAGTAAATTGCATTAATGTTTTTTTAACTGTGCTACTTATTTTTTTTATATACCCCCACATAGCAACAAAAATGTTTCCTGCTGAGCAGCATGTTTTGGGTGGTTTTCATGCAAACGCCAAAACATGTTGCCAGGTAAGAGAAACAAAATTTTGGAATTAAGATGATATTGGTGATATCGTAATATGTTAATAAATTAATTAATGTTAACAATTTCATTTCTACAAGTGTTTTATTGTAATAGAGCAGACTTTTCCTTTTTCTCAATGCCAACATTTTTTTTTTTTTTTTTTTTCCCATGAGCCAACATTGTGTCATATTTTGTAATGTATGTGTAAAACCTTGAGTTTTGGTTCAAAAGTTTTTTTTGTTTTTTATGGTAACGTTAATTTCTCTACCCTGAATATATTTTTTTTTCTTCTCTCTTCCATTTTTTAATAGCCTTTCTACTTCATCAATATTTTGAATTGATTGCTCCTGATATTCGATATGTGGAAACATCAATGTTTGCAGAGGAAAACAACACAGCACATGGAGAAATCTAATGTCCTTTTAAAAATTATGTTTGTAAATGCCATCTCAACAGAATTAAATTGTTAACAACATTTTGCAAAAAAAATCAACTTTCTACTGCCTACGAACCAGTAATTACAGTTAAATAGAATGCACAATAATGGAAAAATAAAATTTATCCAAGAACTACTTCTGATGCGGAACGATTTTACTGCTGTCCGGTGTGTTAAATATTGACAGCAGTTGTGGAGGAGCTCTCTCTCTCATCAACTATTGAGTGTTTGCCTTCAGTACTGTGGTGACAACTTAAGTGGTCTTGCAGTGCTGATGTTTCATCGACATGGGATTGAGAAGGCTGTTTTGGAGAACGAGATGATGAATTTAAGATAGACTACAACCATATGGGAGCCCCTTTTCTTTGTCTACATATGAATAAGTCCATTTTCCCCCTTTTTTCTTTCCTATCCTTTCCCCCCGCTTCTCTTTTATTGGCTTCGTTCGTTGGTATAATTTTAAGTGCACGTGTGATTTTGTAATTCTGCTCAGAAACATGGCAGAAGTTTAAAGTAACTTGTAAGGTTTATATTTTAACTGTAGTTTTGTATATTATTGTAATGTTAAGCAGGATTTTAATCACAACTAATAAAATTTTATTGTTCTTACTATCTATGAGTACTTTATGAGTTATCCTTCAACATGACATCCTTGCGCCATTTTGTTTTTAAATTTAACTGACAAAACCAAGGAGCTAGAACCTCTTTATGAATGCAGTTGATTCCACAATTTTGATCTGGCCCTTTGCCATTAATTTAATTATGTTTATAGACATTTTTTTTATTATTATTATAATTTAATGGAATTTTCTGGTAACTTAGAAGTTTGATTTGGAAACTTTTATCCTGGATTAATAAGAATGCACAGCTGGTTTATTTGTTAACTCAATTGTAATTATGTTTAACTTAAGTTATGAGTTCGTTGCTCTTAGAACAATTTTTATCCTTTTCAAAATACTAGACCATAAAACTGGAGTTGAAACTTAAAAAATATTTGAAGAATCTTTAATCAGGGTGGCTACAGAAACTGAGAAAAAAAAATTGCACGATTTCTATGATGGTCAAATTTTCATAACTAAATAAATCCCGTAGTATCCAAACAAACCTTTCACTCGAAGGCATGGCGTCCACTCCAGGCTATAATTCACCTGTTTTTGTTTGTTTTTTCACCCAATTTTGGGGATCTTTAGGAAATTCCCCCGACTTCTTCATGATCTTTCCAGATTAATAAAGTTCATTGTTCTTTCCCTGATCTGTAGCTACCCCATCAAATAACATAAAATATCTGCCATTACCTTCGTAGCATCTTCCTCTAAAGCAGCTTGTCGTCCCCTCTGCAGCCTTCGATTGATTGAGGCATTTGGTGAGATGTAATCCATCCCAGTGACCATGTGAAAACCATCTGTGTCAATGGCTGAAGTCCGACTTGGAGAGATGGAAGTTGAAACAACAGGACTAGGTGATAATGCACTACGTGATGGAAGCAAAGGTGATGTTTGTGGAAGATTTCGACTAGAACTTAACCTTGAAATTAGAAGGGGAGGGGGGAAATTATCAAGTGTATTTTTCAAAAAATTTTATAACTTTCATAGGTCTATTATTTGTTAATTGTGAATAACAGGAATGGCCAAACTTGCCCCAAACTATCAGCCTCAAATGATGGATTCTATGTATTCTACAGCAGCAGGAGCTCAATATTTTAAAATAAAATTACAATTAGTGGAAACTCAATATGTTCTTATCTCATTTTTTATAAAAATTACCATAAAAATAGATACACAGTCTGAACAAAAATGATATTAAATTATTCTTTAATCCAATATTTAAATCAAACTTTATTTTTAAAATGCTTTAAAAATATTAGACCAAAATGGTTGCCTTACCAAGTTTTTATTGGTTGTTGAGCAAAATATCAAAAATTACACAAAGAGCACAGGCGACTGATTTCAGTTTTTGGTACTTCGTATTGTGAGTTTTTGTATTTGACAACTAAGCTTATAAAAACAATAAACGGACATTGGTCTATTTTAATTGATCAGAATAGAGCTTTCTGTAGAGCTGTGAACTGCTGTAACATTAAACAAAATGTTGACTGGTAAAAGCCAAGATAGGCAACATTTGTAAAGTATACACAAGCAAATGAAGTTTTAAAGATCTGTTTTATGCATTTGTTTGATAAAATTAATGTCATTCTTATAAAATGTTTTTAGTAAGATTGTTAAATTTCTTAATTTGTAAGAAATTAAAAATATTAATTATTTTGGAAGTTGAGATTGTTTATCATTTTATTTGCATAAAAACCGCACATGTCTCGTGAGCCACACTATGGCCACCTCTGGTATATAATGTAGTTTGCGATGAGGCATCAAGTTATGAAACATTTTTAAGAAAGCCTAATGTTATTCAAGTCTTATTGTGGTCAAAGGCCATAAAACAGGCTTCAATTTTTGAATAACTCAGATTTAAAATTAGATGTTATATTAAACATTGTAATTTTAAAAAGCCATTTTAACAAAATCTTAATATTAGTATTCGCATCTTTTAAAATATATATTCTGATGAATTTTTTGAAAAAGTAAAAAATATATATATAATTTTAAGCTCTCTCAGAAAAGATGCATAAACACGTACATTATTCATAGGTTAAGGAAGAGAACTTTTTACTCTAAAGGTTTCTCGCCTCTTCTGAGCGATAAAAATGTGAAATATGTAAGGGAAAAAAAAAGAACATTTAAACATGCATTAATAGAAATATCTAGAATGCTTTTCTTTTTTCTAATAAAATTACACATTATCTACCACATCTTGATTATTTTTTTCACTCTCTACCATTATGAAAGAAAAAAAAAATCTTCTCTAATTTCTTATCTTTATTAATATTCTAGTTCAAATTATACAAAAGTGATTTATTTATATAACAGGGGGATCACAATCCCATTTTAAAAAAGCCTAGCCTAAAGTAAAAGTGCAATTCAAAGCTTAAAACTTTCAATCCATCAAACTTGAAAAATAGTACTAAATCTATCTGATTGTGTCATTGCAATAGGAAGGGGGGGGGGAGAGGGAAGAAAACATTCTTAAAAGCATGTTCTTACCTGGCTAAACTTTCTGCTTTAAATGCTTGGTGATCCCTCTTTAAGTTTTCCATTTCTGACCGCATTTTTGCCAAATCATTTTTAATTTTATCCTATAAGCATACAAAACAGCCTTTAAAAATTCAGCATGCATGGAAATGCACATGGTTATCAGAAGATGATCAGTTTTGTCGTGTCAATAAAAGAAGGAAAATTCATTTCCATATATTGGACATTATACAAGAAAAGTACTTAATTACATACGAAAAATCTTCATTTTAGTAGAAAGTAAAATACAGTTTGAGCAATGCTACCGTAACTTAAACATTCTTTAGTGTTTGTGTCATAGTTCAATAATTAGTTTCTTTATTACTGTAATTCATTGTTTAAAAGCTTCCTATCGAGAACAATAATCATTTTTCAACCATGGACTTTAATATAAAGAAATTAAAGACTACAACATGTGATAACTCTTCATCTTTCCTTATAGATTTTATAATAATTCTTATTCCGATTAATAAAATCTCCCCTCACTAGTTTAAAAGATCGCTTAATTCCAGGGATATTTACCACATCACTTGCCACTGTGACTTACCTTATACAGGCCAAGCATAACAATAAAACCCAACAAAAAACTGGTGCATTAAATAAAACATGATAGTTGAACATTTTGTAAAATAACACTACCTAAACTTTCTTAATCACTTTATTCCCAGATATGGGAGAATGCAATAAGCCACTGAGAAAAGACACCTTGAAACATTGAGGGGAAAAAAGTCTGGATTACTTCTTAGGGGAGAGTAAACTGGAAATATTTTAAAGTGTTTGTAACCATAGATGTCAATTGTGTGAAGGGCTTCAATTATGCTTGGCTATAATAGCAACAGAGCTATAATATCTTCATAGGGACGGTAATCTTTAGGTAAGTAGATAAATCTTCTACCAGCTATTTGGCTTTAATGGAATTGTTATACTGTAAAATGATAAAATGATGAATGCCACAGAAAAAAGTAAAATCTGCAATTTATTGTGCTGTTTGAATGTATCATTATATGCTAGAGCTCAGAATCATCCATTCATCTTCTGGAAACAACAGAAATATGCTCGTCTTGAAAAGAAAAAAATGTAAAAAAGTTCAAACACATTTAATCAGCATTTATTTGCAATTCCATGAACCCTTCAAAAGGCTAGGTTCTTATACAACTGCCTTTTTCAATAAAGCCAAATTTTACTCTAAATAAATGTAAAACGTTTTTGGAGGGACTAATTTATTTTTTTTAAGTTCATTTTACTTATACAAAGTATTTAAAAAGAATGTATAACCCTTTAACAATCTCCTTTTTGGAAGATGGCTGAAGTCCCTTAGCCTTTCCCCCTAGATCTGTCACTTACACCTCTGTTGAAAACTGCAGCACCTCCGTTTCAGACTGGATTGCAGAAATTCAACTTTTTTTGTTTTCTGTGTGCTGAACTTTTTGCAAAGAGTGTAATTAAAAAAAAGACAGTACATCAACATAAAAATCTCAGAGGCAATTTATTTACGTGCATTTTCTGTATAAAAGACAACTTTTAAAAATACACAAAATGGTAATCATGAATTTGAGTTCATAAGACTAATATCCATACTTTTATAAGGAAATGGGAAAAGACAAACTTTTACAGGGTGTCTACCAAATTTCTGAAAGTCAATTTCCGGACTTTTTCCTGACTTTTGGGAGGTCCCGGGAAAAAAATTCCTAACCACTGCATTTTACTTTGAGAAATTGCACAATTGCACAATTGCTCAATTTTGGTACTAGTACAATTTAGTACAAGTACAAACTAGTACAATTTAAGTTTTGAGCAAAGAAATCAAAGCAAAATTCAGATACTTAATATTTATCATACACAAAATTTTCCATCAACAAATTTTTAATTTTCATGTAAAATATGCACGAGCATTCAATTTTTCAACTGACGAAAAATTACGAAGGTTTAAACTTTTAGACAGACAGCATCTTGCTGAGAATTCCAGATTCAAAAAACATTCAACATCAAAATGTTACAAAATCTCTAATTTTTAGACTAGTGAAGTACTGCATTTTGAAATTTTTAAAATCAAGATCATAAATACGCTCTAAACAATGTTTTACCTGGTTTTAGTGGCAATAAGTTTATTCTACAGTTCACATTCATTTACATTTTTTATGCTGTTTTAAGTCACAATTATGAATAAACTTTAGTACAATTTATTTAAATGAAGAAATTATTAATAAAGTAGCATTTTAAATAAGTAATACTGAAGGGAAAAGAAAAAAATCATCCCAAGGCAAAAATGCAAAGAGGAAAATTTGGAATAAATTTAATCTGAATATAAAACTTTTTAAGAAAACAACAGTATTCCTTCAGAATGAAACATTTTTTAAAAAACCATACCTTTTCTCCTTGTGTATCTTCTAGTAACTTTCTTGTCCGCTCTAACTCTTGAGCTAAAGAATTTTTTTCTTCTAGGGCATGCATTCTTTCCTTCAGATGCAACTGGAGCCTTTCATTTGATTCAGCTAATAATTTATCTACAGTTGACGATAACCTTTGATTATGCTCTTCATTCATTTTTTCTCGCTGCCGAGACTGAAATAATAAAATGACAAAATAAAATAATTACATATTCTACAATTACATTAATTAGTTATTTTATTTCTTTAAAAACTACCTGTTAAGATCAGCACAACCAAGATAACTAATACTTTTTACGTATGAAGTGAATTTAAGTTATATTTACTTTAGCGGAGAAAAAAGTAATTACAACAACAACAACAACAAATTAATTAATTAATAAATTAACAAACCAATTGTCTACTACATGAAGTAAAGTTGATCTCTTGAATTTAAAAAAATTTCCTGACCATGATAAATTCTAATCTGCATGTCAAAAATTAAACATGCTGATTTAGTCAAAGAAAATTGTACTTTCAAATTTAAAATACATCAATAATACATTGCATTTTTTTTTTGGGGGGGGGAATATTACAAGAAAAAATAATCCCTGCCTTCTTGCCACCTGTGTGTAGGTTGGTATTCTCAGAGTTGATGCAGGGAAGACCTTTTGTAACACCTGAAATGTATGTCCTTCTTACTTTTAATTTATGTGTGTTTCTAACAAAGTATTTTTACATAGTAGGTGATAATCTGTATCCAATGCACCCAGATATTTTTCTATCACCAGACCCCAAAATTTGGGAGAGGAAAAGACTTGATTACGAATCGTATGGTATGCAGTCAAAATAAAAATTTCACTTTAACTAGTTTTACAGAATGAACAAATCTTATCTTTGATACCTTGAAATTCATTATACTGAAATTTTAAAAGTAAAACAATTATTAATATCATTACTAATATAAAATCTAGTAATAATACAATATAATTTTTTATACCCTAAGTAGTTCTGTTCCTTTTTCATCCAGAAGTTGTTCTAATCTTTGGATTCGATCTTCTACACTACCATGACGATCTTGTACCTAATAAATAGAGAGATACAAGAATAATAATTCATCTCTATAAAAAAAATCACAAAATTAAAGAAAAAAGTAAGCAATAACTATACCTGTGCTAAAGCTTCCCCTGCAGCTGCTTCTGCCTTCCTAGAAAATTGAGCCAATTTTTGTTCAGCTAATTCTAACCGCTCTTGAACAGCCCTACATTTTTCTTCACTCTGAAAGAACCAAAGAATAAGAAATATTAAAAGAATTCAGATTAAATATATGCGACTATATAATTATTTATACTTAAGTTTGCAATATAAGTAATCATGGCAGAATTCCTCTGTCGTCAGTTACAAAATATGCTCTCTTAAGATTAATCAAGAGAAATTAATCACAGTTAACAATTGACAATTAAAATTAATTCAACTTTTAAATCATTATTAATGACTAAAAATTTCCATCGATGAAATATTTAGTTGTTAGTTTTCAATTGTTAATTATGATTTTTTTTTTTTTTTTTCAACACAACCAGAGATTAAGTCATTACTTTTTCTTCATTTTAATCTCATATTCATTTTTATGTGACAGATTTTGAAATTTTCTGCAGTAATTTGCTTGAGATTTCATTGCCAGCCCCTTTATTTTTCTCAGCTGTTTGTTTACTCAAGATTCTCTGGAGCTATTAAAATCAATTCTTACATAGTAACTTAAATTTTTTATTATCATCTAGTTATGTATCGAAAAAGATATATATATATATATGTATTTACCTTTCCAAAAAAAGTTATATAATTATCACTTACATTGTTGTTTTATAATTAAAATCAACAGTTTTATTAAACCTGCTTTATCATTTTGTTGATTTCTTAACTTGCTTTTAAATGTAATGCAAAACTTTGCTACTCTATTAAATTTAATGCATAAAAATTTCAATATCTAACACTTTTTCTGTCAGAAACTCAATTTGTAATGGACAAGTTGTGTTTATTAATTAAGTTCAATCTTCTCTGTTTTCTAGCTTAAAAAATCTAGTTTTTGACTATTTACCTTTTCCTTGACCTTACAGTTAATCAAAAAATCATAATACCAGTTTTTTTTTAATTCCATTAATAATAATATTCAAGGTTGCTACTCATTCAATAAAATGAAATTCCTGAACTTTACTAGATTTTCCCCAAGATGTAATTAAAAACATTCCAGTCAACAGCATAACAGCAGATAAACATCACACATTGAGTAAAACATACAGATATTATGTGTGAATGTAAGGTAACTCCTACAACTATTAGTACTAGTTAAGACTAATGATAGGGGAGAGTAAAGCAGAATGGGACATTTTTAACAAAAAAATATCTCACAAAGTATTTCGTACTTGCACAACTTTGAATGTGCAAAATAACACCTTGAAACATTTTAACATATTTAAAAATTAAAAATTTGATGGTAACCATGAAAATTCTAGTTATATATGCAAATTAAAATAAGAAAAACGTCCTATCCTTCCCTTACATGAAAAAGGAATAGGACATGTTTTTAAAAGTTGCAATTCATGCAGAATTTTCATAAATATTCAGAAAAAATGAAGTATAATTTATGTTCCCAAAGTTTATTGTATATTATAACATGTATTTATCTAACACACTGCCCAAATCAAATGAAAAATATGCCTGAGCACAATTGTTCGGCCAACCGTCTTTAGTGAATGCAGTTTTGTGGTAATATCTTCTATATCAGTGTTGGAATAGTCAGTTTCTTGTGGGAAGATAAAAGCAAGTAAGTCCCTCAACACACACACACACACAAAAAAAAAAAGAGACTGTGGATGTTTTATGAGTGCTGTGATATGGTGCAATTTTAGAAAACAGCATACAAAATTCCATTATGTTATAAGATCTAGTTAACATTCAAATGCATTTTGGAATGAAAGAGAATATTGATATTTACCAGTTTCAGTTGTGCTTCTTTATTAGATAATTCTTGTTCTAACTTTTCATTTAAATCATGAAGAGATGTAGATTCTCTCTGTGCATTTAAGTAGCGTTTTTCTAATGTGGATATCCTCTCTTCTTGATCTTCTTTCTGAGCATTATTCTAGAAAGGGGGGAGGAAGAAAATACAGGAAAATATATATTAAAAATATAACTGAAAAGCCTTAAAAATAAAGCCGCAAAAGTACAGGGTGATCAGAAAATGAGTATACATTTGAAAAATTAATATTTCTCAGAATAGTGTAGGTAGAGAGGTAAAAATTGGTACACATGTTTGGAATGACATGGGGTTTTATTGCAACCGCAAGAAAGAAAAAGTACCAAAAATGGCCAACAGATGGTGCTGGCAGGCAAAAACTCTGGTAACACTGCATGAGAATTGTGCATAAAAAGGAGCGGTAAGAGAGAATCAATCAGATGCATCAGCATTCACAGCATGCTGCCATTGCCAAAAAAAGCCCTGTTATTGAAGATGTACTATCAGAATGGGGAATCTGCAACTGCAGCTTTACAATACTATCAGTCATAAGAAGGATATTTGAACGGATAAAGGTCTTATGACAGGATCAACTGTGAAGAGAATGATTTCGAAATTCGAAGCCACGGGTTGTTAAGATGACAGGCCCCGTAGCGGCCAATCGAGCACAAGTGCTAATGCTGCTGTCAGAAGCTCAGACAGTTCAGGAAGAAATGGAGATTGCCGTACAGTGTTGTTCACAACATTGTCCCTCGACTACAGCTATTGATAAGGAATGACAGTCGACATGTTGAGCATTTGTTCTGAAGAACATAGTCTTTGCTTTGTCATAATTTTTAAAGCAAATTATTGCTATTCTTATCACAAGAAGTGCCATCTGATGGACACTTTTGGAACTTTTTTATATAGTTAAAATAACCCCCCCCCCCCCATGTTATTCCAAGCATGTGTGAATTTTTATTTCTCTACCTACATTATTCTGCGAATTATTATTTTTTCAAATGTATACTCATTTTCTGATCATCCTGTAGAATGTATTCACCAATCTAAATTACAATCTAAACTGCCTATATTATTAGTTTTAAGAAGTCATAATAATTAACTTCTTAAAACTAATAATATAGGCATATATCAAATTTTTATACAGTAGAACTTCTCACACTTTAGAATCACTGGCACTTTACCAATTCCGGATTATAGAACCTTCTGGATTATAGAAACCATACAATTTGAATCATAAAAAATTGTAATAGTCAGGAAAAGTTGTTCCCTCAAAAAAAGAATATACCTTTTATTGGAGATGGGGGGGGGGCGGGGGAGGGGAGATATAAATGGGAAAATATCACATTTTTTGAAGAATTATACTTAACAAAAAGATGTTTTTAAAAAAATATGCCTTAAAGTCTTTGTTTAAATTTTGGTTTGTGTTGCATGGCTGGATTATTTGAAGAAAGAATATCGTCTGCTTTATATAGAAATTCTGGAGTTCAGAAATCGGAATTCTAGAAGCTCCAGGGAGTACTCTTGCTAACACTCCGCTGAATACACTGTAAATCTGATGGGGCCAGTTTTTGAGTGCAATGAAAGGTTGTACCCATTTTTCCTTCTGCACTGAAAAGATACAGTTGTGAATGCTCAAAAGTTCAGTGTCTAGAAAGTTCTGAAACCAACTATGTTATCGAGGAAAAACAAACTTTTAGAAACTTAAACAATTTTCATGGCACAATTCGCAGAAACTCAAACAAAATTCATCGGATAACAGTCAAGCAAACAAACTGACTTTTCAGAAAGTGAACAAACACAAAATTACATAAAGCTTCCACGCTATAATTTCTGCTTTCTTCAAAGAGATAATTTAGGAAAAAATAGATGATAGGTGGGGTGGGATAGAGGAAACAAGATGCAGCTCAGGTCTTCATGTAAAAAGTAAGAAGGGGAAAATTCATAAGTTGGTAATTTTGATAGGCTGATGGTAATCTGAAAATAGCATTTGAAATGATTTCTTGCATTCTTCAGTATGATCCAAAAGGATCAATAAATTCTAATGGATTATGCCATAGTTCTATAGGCTTATACCATTCCTTTATCTAATCTAATCTTTAGATGTTAGCCTATTCTGTCCAACTAATTGGTAAAAACTTCCAATGTAAATCTAAAGATCACATGACCTCTCTGAGCAATATTTCTTCTCAAATATCAGAAGAAAGTCCTCACTTCCCCACCAAAATGCCAGTGCCACCCCATTCAACCAATCTACATGCTTGCGGTATTTCATAGAGGATAACATCATGAAGAACAATCAGAAGAAAAAGAAGGAAGCTGTATCTACTGACAAAAAGAGAAAAGCCCCAAAAAATTAGTATATTGTCCACCCTTCTGGACTCAAAAATAAAATTAAAAACAACTAAGTAGGTCAGAAACTTACTCAAAATTCTAGCAAAGATTGTAGAAGTATAATAACAGGCTACATTACTGGTAAAAGAAAAAGGTACATGAAAATTAAGAGGTAAAAATAATTAAAAAATGGCTTTAAACAATATAAAATGATCTCTAAATTCTATAACTATAGAATATGCTCTTGTTAAAATTTAAAGAACTACACTATATCCCTAAAAATGAAAATAGAGATAGAATTTACAGCTATCAAGAGAAACACAATATAAAAAATACGAATTAATTAGCAAAACAAGTACGAAATACTGATATCTAAAATGTGAAGAAATTAATTTCTCTTAAGTCTTGCATAATTATACTTTCTAGCTTATAGATATTGAAAACATATTGAATTTTAACATTATGTGATTTACCTCTTTTAAATCCCTGGCAAGTTTAGCATTCTCTTCCTGGAGCCTCGTCATTTCTTTTTGAGCAGCTGCCACTCCTTCTTCTTGCTCTCGAATTTTGGCACTAAGTTCAGAAATTTTATTACGGGACTGGTTGAGGTCAGCATTCATTTTTTCAATGGTTTCTTTTAACTCAACAACACAAGCTGCATCTGCTGTAGCCTCTGCTGTTCCATTAGAAACCTAAAACAGTCCATTAACAGCTACATCAAATATACAAAATAGCAGTTTAGAAATAACAGTGAAATATAGTTCCTTGCCCAAACATTACTTTATCATTCAAACAAAAATACTCGGAAAATAAACAAGAGTAACTACCAATCACTTGATCATTTTCATGAGTATTTATAGAATCACACAAACTTTAATTTTATTGATGATTGAAATGGTGGTTAAATAAAAATAAATAATAACCTTTGAAATTAGAGATGTATCTTCTGTAGTAGGTTTCTTTTCTTCTTTTAATTCTACTGAAACACCTTTAGTTCTAAATTGATTAAGCTGTAAGAAATAAGAATATGGTACAGTCAAAAAGATTTTTTATATGCAGTTATGTTTTAGGGGGTTTTTCCTACATGGAATTATGTCGCAAGATAAACTTAAAAACCATAACAATTTTTTTAAAAACAACTACAAACCATCATGACTTTATTATAAAATGGCATAAATGTTTCCCATTCAAACAACTGTCAGCATGAAAAAAACTAGGGATGCAGAAAATGTTTTTATTCCCTACATTTCCTCCAATCCATGTGAAAATTTCCACAAAATTCTTACAATATGTTATAGACTGGCATAAATTCTGTATTACCATATCGTACATATAAAAAGATTTGCAATGTACAAGTTTCACCTTTAAAAACCTATAGCTGAGCTTGTATCATGCCAAGGTATTTAAATGGTAAACTAAATTCATGCATTAAGTTTTAATCTACTTTTAAAGCCTAATATTTATTAAAAAGTGCATAGTTTTAACTAAAAAATAAAAATTTTGATTATCTTTTCTTACAAATAGTAAATTATGGAGAAAATGTAATCGTCCACTGTCTTTCCAGATATTGTCAATCTTTTGATGTTTTGTAGATATTGAGTCTGTGTTTCTTTAAGAAAGTTTGATAGTAATATTTTCCCCAAGGAAATGTCTGTTTAAGGATTCTTTTAATAATTCTGTAGAACTGGAGGTCCATTCCAAGAAAAAAATACTTCATAAAAGAGATTATCATATTTCATGGTTCGGTTAAAAATGTGATTTCCAATAACAGAGCCAAAAGAGTCACAAACACACACACTGCAAAATTTCAAGCAGTTTTCAAGGAGATAAACTATTTCTGGTACATCAGTATACACATCAGGATTGGTGAAGCTTCTTTTATAGCACCGCTGTCGTGATCTAGAAGAAGTGATGATTTCTTTTCAGAATTCGTGATTTTTTTTATTAAATTCTGTTTCAAGAATGTTTTTCTTCAATGTTGTCCACCGATTAAGACTATTCTCATTATTAAATTTAATTTTTTTTCTATTTTTGCTTACCCATTCAGTAAGAGCTTGTAATGAGTTTCTACCAATCTTGTGGTATCTTCTAAATTCGATTTGCTTTCTAGAGACAAGGCTCAAAATGATTTTACTACTCAATGTGCATATTTTTTAAAGAAAAATTATTACTGCAAGTGTTAATAATAATCTATTCTAAATTTAATAAATTATAAGTTTTTAACTGTGATTGTTTTTACAGCCTCCAAAATGTCACTTCATCCATTTCATTTGTAAAGCAACAACAGTCTTGCTGTATAAAAAATTGTACAACTTTTGTTAAACAGAAATAATGCATTTCCAAAAAGAAATAATGAAAACTAAAATACATGTGCACACTTTAAATCAAAAACTTAACATGCTTTTGTTATATATACTGAGAACAAAAAAAAAAAAATTGAAAACAAAAGTATAAAGAAAATGTTGAGGGAAATGCAATGTGTTGGGACAATAATTTATTTCCTCAGTGATACAAGATTCAGAATTATTTTACATATGAAAAAGTAGCTTATTAATAAAAAAGAATTTGCCCATGGTCTAAATCAGGCATGAAAAGTTTCAGACTTGGAAAGTTGCGGGCCAAATTTTAGGATGTTAGCGAAGTCACGGTCCAAACTTCAAGATGTTAGTAAATTTGTGAGCCATATAATTAGGATTTATATGAGAGTTCAAATGGTTTATATGGGTTTTATACAGGGTTTCGATATCTTTCGCAGGCTGGATCGAAAGCCCTGGCGAGCCACATCCGGCCCACAAGCCACAGGTTGCCCATATGTGGTCTAAATCTTTCTCTTATTTTTTTCTTCCGAGACTGAGATGCTGGAAATAAATCTTAATTACTGCTTGGGGGGGTGGGGGGGGGGCAAAACAGAAAAATGGTAGAATTTTTAGAAGAATTCCTATGAATATGCAGAATGACAAAAATAAATAAATAAATAAAAGTGGAAATCTGCCAATACGCTGAAAAGTAGCATCCCTGTCCATAGAAAAGTGTCCAACTTAGGGCGGCGTTTCAACATATGGGTGTGTCCAACTTGGAGATTCCACAGCAATAAAAACACTTATAAATTTAATACAGCAATGTAAAAAGATGTCTTTTTCTTACAGTTAATGCCACCTTTAAGTTCTGGTCCCTGCATGCCTGGTTGTAGTTAAGGCCCTGTCCTAATGTATATAACTGAAATACATGTATAATATCCTAATCAGGGGTCGGCTCAGAAATTTTTTCCAAGATTGCATTTTTGTGAATTTCAACATCTATTTTTGTAAATTTACATTTTTTTTTACATAACAATTTTTGTAAATCACTTTTAATTTTAATCAACTATATTTTTGTGAAGGGGATGCAATACAGATTTGAATGTTGTCTGCATTGATCCATGCCACAATGTACCAAAAAACTGAGGATTAAGATTTTATGTTAGTCTATTAAAATATAGAAACATAACTAAAAAGTTTTAATTTCCTAATAAATAAAGATTGACTGTCATAATTACAAAATAACAAAAATGCACAATCAATAATAAATAATAATTTAAATAAATATCCCAGGGATCGTGCTGAAGTTTGATAAAAGTGGGTCACAAAAGCCCATAATCTTGAGAAATATGGGTTTTTGCATATACAAAACCCATTATGTGTGTATTTTTTTTTTTTTTTTTTTTTTTTTTGCATCACAGTCTACAAAATTTGGATAAATTACTCAAAAATCTGAGTAGCACGAACCCTGAGTCCAGAAAAAAATACTTACCTCTTCATTTGCTTTATTTAATTCTTCTTCTAAGGATGTTACCCTATCAAGGGCCACTCTTAGTCGCTCTCGAACCTGCAGAAAATATGAATTTCATTTTGATTAAAAGATTAAATTTTCATATAAAAAGAATTAAAAACGAAATAAAAACAACAACAAAAAAAAAAATTCCCCAAACAGCAGCTTGTAAATTTTCAGCAATCAAAACACTTCCAATTTCAATAAAATTTTTCTAAAGGCATTATCTAGAAGTGTGATCTCTTAACTTTAAAAATCATTTCAGATAGTGTTGCTATTTCCAGAATTGAAAAAAAAAAAATGGATTTAAAGATTAATTTTTCAGGTTTGGGGGGAAAATTGGAAATACTAAAACATTTTTAATGAATTCAAATTTCATACACATGTTTGTATGTATATGAAAGAATATGCACAAGCTTATATGCATACATGTATATGTTACCCAAACATAAAGAACTAAATTTCACACACAACTCATAAATGGAAAGAAAATGTCAGACTTTGAATTCTGTTGTTGTTGTTACTTATGCCCTCTGACAACCACATGAGGTGCCAGATCCCTCCAGATAGGGAGGCGAAGGAGAGAGGGGAGGCACCTTACATTTTCAGGGCCCCAGTGGTAGGAAGTTTGACTTTAGCTCGTAGTCCCCTAATTTTGAACTAATTCTGGAGGAGGGACCAACCCCCAGAAATTGGCACCCCTAGGGGTATCATTTAACAACTTTGAGGACATTGCAGCACAACAGATTTTATGTGCAGCAACTCCCATAAACCCTTTACCAGATTTGCCCGAGGTCTACCTCCATTCTGGATTGTCCCGAGTGTAGCTCGGGCAGTAGGAATTTTTTTATTTTTCACGTAATTTTCCCAAATTATTTCATTTTGCTTTCAAACACTTTTACTTACTTTTCTGCCCACTAGATAGTAGCCCTATACACGATTTAGGAAATCCTATATGAGAATAGTGTTATTATGTTTTAAAAATGTATTTATATCAAAATATGCATTGAAAAATTGACATTTTTTGACCGTCCAACTCTAAAAAAATCTGATGTGTCCAACACATGACTTCCTTGCACGTCTATTAGAACAAAAATATTTTCGACGCACTTCCTCTAAACTTATTTGTTTGAAAGAGATAAAATATCAATAATAGTAAGATTTAGCGATTTCTAGCCAAATATTTCGATATCGCCAAGCTGAGTTCAATTTGAAAGATTTCCTTCTGACACTTTATTTGGCGATATTTCACCAAAAGCCGACAAACTTGAGATAGTCTGCGAGATTTTGGGGATAGCCAAAGTAGTCATTGACCACAGGCTTTCAATGAATTGAATGCATTCATATACCTCAATGTATTTAAAGTCATTTGGCAAACCCTGTAAATAAATTCTCAGTCGATTGCTGTCAAAAAAGATATTGAAAACAGTTAGATATTACAATAGTTCTAAATACAAAAGTTCAAAATTCTACGGGTTAAAGTTTTATACAGTTATACAAAATACGAAATAATTTTTGGTGCCAAATTTGGCGATATTTCGGCGAAACTCGTCAATTTCAACGACATTTGGCGAGATTTTAAGCATGAACCATACAATGACAGATTATCGCCAAATATGGCGATATTTCGCCAAAACTCGCCAAGAACGATAACAAATGGCGATACTTTGGGCATGGACCAAATAACTGAATATCGCCAAAACTCGCCAAGGCCGAGGACAGACGGCGAGATTTTGGGCATGTACCAAACAATGACCGTCTACAGTTGTATTATATTGAAGATGTCCATAGACATTAAAGTACTGAAATTCTTTTCGGTGGTTCAGTAAATAAACTAACTCTCCAGTAGATTGGAACCAAAAATCGAGATGCACAACTAGATGTTACAACAATCTTATATATGAAATTTCATAATATTTTTTGAGATTTGAGAGTTAAGTATGCACACACGTACACCAAAAGTCGCCAAGCTTGGCGACTTTTGGATAGTTCTTGAGGGAGTCACGTGACCGTGGTCGGACCATTACCTAACTTATGTGGTAGGACTGCATTGTGCTTGAAATGGATGAATGCCCCTAAAATTGCCATTGACCGTAATGTATTGGAAATCTTTTGAGTGTTCCTGTAGCTGAACTATAAATGATAAAGACACTTTTTTTAATGGAGAAATTCATTTTCTAACTCTTTACAGCATATATCACTTCTGTGTCGTTTGAAATAGCCCAATACCTCTAAAAAACACTTTGATGAATTTCGGCCCATAGAGCGTAATGTATTTCGAATCTTTTGGGCGGTTCTGTAGATAAACTATCCAGTCGAATGGAACCGAAAGGGGAGGTGCACAACTAGATGTTACAATGTTCCTAAATATAAAGTTTCAACATTCTACGCCTAATAGTTTTTGAGATATGAGAGTTTAATGAATTTCGGCCCATTGAGCATAACGTATTTCGAATGTTTTGGACAGTCCTGTAGATAAACTATGCAGTCGAATAGAACCAAAAGGGGAGGTGCACAACTAGATGTTACAAATATCCAAAATATGAAGTTTCGACATTCTACGCCTAATAGCTTTTGAGTTAGGCGAGTTTAATGAATTTCGGCCCATAGAGCGTAATGTATTTCGAATCTTTTGGGCGGTCCTGTACATAAACTATCCATTCGATTGTCACCAAAAGGGGAGGTGCACAACTAGATCATAGAACAATCCTAAATATCAAATCTCAACATTCTACGACCCATAGTTTCTGAGATATGCGAGTTACATACATACGTACGTACGTACGTACGTACGTACAGACGGCATGGAAAAACTGGCCACAATAGACTCGCCGCTGGTCAAAATGAGTTGCAAACGCATTAATATGATCGTGCATGATAGCCTACGATGAGATGCATCGAAAAAAATTTTAAAATTCAATTTAGAGGTAGTCAAAATCGGTTTTTTTGTCGAAATTTGGCCCCCCAAATTTTTCGGGATCACATTACTTCCTTATACTACGTACAAGGAAGTAAAAAAATTGAACCGGTAAGGGGTTAATGTACACGGTCCCACAGCAGTCGAGCCAAGAGGGAGTTGATCCTCCCAAGCACTGGCCAAGCCGGATGCTGCTACACTTGTCGTGTTCTTATGGGAACGGAGTTTAGTGCCTAGACCACTGTGGGACTTCTAAAAATAGTTAGCATAATTTAACTGAATTTTTAAAATATGTGTCAAACACAGTATAAGACACAATTTTATGAATTTACTTAATTTTTTGCATTGTGTTTGATCAATTTCATCAAAAGTTTGTAAATTTTTTTATATATTATGCTATATCATGAATCCTGTTAAAATTACTTCCCCCAATTTAGCTTTATGTTAGCCAAATATTAATTTTACAAAAGATAATACAGACATTGCTAGCAAAAGAAATTTGGGAAGGGTCTAATAGAGATGGAAAATTTCTCACTGAAAAGTTTATTGATACTTCAAATTAACAAAAATTGAAATTTCAGAGAGTACTCGGGCCCCCCATGACCCTCTCTCTGACTATGCCCCTGAAAAGACATCAATGGAGGTTAAAATTTCAGCAACTTACCTAAAATTAAACAAGTACAAATGAAAAAAAAAAAAAAAAAAAAAAAAAAAAAAGAAAACTGACTTTAAATTACTTCACCATAAAGAAAAGATATTCTCATTGTATAAAATAGAAGGGTTTACAAATTCCCACACAGCACACTGTACAAATCAGGTCTAATAGATATCCAAACTGATCTATAAGATCCAGGACATTGAAAGGATATTTATATGTGGAGAAAAATATATTTCTATAGGGCATCTAAATTGCTACCTCTATAAGATATTCTTAGAGGGCTTATACAAATCTAACAGTCATCCGAAACCAGATATCTATTAGAAATATATTTATGACATCCATAAGAAATCCATCAGTAGACATCTTATATAGCTAATGAAATAGTTGTCCCATATATATTTAATTGTCATCCAAAGCTACAAATCTATTGAACGTATTTTTATAGCATCCATAAGACATGCATTTGTAGACGTTTTATTTCCGTAGAAGATTTGATGGCTTCTGCAGATTGGAAATGACTGGATCTACAACCGCGGCTGATCTCAATGATGTCACACTCTCAGTTACACTGCTGCTGAGCACATCAGAAGTGAAAACGTCTTGTCAAGCTTTCTAAAATTTATATTTATGCAGTTAAACAGGTTTTCACACATTATTGTATTTTTATTAACAAAAAATAAACATTCATGAACGTTTATTCATATTTTTATACATTTGAAATTCTTTGTAAAAAAAAAAAAGTAATTTTTTTTTTAAAGGCTGTAAGGGTATTGCACATTCATTTATAATATTCTCAAAATTTCACATACTTTTGTACATTTGTACACATTTTAATGTAATTTTCACTGGGTTAGCATTAGCATTTTTTCATTTAGTTACATTTCATATTTCAAGCTCGATTGTGTGCACATTAAAAAATTTAAAGAGAGAGAGGGAATGCACGCACAGGCCTCAACATGACACAGCTGGTATATGCGTATGGTATACATCAGCGATACGCATTTTTCTCCACGTGTTGATTTTGTTAGATTTAATCAATAATTATGTACGGGAATTTATTAATTATCAATTATTATGTATTTACATTGTAATGAACAATAATCCTATTTATTTGTAATGAATGATGGATTTATAATTCCAATTCAAATGCACTTTAGTAAAACACTTATAATTCAACTAATGTACAGTATACAATTATTAACACTCTTCACATTATCAAATTAACTTTATTGCACAATAACTAAATAGCTATACAAATTAAGTATAGTTTTTTTAAAGAAAATAATTGAAAATTATAGCACCTACCCAGCTAGAAAATGTCTGCATTTTTGCAAAAACATATAGATTGTACACAATGTGTACATAAAAAGTGTATATTTTTTAATACTATGAAAGTATACACTTGTTGTGCAAATTACATGCAGTTTTTATGCATACTAAAACAAAACTTTATGCAGTTTGAAATAATTTTCAGAAAAAATCTTAAAATCTAATAAAAAATTTTTTTGTTATCCGACACCTATAGCTTAGGTTGAGTGATCACCAATCATGTCACCAAATTTCATTTCTTTTGCTTAAATCGTTATTATGTGATGTGTGAACAAAAAATTAACGTAGTTTGAAACAGTTTTTGGAAAATCCCAAAATCTAATATGAATTTTTTTTTAATTCGGCAGTTATAGTTGACTATAGTTTAAGTTGAGTGACCACCTATCATGTCACCAAATTTCATTTCATTCGCTTCAGCAGAGCCGTGCGAAAGGGGATGTGAAGAGTGCAACTACACCGGATCACAAAGAATCTGGGGCCGCATAAAGTCAAACTATTTTATGTATTATCTTGAAAACCTTTCAGATCAATTGAGATATTTCTCAACTTTCTAACAGATTCTGTTAGCCAATACTCTACGCCTTAAAAATCTACATAACTGTAGATAAAATTTGAAAATCTGAATTTGCTACTGTGATCCGAATGATTTGCTTTCAAATTAAAGATCAACACCGCAGTTCCATAAAGACTGGCGTTGACTTCCCTGCTTATTAATATAACACTTTAAGTGTGATGCAGTATGAGTTTCAATGATAGATGAACTCATTTCTGTGTAAAATTAGGCATGTGGTGTACTGAAACGCATACATAATTTATAAGAGTGACAGTAAGTCATAATTTCATACATGCAACACTACAGAAAAGTACTCAAATCAACTAAAACCAATATAGTTTGGTATTATTAACATTACTGACCAATAAACAAATTATCGTGTAAAATATTTCAAAAATATGAATAACAAGTTTTGGAGGATGTGTACAAAGTAAAACAATGAGAATAGTTTAAGCTCCTTTTTTACTATTTTTATACTAAAAGTAACTTACATACACTGGTGTGCAAAACTTAAGCAACTGGTGTTCTTTTTGCCAGAACTCCACGAGAGATCATCTGAGAGACATGAAATTCAGAAATGAGAGACAGCATTTTGTATTTAAACAATGACAAAAGCATAGTTGCTCAAAAATGAATACAATGCACACAGAATGGAATCAAACAAACAAACAAAAAAAAGGCTTTATTGAACACATAATATCGTTACACATGATTGTCTGTACAAGAGGAAGAACAAGCACAAGTTCCTTAGTATGGGATATGTCCTCCCCATTACTGCAATGGTTACTTCGCACCATCTTACAATTCATACTCAGCACCAGATTGTCCAACAGTTCTTGTGAGAAGAGTGCCCATTACTGAATCAGCATGTTTCAGTTGTTGAGTGTTCCCCGGAGGATGTAATCATGCCAGAAGGCGTCTTCCCAAAGCATCCCACACATGCTCTATAGGATTTATTTGAGTGATATCTCCACTTTCTAGTAGCTCCTGAGCAGCAGGAGTCCAGTGTGGCCATACATTGTCATCCATAAAAATGAAGTCTGCTCCAATGGCACCTCAGAACATATGCACAAGGGAAAGGATCACCTCCTGGCAGTGGTGTAGCCAGAAATTTCTCATGGGGGGGGGGAGGGGTTACGACTACTTCAACTCACATATATGCATATGTGAGTGTGATAAGGGAATGAAGAATATGCATTTTGTATGGCAAAAAATTCCTCATAGGGGGAGTTGTGACCCCCCCCCCCTATCCCCCCCCCTGCCTCCTGGCAATAGTAATCTCCGGTTACAGAACCTCTGTCGAAAACGTGAAGCTCAGTTCGGCCATTCAGCATAATGTCTCCCCAGACAAGAACTCCAAGACCAATGTAACAGTCTCTTTCCGTGATGTTACTGGGATGAAACCATGTCCCGACCTCTCTCCAAATAAACTGCCACTGAAAATCACTTATGGCACTGAAACGACACTCATCCGCAAACAGGACATGACCCCATTGATGAGACGTCTAGCTTTTGTGCTCCTTGCACCACTCTTTAAACAGTGATGCGGATGGCATAACATTCAAAGGTATGCAGCGTTCAGAATGACGGGCGAATAGGTTACTTTTGTGAAGACATCTGGACACAGTAAACCATGACACTCATCACGCTGTTGCTGTACACAGTTGCTGAGCAATGACATGGCATTTGCTGACTGGTTTTGGGCTTTTTTTGCCTGCAGGATGATATATCCGTCATCCACTGCAGGTGTTTTTCTGGGAGGGAGGGTCACTACCAACCATTCTAACAGCTGTACCGAAGGTTTGGAAGGCTTTCCAAGCATGCAAAATGATACTTTTGTTGATTCCGGACTCTTCAGCTGCACTGGTCATACTGCACCCCTTCTCCAGCTTTCCAAGCATTCTTCTACAAGTGAAGTCGTCTAGGTGATTTCTCCTAGACATATTTCATGAAAGAACTCACTTGCACGTGCAGTGAATATCTTCAATTGCATCTCCCTCCATCCTTTTATTGTAGTCTTAAGTAGCACGTGCAGACTGCATGCGTTTTGCATACCATCACATCATCTGTGACATTTTGTTCCTGACATTTGCATATACATGACATTTCTACTGAATTGCGTGCTCATTGTTACTGATCACAAGAACCCCTTTTCTGCAATTTCAAGGCAATCTGATTAAAATTTACATTGTTGCTTAAGTTTTGCAGTGTACATACACAAGGGCCGCAAAAACACAAGGCATGGCCCTGCACTTCAGTTAGTTTATGTGATGTGCAAATAAAAAAATGTCACTGACAGAACGACAGACAGATAATTTTTTTTTTTTTTTTTTTTTTTTTTTTTTTAATGGTCGTCGTACTGGTGTCCCAAATACTTAAAACGGATAGAAATCACAAAAAAATTTTAATACCAAATAGTGTACAGGTAAAGTCTAGTTTTATTTATTTAGATACAAAAAAGTTCCCATTCCGAAATTGAAACAACAATCACTTCAAACTTTAGTCATTTCATACTGAGTCAAACCCGTCTGGTGGGTTTGACTCAGCAAGCAAGAGATGGTGTTGCTATGACATCACAATCCACTTTTTCCCCCATTCCAAAAGAGGGCTATCGCAGATTGCTCAGATAGTCTGGATATGGAATTGATATCCATTTCTGGCCTATTTTGGATCAGTTGGATATTCTAGATACAAACTAAATATCTATTTCTGGGCTGTTTGAGAAATCTTGGATATTTGGGAAGTCTAATTAATATATATGCCACTTGGATATAGATCTCTACAGACATCCAGGATATTATAGATGTCTAGTCCTCAGAGAAATCACACCTCAAATCTCTTACAGATGTCAATTTTATGTTATCTGGAGGATCTTGGACTTCTAATAGATATACCCATTATCCAATTCTGATGGCTTATAGATGACCAATGGATAACTTTGTGCTGTGTGGGTTTCTCTCCAAATAAAGACGATATTGCCAAGCTGGATTCAGTTTTGGGAACTTATTTTTTGCTGTCAAACTTGGCAATAAATCATCAAAAGTGGTCAACCAGGACAACTTTCGACATGTTACTATGGACAGCTCTACTAACAATACAATGGCTCTACTAACAATACAATGACACAAAACAATATTTATTTCCAATTTTCTTATATCCTTCCATTAGTAAAATAATAAGATTCTATAATTTCTTGCTAAATATAGAAGACCAGGGCTCATTCTAGGCAGGGTCAACGGGGTACAACACCCTGATGCCCTTTTAGTAAAAAAAAAATGTACCATGTTGCCCATGGATTCAGGTTAGCATCCCAATGATGAAAAACTGGTCCTCCTTTACCCTTGAAGTTTTTGTTTCTCTCTCTCTATATATATACATATACAGAGTGACCCAAAAAGGTGATAATGGGCTTTAATTCTTTCTACATTAGAGATAAGTGGACAGTGTAAATTGAGAAAACGTTCAAAATAATGTAAGAAATAAGACTGTTAAGAAAACATTCCTCTCATCAATTTTCAAAAAGTTACATTTAAATTTGTATATGACCCTCATAAAAAAATAATTCCCAGTTAGTAAAATGTATCCCATACACTTATGAGGTCACATACAAAATTTGAGAACTATACCTTAAAAAGTGTCAGAGATATGAACATAAATATAGTGCTGACTTAAACCACTTTTGCATGGCTCTCGCAGGAAAAAAATCACTTCGAATGATCACATTTCAGAGGTAGTAGAGAAATTACGAAAGAAAATCTTTTTTCTACTCAAGTTTAAAGACCTACATTCAAAATCATGTATACACCCCGATCATCTTTCTTTAAAGATATCTCTGAGACATTGTATGATGAAAGACTCAATTTTGATAAATCACCTCATTAGTGTATGGGGCGCATTTTACTAATTGGGATTTTTTTTGTACAGAGGTTGTATACAAATTTTAAAAATTATTTTCAACTTCATTTTGAACATTTTTTCAATTTACATTGACCACTTATCTCTAGTGGATAAATTAAAGCCCATTACTACCTTTTTGGGATACCCTTTATATATATATATATATATAGAGAGAGAGAGAGAGAGAGAGAGAGAGAGAGAGATCAATTGATTGATATTGTTCCGAATTTTAGGGGCAACACGCACTGTACTGGGGTTTAAAATAGTTTAAAATTTGTATTCTACGCATCAAACAGTTAAATGAAAATCTGTCAACTAGAATACGAGAAACAGCATTTTGGGTTTCCCTTTTGATTTGTATAGCATTTTCTAGGAATCATGTGATATATTGGTCCTAGGCCTTTGGTAACCTCACTTTTGGGGACTTATTTTTGGTGCCAAATTTGGAGATATTTCGCCAAAAGTTACTAACCTTGGCAACATTTCATTCATTTGGTGCAATTTTATCAATGTGGATAGTAAAGTTAGTTTTCCTGCATTACATGCATAATAGCCTAATATTACTCTTCTATTGCACAATCAAAATCGAGCTTGTTCTAGTACATTCCACGGATGGTTCTCTCTGCAACCTTCCATGGTGTTCATCATAGAGTATAAAAGCGCTGTTTCCCCAGTTTGAATCCGTTCTCACCGAGCATTGGTGGAGTGTGGATCGAGCTTCCGATGAGTATGCTGCTTTGTGAATTTTACTGTGCTATAGAAGCGGTATTTTTGCTTGCATTTTAGAAGCTTTGTTTTTAAGTGCTGTGTGTAAATTCTTCATTGCTGTGTTTTGAGGGACTGTTTACAAAATCCTTCGTATATTTCCACTGAATTTTTGCCAGTGGAAGTGCTTTATTTTGTGTGAGAAATACAGCATTTGTGAAAGCTTCTGTACTAAGTGACTGTTAAAAGCACATTACTGCCTGATTGCGCTTGTGAATTTTGTAGAGCTGATTGTTCAACGAAGTTCAAATAGTAATAAAGTTCGTTTTCCATCCTGAAAAATGGACTCTTTACTTAGACCTTTCTACACCTACTGGACTTTAGAATGACGAACCCAGGAAAACAGCAGAGGTTTTCTGCAACATTTGGTGTCAGAATCGGGATTCTAAAGGAAGACTAATTTCCTAGTGAATGGTGCAGACCAGAAAAATGGAAGAACAATTTCAACAAACGCTCATGGATATGTCGAAGGAGATCAAATCCAGACACGAAGAGATGAAAACAGAGTTGAAAACTACATGAGAAGAGATAGAATCTGGAAAAGAAGAAATGAAAGCAACCTACAACAAAGTTGAAGCTGGATTGAAACAGATGAAATTCAGACAACAACATTTGAAAGCTGATTTAGAGAAGAAAATTGAAGCCAGACAATCCAATTTACAAAAGAAAATTGAAACTGGGTTGGAAGAGATGAAAGCCGCACACGACGAGATGAAAACCAGATTGGATAAAATAGAAAAAAGAAAGAAAATTTAAGAAAATTTAAAGTTGGAAATTAAGCAAAGTCAAGAGGAATGAAGGAAGAAATGGAGAAGAGAATGTCGCTATTGGAAGAAACTGAAACTAAATATGAAGCAGGTTGTCATCACGCCACCCAGCAGTGAAAATAATGACCTATGACGGAAAGACTCCCTGGGAAGCATACAAGACCCAATTTTTAATTGTTGCCAAATCCAATGGTTGGAGCGAACCAACTGGCTACTTCCCTGAGTGGAGACGCAATTAACTTATTGCAAACCATTGGAGCGACGAAGATAGGAGATTTTGACGCCCTTTCAAGTGCCCTGGAGCTGGAATTCAGAGAAAAATGCCAGAAAGAGTATAGTAGAAAACAACTAAAGTCAAGGATGCAAAGACCTAGTGAGACCCTCCAAAAGCTGACTTCAGATATAGATAAGGTGTGCAGGGATGTTAACTCCAACATTCGATTTGGGAGCACCCCAAGAGCAGAAAAAATTTCATTTGGGAGCACTCGGGAGCAAAAAAATTCCATTTAGGAGCAGAAAAATTCTATTTGGGAGCAGAAGAGTTCCATTTGGGAGCACCTTGGGAGCACAAAAAATTTAGCTTCCGCGAGGAAAACTAAGATTTGGTATCAGAATTAACGTGATTTTGGAGCATAACAGTGAAGATTTCACTGTGTTGACTCTAGAAAAAAGGGCCGCCTGGGGGGAAATTTCAAAAAGGGCACTTTAGGGTTCCACGAGAATGTACAGGTTGATAGCATATCTAGAAACTGGTTTGAAACGACCTGATCCCCGAAAATTTAACATGTAGAGTTGTAATATGTGTTCTGACTTACAATGCATAGTTAGATTTTTTCCAGTTTGTCTTTAGTTCCCTCCCCCCTTCTTTTGGAGAAAATATCCTGAAGGAGTAAGTGTAAGCGAAATAGGAAAAATGATTTGTTGATAATATTTTGCTCTAAACATGACATAAATATGTGAATTAAATCTGTACATAACTAGAAGTTTTTGATTAAAAAAAAGAAGTTTTAATCTAAGTAATTTTGAATTTTCTGCTTAATTTTTTTTTCTCAAAATTAAGTGATGTAGACGTTTATTATTTATAAGAATAGTACATTTATTGAAGAAGGTTTCAGAAATTTTTAGCCAGACATGATTTGTTAGGCAGTAGGGGAAGGTAGAGGCACTGTTAATTTTTGTTCCTCAATTTTATATCACACTATCACTACTGGACCACAATTACTGGATCACATTCATATTATGATATTTCACCTATATTGGTACAAACTTTTAAACAGAAAAGGACTGTTAGTGTAAGTGGATTATGATAGATGTGTTTAGCATGTAATAAAAATAATAAAATTTCTGCAGTGCAGGATGTATAAAATTTAATAATATAAATCATAATTTTATTTAAATTCTTTTGTTCGCAATAATTATTGAATGATTACCAAGTAAAGATTTTTAAAGTTACTGAATATATACCTTTATCACTATTAGACATTATTTGGAATTGTATCAAACAATTCAACTCATACATCAATTGATAAATATAGAAATTGGGAAAATTGAATTCAGAACACAGAAGATTGTTAGAATAAATGACATAGTCATGCAAATTTTGTATTACATCCAATGGTTGGAATGTACAACACCATATCAAATCACTGAAATATATTTGTTCTTCCTCTTTCACTTCTAATTTAATGTTTGCTCATTCATGAAAAGTGAATATAAGATTTTAAAAAAGCACTCTATTCTTTAAAATAAATAAAAATAATTACTACATGTAAGTTTTTTAGCAGGTATAAAATAAATTTTATTTTTAACTCACAGAATTGTCCAAAGGTATGGAATACAGTTTAACATATTTTAAATAATTTATTTTTCATAAAGCTTTATTTTTAATTTTTTGTAACATACTTAAAAAGGTCTCTTTAAAAATTTTCTTTCTTAAACCTTGCTTTAATCTTTTGAAAATGAAAAAAGCATTAATATTTTATTTTAACAATCAAATGTTTTTAATCAGCTTAAAATAATTAAAATAAAAATAATTAACATCCTTTTGCCAGAAGTACTCAAACAAATTATATATTAAAAAACCTTCCAGAATTATTTCGATTTTTTTTTTTTAGTTTTTAAAAACTGAAAATAAGCTTAAATTGATGAAAATTTGTTTTATGAATAACCTACCTGTTGACTTATGACACAATTTGCTTTCTTAAGACATCCTTTCCCAGAACTAGTTATCTTTTGTTTTTAATATTTTTTCTTCATTCATTAAAATGTTGAAAATTAAAAAAAAAAAAAAAAAACAGACAATATATAATATGAATATTTAGAATACCAAATCTTGTCAATAGTCTGATTTACTAAATTCTGCAGTTACTCTAATTTTATATAATTAAAACTGTGGCGTAATAAGAGGGGGCGGTGCCCTGGTGGCAAGATTTAAAAAAAAAAAAAAAAAAAAAAAAAAAGATGGTGGCTGGCAGGACACTTAAAAATAATATGGTGGAAAACTAAAGGACCAAAAGTTGGAGCAGAATGCAGAAACTTTGAATGAATGGGGCGGCAAACTGAAGGACCGCACCGGGTCCCAATAACCCTAGCGCTACACTGCTAAAGCAAAAGATCATTATTATGCTCCTTTTTTGGCAAAAGTATAATGTCTTTCAATTGCTTTATTCGCAAAACGTCGCAAATCACACGTTTTTTAGATCGATTTGAGTGGATAAAGCCACGGAACATAGTACACGCCGGAAGTGTTGAAGTGCGGCCGCACGACTATCGGTCTGGAGTTTTTGTCGGTTTGATCAAATGTAACGTCAATACACGTTAGAACTCTTTAAAAAGTCATCCAACCAACGCACCCCCCTTAGGAGATATCCCTTGTCTAAGCTTGCTATAACAAACAAGCAAATCCCGCAAAATTTTCGAATCGCAAAACGTCGTTTTGCTATGGCATAATTTCTGTATCATCCTTAATTATGTATGGTTAGTAAATAGCTGTTATACATTAAGAATAATATGTACTAAGAAAGCCGATTAAAAAGAGGAAATCGTTTAGAGGGAAATTTAAAAAAAAAACTTGTTAGTGCACAAAACTATTAAACACATAAAGAGCAATAACTGTATACAGCTGGGGACGAACTCTGGAATAATGATTGTTTGATAATTCGCAACTACTTATTTATCAAACTTAGCCAGTAACGGACCAAGCAGAACTGGCGACCGGGGCAACATACCTTTTTGGCACCCTCCATCCTATTTTTTGTCAAGTTTTCTTTGTCTGGGAGACAATTTAGCGCCCCTCTGCAAGCAACGCACGGGGCAGGGGCCCCAGCTTGCCCACCCCTAGATCCGGCACTGAACGTAGCTACCGATATTTGAGGATTGACAGATGGAATCGCAAATATTTAGATAACTTAAATTGACGATGTTTAGATAACTTAAAATAACGTTGTGAAAATTTTGATTTTCTCAACTGTATTTTCTTCTCCCAACTCCTAAGTGAAATGCCCAGGTAGTTCTGCCCGGACGATCGGGCTTCTCATTGAGTCAGCAAAAACAAAACATACTAGAGAGGACCCTTTTCGGGTTACTCGGCTCGCGCAAATGCAAAGACAATGAAAAAGGCAGTAACAGTATTTCGATCTGAAAGAATAGAATAATTTGAAAAAGGCATTTGTGGGAAAGATCCGATTTCATAGACGGTTTTCGTGAAAAGGCCGCTTTCAATCGAACCTATATTTTTATGATGGAGTTATTGTACTCAATCGTATTTCTGTGAAGGAGCCGTTTTAATTAACGTATTTTCGTGATGGGCCGCAAATAGTATCTAAGAAAAAGTGGTGATTGCTGACTAATAATAATAAAAATGTAAAAGCAGGAGGGCGCATAAAGAAGAGAAATAGGGCCGCCGGGCGCTAAAAAGACGATAAAAGGGCCACTGGGCACTGCTCCCTGCAAAATCAATCTACATTTTACACTTACAATAAATGCAGATAAGAAAAGCAAAGTTTGCAAGCGTGGCAAAAAATTAACAAAGAGTCAAAATGACGTATTCAGTGCAGCTCGGCGCAAAAATCGGCTAAAAGCGCAGTTCGGCGCAAGATTTGCATTTTGGAGACGCTCGGCGCAGAATTAACATCCCTGGATGTGTCATCTAGCCTTGGCAGTTATCCTGATAATGTTCGAGAAGAAGCTGCAGTGCAACATTTTATTGAAGGCGCCCGGGAGTCTGAAATTCAGAAAGCATTGATCATGGTGGATAATAAAGATCTCAGGTTCTCCCTCGTATTTGCCATGAAACTAGAGGCAGCTCAGCGGGCCGTAAGGAAAGATTGTCATGCTGTTAGAGCAGCAATGGTCCAAGAGCAAGCTGATACGGACACGGAGAGTTTAGAGAACAGAATAATGAAGAAAGTTGAAGATCTAGTGGAACGACAAGTACAGTCAGAGATAAGAAAAGTGAAATCTTGGGAGGTGCAATGGCGAGAATGGTCATAGATACTGGAGCTAATGTTACCATCATAAGAACTGATCTGGCTAAAAAATTAATTTAAAGGCTATCTGGAGTCCGCCCTCGCTGACCCTACAGACTGTGACAGGGGACAAGATCGAAGTGGACGGAAAAGCAAGAGTGTAAATCATTTTTGGAAATGCCAGATATGACCATGTGGTATCTGTCACCACTAGGACTATTTCATTCTCAGACTGGACTTTCTAAAATCACATAAATTTAACTTGGACTTAAAAATAATGAGCTTCATTCAGACTCAGAAGAAATAGCTGTGTTTGACATTAAAAATGACGCCATTTTACCTGTATAGCAAATAATAGCCCAGACCGATATCATTCTTCCGCCAAGAACTGATTCTATAATTTCCGGAACAGTAAAAGAAAGCAATAAATTCCGATTTGGATTACTTGAACACCTAAGCAATAGTGATATGTCAGAGGAGTACTTGTGGGAGTACACTTGTTATCAAGTGTACTCCCAGAAGAAGAAAAATTTCAGTTAGAGTAGCAAACGTGACAGACAAGTAAAAGGTGATAAAGAAAAATAAAATGTTGGCGACATGTACTCTTGTTGAAAATAAACACTCAAAAAACTGGTGTTAAAAGATAAAATAAATAAAAACATTGTGAAAAAACACACATAAAAGGTTACTTCAAGGTGTAACGATCGTTTCAACCGAAAACCACCTGAAGAAAACCGACGACCCTGAAGACTGAACGAATTTTCAGTCGAAACGATCGTTACTCCTTGAAGTATCCTTTTATGTGTGTTTTTTTCACAAAGTTTTTATTTATTTTGTACTCCTGTTACCTGCATTAATAAGAGCATCAGCCAAACGACAGCTAAATCATCTGAGTATCTGACGAAGAAATTATAACAAGATGTGGAGTTCACAGCAGAACAAAGAAGTGCTGTGGATATAGTAATAGCTGAATCTGAAGACTTCTTCTCACGAACTTCGGGTGACCTTTGGTTGTACGAGGTTAACGCAACATAGAATGAACACAGGCAGCCATTCTCCCATCAAACAACATCCTAGGCAGCTGCCGTTTGCTGAGCAAGAAGAGGTGAGCAGACTTTTAGAGGAGATGCAGCATGATGACGTCATTGAGCCATTGACTAGTTCCTGGGCCTCACCAATTGTTTTGATGTGGAAGAAGGGCAGTTCCACCCGGTTCTGCATTGACTATAGACGTCTGAATGACATTACCAAGAAAGATAGCTATCCTCTTCTCAGGATAGACGACACTTTACACACTTTATCGGGAAACGAATGGTTCTCCACTCTGGATCTCAAGAGTGGCTACTGGCAAGTAGAAATCCATCCCGATGACCGTGAAAAGACTGCGTTCACCACGGGACAAGGATTGTGGCAGTTCAAAGTTATGCCTTTTGGACTCTGCAACGCACCGGCTACATTCAAGCATCTGTTGGAGACAGTATTGAGAGGACTTTCTTACATCGTCTCATTCATTTGGACGATATCATTGTCAGAAAGACTTTTGATGAGCATCTCAAGAACATCCGAAATTAAAGGAGGTGAACTTGAAACTGAGTCCACCTAAGTGTAACTTGTTTCGTCAGGAAGTAAATCTCAGGCACATAATATCTGCCCACGGAGCATGGACGGAGTAATCCTGGAAAGACGTCTGCAGTCAAGAACAGAAGTCGCCCTGAGAATGTCCATGAATTACGAAGTTTTCTTGGACTGTGTACTTACTATCAAAAATTCGTGAAGAGTTTTTCTCAAATTGCAAGACCACTTCACAAACTGACCGAGACTGGACAAAAATTCCAATGGACTGAAGAATGTGAGGATGAATTTAACGAAGACGGCCTTAGCATCTGTGCCGATCTTGTCATATCCTCACCCTGACAAGCCATTTATCTAGGACACAGATGTGAGTAAAGAGAGTGTCGGAGCTGTTTTGTCCCAGGAGATAGATAAACAAGAACACATCATTGCTTACTGGAGCAAGTGCCCTTCAAAGGCAGAACATAACTAGTGGGTTACAAATAAAGAACTTCTTGCTATCGTCAAGGAAGTAAAACATTTCTATCGTTATCTGTAAAGCCGAAAGTTCCTACTCCGAACAGACCATGCAGTTTCTTTTCCTTTTGCAGTTTCTTTCTTAACAGTTTCTTTTTCTTGTCATATTGTGTCCAAATATAAGCATATTTTTGTTAAACAATTTTGCATTCTAATTGATTACATAAATTCATATCAGC
Source organism: Cheiracanthium punctorium (assembly GCA_038373885.1). Taxonomy (NCBI): domain Eukaryota; kingdom Metazoa; phylum Arthropoda; class Arachnida; order Araneae; family Cheiracanthiidae; genus Cheiracanthium; species Cheiracanthium punctorium. The sequence continues at coordinate 553,009 of JAWZYV010015293.1, forward strand.
AATCATAACTTTTACAGGTATTGAATTTAATTATTTATAATTCTTTTTAAGTATTACAAAAAATACACTATTTTTACTTTAAAGTTGGCTTTCCCCCGAAGAGCTAACTGAACTGTAAGAACGCTTTACAGGAATGGAGGAGATGGATTATTAGCATCAATTCACAAAATTTCCAAACAGTAGTTAGATCCAAACTTTCTGCTTCCTCGTTGCTGGAGAATTCCGACAACAAACTTTCAGAAATTCCAGATTCATTTAGAGAAATTTCCGATTCACCATCGGATTCTAAATCAGTTATATTCGGTTATGAGCTGCTCACTGTCGCTCATCATTATTTTATTTTATCACCAAATTGGAAAGAAATATTACTCATGAAGCAAGACAGACTGAATGTGTGGGAACAAATTTTCCATTTTCCCGCACAGTCAGAAAACAATAAACCTGTTCGGAAACAACTGCTCACGTGTTTTTCTCTCAAATCTTTATAGGACTACTGGAGCAATCTGTTAAAAACATTACAAACTACGGAAAGTGAAAAAGTCGGGGAAATCAGTAGCTAAGCGTGAAAAATGAACTGACCGACCGGCACACGGGCAAATCAGGAAAGTCAACTTTCCTGCGACCCGACCGGCAGTCGGGTAAAACTGTTAAGTGGTTAACCTGGCTTTTAAACTTCAAGAATCTGGAGGGCCAGTTAGCCAGGTGGATACAGAGATTACAAGAATATGACATAGAAATATATTATCGGAAAGGAGAATCTCATGGAAACGCAGATGTTTTGTCAAGAAGGTCCTACATAGAAGGTTGTTGTTATTGCTCCAGGGCGGAGAAAAATTATCATCTGAAACATCGTACAGTCCACCAAGTTACATCCTTGACACCATCCAAAGATCCCTGGAGTGATTAACAAATCCGGGCAGACCAGTTAGCTGATAATGACATCAAACCTATTGTGGAATTTATGGAAAAATCCAGCAATAAGCCTAGTTGGCAAGATATATCGTCATGTAGATGACGACGACGACAACGAAACAATTTGGGGCTTTATGGGATTTGCTTCACCTGAGAAATGGCGTCATGTAGGAGATTTTGACGCCCTTGCCAGTGCCTTGGAGATGAAATTCGGAGAGAAGTGCCAGAAAGAATATAGTAGAATCCAACTTAAGTCAAGGATGCAGAGATCTGGAGAGACCCTTCAAGAGCTGGCTTCGGACATAGATAGGCTGTGTCATCTAGCCTACATGGACCACCTTGATAATGTCCGAGAAGAAATGGCGGTGCGTCATTTTATTGAAGCCATCCGTGATCCAGAAACCCAAAAGGCACTCATGTTGGAGGATTATCAGGATTTGAAGTCTGCTCTGGTGTTCGCAATGAAGCTAGAGGCAGCCCAGCGGGCCGTGAGAAAAGATCGGCATGCTGTTAGAGCGGTCACGGTCCAAGAGGAAGCTGACAAAGACACAGAGGGCGTCGAGAACAGGTTGAAGAGAATTGAAGATCTCATAGAGCGAAAATTAAGATCCGATAGAACGAGAGATGGCCGAAAGAAAGTGAAATGCTGGAAGTGTGGCGTCGAAGGGCATGTACAAAAGCATTGTGGTCGAAAGTCTTATGACCAGCAAGAGAAATTTAAGAACATGAAAGAGGGAAACTAGGAGGTGGCCATCTCGCGGGGCGGAGGTTGCCATATAGTCAAAAGCCCCACCTAAAAGTCTTGCAGATTTCATCAGTGAATGGTGGCAGTAATGGACTCTTCGTACAGGGATACGTTAATGGTTCCCCATGCCACATGGTGATTGATACTGGAGCGAACGTAACCATCATAAGGACGGATCTGGCCAAGAAATTAAATTTGAAGATTATCTGGACTCCGCCCTCGCTGACCCTCCAGACTGTGACAAGATCGAAGTGGGCGGAAAAGCGCAAGTAGAAATCACGTTTGGAAATGCCAGATACGACCATGTGGTATATGTCGCCAATATTACAGACTCTTTTATTCTCGGACTCGACTTTTTAAAATCGCACAAATTTAACTTGGACTTTAAGAATAATGAGCTTCGTTCAGACTCAGAAGAAATAGCTGCGTTCGATATTAGAAACGAAACTGTTTTGCCTGTTCAGCAAATAATAGCCCAGACTGATATCACTCTACCTCCCAGAACTGATTCCATAATTTCTGGAACAGTAAAAGAAAGCAATAAATTCCGTTTTGGATTAATCGAACACCCAAGCAATAGTGATTCCGTCAGAGGAGTACTTGTGGGAGCAACACTTGTGGATTTGTCGAGAACGGAAATTCCAGTTACATACCTGCCAACCTTCAATTTTTGAAAATCTTACAATACCACGGTGTCACGCAGTAACGCAATAAATATGCCTACTAAAGATAAAATGTAATCAAACACAATTTTTAAAATTACTATTCAGATTTAGTACACTATTTTTAATACATATGCACATATAGGAAAGGAGGGGCATTTATTTGGTATCTTTAGAGTACAAATGTTCATAAGTAGCTGATTTGGCTGCTTATAAAAAATCCTTATCAAAGTCTTCCTCATAGCAATGGCCTTTGAGTTTACTTTTTGCAATTAAAATGTCTTCCAAAGTTTCATTAGACAAAAAACTATGAAATAGTGTTCTATTTTTCTTAACACTGCTAAACAAACGTTCACAAGCAGCATTACTGTGTGGTATAGTCAATATGCTTAGCATAACATTCGATCATATTTAAATTTCCCACTAGCAGCTGTTAATTTTCTCAATCTCAATTTTTAGCCCATTTTTTGTCCATTCTTTCTTCTTATTGAACTTCCTCGGGCAAATTATCAATTTGCAAAATTGAGATTGAAGCTCATACCTGATTTCATCTACTGGCTTGCAAACATCATTTCCACATACTTCATGTGAGTACATATTTGGAAATAAATTTAAAAAATAAACTATATCTGAAAATGATTTGGCCTCACCATGGCACAAGTGGTTCTGCCACTGAAAATGGTAGATGGCTGAAGTGTGAAGGTCCCGGGTTTGGGTCGCATCGCGCGGCTGTCGATCCGGAGTTTTGGTAGGTTTTGGCTGAATCCTAGTTTATGGTGCTTTTTCGCCAAGAAGGCGATAATAGGTATATTCTGGCAACCTTGGCGACTTTAGTTTGCGTTCTGGCAACCATGTGGAAATCCGCCATTTTGTTTCTGTAGTGCGCGTTTTTGCCTCTGACGGGACTCTTATTTGTTTACATTATTAAATTTATTCTACTAAAAAAAGAAAGGGGGGGTTGAGGGGGGCACAGCCCCCCCTCACATAAAAAGTAATTAAGTTTTACTTAACCGAATCTATAAGTACATGTAAGCACTTGTGAGATGTTTTAGTCAATGTTGTCAGTATTGCTTTACATGAGTTACCTCGTTTCGCTTCTTCGATTTAACGCATGCGCAGCTGTGTTTGTATGGGAGCAGAATCATATTATGGTATATTTTAGTTTTGGTTCGAGAACGTTTTCATACGTTGTGTTAACGGAGCGCATGCGCGGCGGTTGGTTTGAATTCCAAAAGCCATTTCTTATGGAAACTCCGAGGGGTTAACGACAAAGTTTTCGGTTCCTTGTACTCGTATTTTTCGGATCCGTTTTTTTGGATAAACTAATTCTTTTCCGTTAATTGTGTTTGTGGATTTTCACTGTGGATTATATGGTTTTTGAGAGAAGGTAAGCGTGCTTTGCTAAATTGCGTGGTGTATGGTTGTGGCTAAACGAAAAATTTTAGCATTAGATTTTAGAAAATTCATTTTAGATTTCAAAAAATCTCTTTTTCTTGAATGGATTACGAAACAACGACTGATTGCAGCTAAAAGAAAATTTTAGAGTTCAGAAAATCGGTTTTAGATTTCAGAAAGTTGCTTTACCTGAATGGTTTATGATTAGTGTTTTGATTTTAGGTTTATGGTTTAGTGTTTAGATTTTAAAATTCGTTTTAGATTACAGAAAATCTCTTCTAAAATAGTATCCACAAACATAAAAAAAAAAAAAAAAAAAAAAAAAAAAAAAAAACACTATGACTTATGAGACGACGAATATGATTATTTAAATAAAATAAAAAATCAGTTGTTCAAGTTATGTAAGTACAATAATTTTTGTTGTTTAAAACTTCAATATTTATGCTTTTTAATTTGCTTATTTTGTGTATTTATCGCTAGTTTGGGTGCGTTTTCCGGTAGTGTCTTTGGGAGCATCTTGGCTCCCAGAGACAAGACGGGAAAACGCGCCAAATTGGCGATTTTTGGAAATCGCCAAGAAGCACCATAAACTAGGAATTAACCGTAGGTTTTCTCCAGATGTAACGTGAATACGCGTTAGAACCCCTTAGAAAGTCATCCTACCAAGGCACCCCCCCCCCTGGCTGATCGCCCTAGTGTAGCGTTGCCATAATCACACACAACAACAAAACTGAAAATTATTTGTCTGCAAGATTATTTATGTTTGATACTTAGCAAGATTATTCATGTTTGATACGCAATTTTGATGTCGGTCCTATACACGGAGCAAACTTGCATCCCCTTCGCGATTTGACGATACAAGGATATTCCTTTGTAAAAGAATCAAGGAAAACTTTATTATATTGTTTATGTTTAATTTTCGACATTTCAAATTAATATTTCACAACTTCAAACTACACTGGACAATTTCATCAACACGTGTTTGTGATTGAAAGTTGTTCTTGCGCTTGCGCTTACGATGGGAGCCAAGCGGTATTGGGAGGAAGATATTTCTAAACGAATGCGCATCCACCTCCGTGCATGCGCAGCAACAAACTTTGCCAAAGCATGGACACTCGGCATATCGATTACGAACGCTCCCATCCCACTTCTCCTAACACGTCACAAGCCAAGCCGCGGGTGGGAGGGAGAAAAAAAAATCTGTGAGCCAATCATAGCTTTCGCAGCATCGGAGATCGGAGGGAATTCCTATTTTCCCTCTGGGGTTAACAGTAACACAGCGTATCAGTGGAAGAAGCATAAAAGGCAGAAAAAGTAGGGGAGGGGGGAGTTAGCGTAAATATGGGAAATAAAACGATCTAGTGTTTTTACGTTCGACGTAACGTCAATTGGTGATTTAAATTTTAAAATACTCCACAAAACCACTAAATTTTGAAACATAGTAAATAAAATCACATTAGCCTAAACTTTGCCAAAAAATCGTACAATTTTGCCTTGCGGCCGTATAAGTGTACAACTAAGCTAAAATCCGTACATTGTACGGCCAAACCGTACAAGTTGGCAGGTATGCAGTTAGAGTAGTAAATGTGACGGACAAGTCGAAGGTGATAAAGAAAAATGAAGTGTTGGCGACATGCACTCCTGTTACCTGCATTAATAAGAACATCAACCAAACGACAGCTAAATCTTCCGAGTGCCTGACGAAGGAATTATTACAAGACGTGGAGTTAACGGCAGAACAGAGAAGCGCTGCGGAGAAAGTAATAGCTGAATTTGAAGACCTCTTCTCTCGTACTTCCGGTGACTTTGGCCGTACGAGGTTAACGCAGCATAAAATAGACACAAGCAGCCATTCTCCCATCAAGCAACATCCTAGGCGGCTGCCGTTTGCTAAGCAAGAAGAGGTGAGCAGACTTTTAGAGGAGATGCAGCGTGATGACGTCATCGAGCCATCGACTAGTCCGTGGGCCTCGCCGATTGTTTTGGTCCGAAAGAAAGATGGTTCCACCCGGTTCTGCGTTGACTATAGACGTCTGAATGACATTACCAAGAAAGACAGCTACCCTCTTCCCAGGATAGACGACACATTGGACACTTTATCGGGAAACGAATGGTTCTCCACTCTGGATCTCAAGAGTGGCTACTGGCAAGTAGAAATCCATCCCGATGACCGTGAAAAGACTGCGTTCACCACGGGACAAGGATTGTGGCAGTTCAAAGTTATGCCTTTTGGACTCTGCAACGCACCGGCTACATTAGAGCGTCTAATGGAGACAGTGTTGAGAGGACTTTCCTACGAAGCATGTCTCGTTTATTTGGACGATATCATCATCGTCGGAAGGACTTTTGAAGAGCATATCGAGAACATTCGAAAGGTACTACAGAAATTAAAAGAGGCAAACTTGAAACTAAGTCCATCGAAGTGTAATTTGTTTCGTCGGGAAGTACGTTACCTCGGGCACATAATATCCGCCCACGGAGTCCGAACCGATCCCGAAAAGACGTCCGCAGTCCAGAACTGGAGTCGTCCCGACAATATCCATGACTTAAGAAGTTTTCTCGGTCTGTGTACTTACTATCGAAAATTCGTGAAGGGCTTTTCTCAAATTGCAAGACCTCTTCACAAATTGACCGAGACTGGACAGAAATTTCTATGGACTGAGGAATGTGGGGACGCATTCAACGAACTGAAGACGGCTTTAACATCTTCGCCGATCCTGTCGTATCCTCACCCTGACAAGCCATTTATCCTGGACACAGACGCAAGTAAGGAGAGTATTGGAGCAGTTTTGTCCCAGGAGATAGATGGCCAAGAACACGTCATTGCTTACTGGAGCAAATGCCTTTCAAAGGCAGAACGTAACTATTGTGTTACGAGAAAGGAACTTCTTGCTATCATTAAAGCCGTGGAGCACTTCCATCATTACCTGTACGGCCGAAAGTTCCTGCTCCGAACAGACCATGCCTCTTTAACCTGGCTTCTAAATTTCAAGAATCCTGAGGGCCAAATAGCCAGGTGGATACAGCGATTACAAGAATATGACATCGAGATACGTCATCGGAAAGGGTCATCTCATGGAAATGCAGATGCTTTGTCGAGAAGGCCCTGCATAGACAGTTGTCGCTATTGCTCCAGGGCACAGAAAAATTACCATCTGAAACATCCCGTTGTCCGCCAAGTTACATCATCAGCATCATCTCAAGATCCCTGGAGTGACGAAAATGTTCGGGCGGACCAATTAGCAGACAGCGACATCAAACCTATTGTAGAATTTATGGAAAAATCCAGCGCTAAGCCCAGTTGGCAGGAAATATCATCTTACAGTCCGGCAACAAAACAGTACTGGGCTTTATGGGATTCGCTTCGCCTGAGAAATGGAGTCCTGTATCGTAAATGGGAGTCGGACGACGGGAAGATGCTTTGGTGGCAGTTAGTAACTCCCTTGTTCAAGGATTCCGAAGATTCTAGAGGAGTTGCATACTGGCTTAACTGGGGGCCATTTTGGCATAGTGAAGATCTTGCAGAAAGTTCACTAGCACTTCTACTGGGCTAGGGCTTGAGACGATGCAGAAAAGTCATGCCAAGCTTGTGATGCCTGTGCCACCCGTAAAGGCCCAAAGAAACGAAGCTGTGGAAAATTACATCATTACAATGTAAGAGCACCTTTCAAGAGAATTGCCCTCAACATCCTGGGGCAGCTTCCATGAACTGCAGATTGCAATAAGTACATCCTAGTTATCATTGATTACTTCTCCAAATGGCTCAAAGTATTCCCCGATCAAGAAGCTATGACCGTAGCAGAGGTACTGGTGCAAGAATGGATTTCCAGGTATGGAACACCTTTGTAATTTCATTCCGACCAAAAAACGAACTTTACTTCTGCAATTTTAAAAGGACTAAAGGAATTTCTGAGAATCAACAAAACTCAGACTATGCCTTTACACCCATAATCCGACAGCATGGTAAAGAGGTTTAATCACACTACAGTCGAATCTCCATATATCGAACCTTCCTATATCAAAATTTTCTATATATTGAACTCTTAGCAAATCTCATTGTTTATTACATAGGAAAACGGTTTCTATACATCGAAAAAACCTCTATAAATTGAACTTTTTTTCATGACATATTGGGAAATTTTCTTCACTTTAGAACCGCTTGGCTTACGAAAAATAAAGGTCATGGGAAAAGAAAGGTCATTGAATGTCACTACGAACCCTAGAAGTCAGCTAGGGTTCAGGGGTGGACAAAAGTTTATTGTTCGTTTCTGGAATTTCTAAATTTCCCCAACTCATTTTCGAATTTACCTTTGGCAAGTTCTCTTGGCAGTGTGCCAAGTTAAAGCGCAACAGTTCTAAAACCAGTTTCCTAGCTATACTTTCTCCTTCTGTGAGATGAATTGTACTTCACTCCTAAATCTGCTTAGTTTCAGTGAAAATTTTTAGTGTTTCTTAAATTCATTTTGAATTTTTACATTTTCTCTCAATTACAGTGTCCAAAAAAAAAAATCACATTTTAATTATTAATTTTCATTTGGTGTGATTTGCATATAAATTAGAAAGTGTTTCGTATATGAAAATCAGCTATAATATATATAAGTATTTTAATGTTTTAGGAATGATTATGATAAAACTAAGATTACTTTTATGTATCGAATTTTTTTTCCAACAATTTGCTACTTCGATATATGGAGGGTCAACTGTATTTTGAACAACCTCTCACTCCTGGTATCTAGGAATCAAGAAACTCCCTTTCTTCCTGCTGGCTTACAGGAGTGCTGTCCATGAGACTACCGGCTTCACACCTTCCCAGATGCTATTTGGAAGAGATCTTCGTCTTTCCACTGATCTAGTGTTTTGACGCCTTCCAGACAGGGGCGTAGCCAAGGGGGGGGGGGTTAGGGGGTCATAACCCCCATGAGGAATTTTTTGCCATACAAAATGTATATTCTTCACTCCCTTATCACACACATGAATGCATATATGTGAGTTGTAGTAGTCGTAACTCCCCCCCCATGAAAAATTTCTGGCTACGCCCCTGCTTCCAGATATGCCTTCATCACTTGATAAGTACATGGAAAATCTCCAGGCATGGTTTGGAGACGTGCATCATTTTGCTCGGGAGTGGATCAACCTGAACACGAAGAAGATGAAGACTCGCTACAACATGAAGGCTACAGGACACAAGTTCAACGTAGGTGACAAAGTTTGGCTATGGAATCCTACTCAACAGAAAGGCCAGTCTCCCAAGCTGCAATCACTGTGAGACAGTCTATAACAGTCCTAAACAGACTGAAAGATGTCATCACGGATTCGTAAGTCACCTAACTCAAAACCAAGAGTTATTCATTATGATCAGCTAGCCACTTACAATCCAATATTTTAACATTATTGTTACCAGAGTTTACATAAATGTTTTGGAATAGCTGTTTTTTTTTTAAATAACTTTTAATTTTCAGAGGGGACCCAGGCCTCCTAGGCTCCTGCTGAAATATGCCCCTGCCTCAGCCAGGTGGTTAGCCTGGTGTAAATACCTCTGTGTTTAACTCCCAAGCAAGCTTGGTCCTCATTTTATCGACCCTCTCAGGCTGAGTGGGTCGAAACTTTTGTATTCAGTATCAAAATTAGATGAAGACTAGGAAGACGAGTGCCTCTTTACGTTGTCTCTTTCACATTCTTTTTTAGCAACTAAGAAATAACAGTATATTATTATGAATATCATGAATATAATTTTCATACTTATGTAAGGAATTGTATTAATTACCATATAATACTACGTATTATTATTACGAGAAGCTAAACATGATAGTGCTTACAATCTTACTTTTTCCTACTTTTCTCTATTGAAATCAATTTTTAGTTGAATGAAATGTCAATCCGGCAAGATCAACAAATCTCACAAGGAGAGGGCGCGATATTGGACTCACCGATTTGAATGAAATTTGGTACAAATATAGCTCACAAGACATACAATCACTGATGCAAATTTTAGGATGCAATTCTCAGGCATTCTCAGGATATCATGCTCCGAACATTCGAAAATCAGCATATACAGCTTAAATACTTTTTTGATGCAGCCCCAAGGGAGCGACCATGGTGTAGAGGGTATAATCGTTAGTTTGCAAAGCCGTATGTAACAGGTTCGATTCCAGCTGCCGCTAGATTTGCTTTGAATGTTTCTTTTGTTAATTTTAATGTCCAATTTAATTAAATAATAAAATAAAATTAATTTTATCATCACAGCTTGCGTAATTGAATCGATTTCATGTAAATTATTAATATAATAGAATGTATAGCAATTTAATAAGCAAAAAATAATAAAAATAAACAATTTAATCCTAGAGAATGTTTCATCAAAGAACAGATGGTTGTATTATTCGTAATACAACCATTCACAAAATTAGATATGTTTGCATGCTCCAAGCATCTGTACCTTGATGAAACATTCTTTAGGGTTAAATAGTTTATTTTTTGCTTATTAAATGGCTATACTATTTGTAAATACCACACAGGGGAAAAAATACCAATTATATTAATAATTTACATGAAATCGATTCAATTACGCAAGCTGTGATAATAAAATTAATTTTATTTTATTATTTAATTAAATTGGACATTAAAATTAACAAAAGAAACATTCAAAGCAAATCTAGCGGCAGCTGGAATCGAACCTGCTATCTACGGCTCTGCAAACCAACGATTATACCCTCTACGCCGCGGTTGTTCCCTTGGTACTGCATCAAAAAAGTATTTAAGCTGTATACACTGATTTTCGAATGTTCGGAGCGTGATTTCCTGAGAATGCCTGAGAGTTGCGTTCTAAAATTTGCATCGTGATTGTATGTCTTGTGAGCTATATTTGTACCAAATTTCATTCAAATCGGTGAGTCCAAGGTCGCGCCCTCTCCTTGTCAGTCCCAAAATCCTGCTAAATGAAAAACAATGCAGGATTGCATTCCCAAGTTGTTTTCCCAAAGAGTCAAGGAAAAACTGATAGCCTATGGAATAGCTCTGATTTTTGAAGAAGGCAATTGGGTTTATCCTCAACAGGAACTGCCGTTCTCAACAAGCTAGCTACTTTCAATAACAACTACATCTTCACCCAGTCCCCTCCCAAAAAAAACCCTTTTCTTTATTTTTTCTAAAAATACACTTGTTGCAAAAATTTTCCTAGTGCTTCAGAATTTCCTCTGAACCTCGTTCATGCATCAGGACAGATTCTGCACCTCTGATCTTATGCTCTTATACTTTAGCTGCAAACTACTAGACAGTAAAATAGTAAACTGTCAACTCACAAGATAAAGCTTTTTAAAATTAAGTGCTAATTCTTGCTTAAAAAAAAAAAAAAGAAAAAGAAAGAAAAGCCTGCACATGAGAATAAAATAAAATATTTATTTTCTTGATTTTGAAATTGCAGGAAAAAATTATGCAGAAATCAATACAATAGACACCGGTTATAACATACTCTCACGGGACCTAAAAAAGTAGTACATTATAACCAAAGTACTTTATAAGAAATACCGCCAGTAAGATTCAATATTACACAAAAAAAGAAAGTGGGCTCATAATTTCACTGTAATGTGTTTTAAACCGGTCTGATTTTTTAAAATATAAATTAAAATAAAAAACAGAAAATTCTTCATCACTTACAGATTATTTACCTAAAAAAAAAATTATAATTTTCTCTTGTTTTAAATGAGCAGATGCTACTTTAAAAATACTTTTTATATCCATAATAGACTTCTGTAGAGTCCGTGCATCATCACTGTGGCATTCAAAAAATCGCGATACTGTTTTTGCAGCATTTAATGAATTAGGTATACTTGGTATAGACTCCTCTGTTTCTTCTTCACTATCATCAGAATCATTATAGATAGGACTTTTCAGAAGGGATTTACATTGATGAATGCTAAAGAAAAATCTTGATCTTGTTCTTAGCACTGCTTAGCAAGGAAAAAATATAAAAGATCGCTCCCTTCATTCATGCACAATTCATCTCGCTAGAGAATCTGAAGACTGACAATGAGTGTTTTTGAACATACTGAAATTTACAAGAAAAAAAAGAGACAAAATGCTTAAGAAAAGCAAAATTTTATTCTTGGCTTTGGTATAGCCGAAGTACATACTTTTGAGAATCTGAAGACTGACAATGAGTGTTTTTGAACATACTGAAATTTATAAGAAAAAAAGAGATAAAATGCTTAAGAAAAGCAAAATTTAATCTTGGCTTTGGTATAGCCGAAGTACATACTTTTGTTAAGTACGTTTTAACCCATATAATAACATTATAAATATAGAATTTCAATCGGGACCTAGCTTCTAGGTATGTTATAACCCATAGTACGTTATATCCCAGGTCCATTATAACTGGTGCGCACTGTACACACATTATGACAAAAGAAAATTTTCTGTTGAGTTGAACTACCAAAAATGTCTTGATTTAAGAATAAAATATTAAAAATTGCATTTTTTTTAAAAAACAAACTATAAAATAAAAGCAGTCTTTCTTTTCCAATTAGCCATGTAAAATCAATCTAATGCAAATCCATATTCTTTCCAAATCACAAAATTAGTACAACATAGTTTTCTAGGTTGGAATACAAACTTTTAGATGCATCAAAATAATGGAGAAATTTATAAAAATTAATCAAAATATGCATTTGCGATTAGCGATATTGCATTAGCGATATGAATAAAGACATACTTAAAGGGAAACCTTTGCTTAGCAAAAGGATGCAAAAAGATTGAAATTGTGTTGGCAGCTATGGACCACAAAGATAAGCGATAATTATATTTTATTAAGTGTAATCTGCATAATTGTTTAAAACAAAACTGAAACGTGGAATTCCATGCATCTGCAATAGATTTGAATGCCTGCCTTTTCTTTCTTTCTTTTTTTTTTTTTTTTACAATTATAATTTGTTTATACTATGCACACCACAATAAACATTTCATTTCTTTAGCATGATATCACAGGGACCAGATAGGTGATTGTCCAGGCCCATATACTAAAAGGATTTTTCTCTCTCTCAGAGGATTTGACCAAGTAGGGAAAATGGAAGGCTACCCAAGGAGTGAATCTGAAAACTCTGGTTATTTCTATTGAGCATTTAATTTATTTAATATTCATGTACTATTCAAATATCTGTTGGTATAAAGTAATCATTCGTTATTAAAAGATATCACCTGTAAACTGTATGATTATAAAAAGAAAGAATAAAAGGGATTTTAATTCCAGTTTACAAAAATTTTAATCTGTTAATGACCAAATAATCTTACAATATTTTAATAAGTTAGATTAAGAAATAATGATATTACTACTTAAAAAATATTAGTAGACTTTCAAAATTAAACAACTAACATACTGATGAAAACAAACTATTTTCAAGCCTTACATTATTGCAAGGCTAGGATTATATTATTGTGTAAAAAGTGATAGGTTATTTTTCATTGATTCATTGTTGTTTGGTAAGAAGCTCTTATTCTGTACTTTAAAACAAAACAAAAATTATCTTATTCTGTAATTTAAAACAAAACAAAAATTATCTTGATATTCCAAAAGACAGAGGCGATACACACTTTTGAAGCAACATTACAAAAGCAATTGCACACAATAGACATACAGTCACTCTCCCAATAAAACCAAATCATTGGATGTTGCCCTGTGTGGCCATGATGGAAATCTCATTGTCTGCCCAAACACATATAAAGAACTCTAATATATCATGAAACAGTGCCGGGAAGCAAGTTACCCACAACATTTTTTCAATAAACTGGTGAAAGAAAGAAAAAAGAAACTCAATACATTCAGCAATAGACAAAAACCAAAACTAAAATTCAATACTGCTATTCCCTTCTGCAGAGGAGCAGCTAATAAAATATCACACTCCGCTCTAAAGAAAAATATCACGATCCCCATTAAACCAAATCGAACCATTTTCCAACATATCAGATCAGAAAAGACCAAATCAAACCCACAGACACTGCAGGTATTTATAAAATTAACATAGGATCCCTTAGAAAATCCCCCACAGAGGAATTTTCCATATAGGCCTAGGACCCTAGTGCAGTCAATCGGTCTTAATCCAAAAACAAACAATGATACTCAGGAATAATGTAACTTTTAATCAGTGAAAAAAGTTTTAGAATCGGTTTAGTAGCTACAAAATTTCCATAGAGCGCAATGCATTAGAATTACTTTGAGTGTCTTTGTAAAAGAATTATTTATGCTATATGCTTGAAAGGCTGCCTGTATGTTAATCTAGGGCATAAGCTATTTTCATTACAAATTTTTTCAAATCCATTCAACCATTTTTGTGTGATTCAGTCAAAAACATCCAAACACACAAACATACACATTTATATTATTGGTAGGATTTGGAAATTTATGAACTTTAGGAAACACATCTGGATTTTTCGTGGTACTTAGGTATTATCCCAGCAGTTATTCCCACCAAACTGTTTTATCGTCAAATGGGTTGCCAAACTGTTGCCAATCGTATTCAAAACCATTAATAATTTCATGTGCCTGGCAAAAAATTGCTTGTCTTGGCGGACCACCGGAATAATACGTAAGTGTTAGAAAAAAAAAAACGCTATTTCTTTACTTACCTTTTATTTCCATGACATTTTATCTCTAAATTTGCTAAAGTGAAAAAATGAAACTTTTGTAAACTCCTTTAAAAGTTTTCTAAGTGAAAACGTAACTTCGCTAACATTTGAAAATGGCGGTGTAAACATCGTCATGTCTTTAACGCCGTAATAAAAAGTTTACATTTCTCGCCGATAGATGGCGCTGTTCCTAATTTGCATAAAATAAGAACTCTTTTTTTTCCTATGCAAATATCCATCGTAGTCCCGCACTAACTGGCCGATATAAAAAGGGCATCACAAGTTAACCTTTCGGTCAGTCAGAGAGTGTTCTCGATCTGCTATGTTGTGTGTGTAATCAACCGACGTGATTCAAGTAGAGCCGGATCAGGGATCCGTGCTGCGGTACCCAGATGGTTCAATATGATGTGATGTGTTTTGTGAATCAGAATAAGATCGCCGCTGGCGACTTATCTTCGAGAAAGCTTATTTTATTTGTGCCACTAATCGGATGTTGCTTAAGTATTGTTTCTTCACCATGTGCACTGTGTAAACCTACCATAATCATCTTGTTTCAATAAACTACAGAAAAAAAAGGTACCTAATTTGTCTTTCTTATTTAAACGCATATTCAAAACCAAAGATTTCTACTGTGCAACTCAACTTAAATGAGTTTCAACTCTGCCTAGAATCTACAAAAACTTATTTTACAGATAAAATCCAGTGACTATTCAATTTCAGTCAAAGACTTTTAATTTGTTTGTTGAATAGCTTAATCTATGATACAATATAATCAGTTAAGTAGTTTCCTTTTCAGTAAGTACCCTTTTCTTTACTTATGCTTTTTAATTTGGCATAAAATCAACATAATTTCCATGTTTTTCAAATGCATGTGATTTTGCAAATAGAATTTCTGCTTTATTTCAAAAGCATAAATCATTTTGTGCGGGCGATAAAACGGCTTTTAATTAATAGTTAGAAAAGTAGTTAAAATTTCAAAATTTTGAGCCTCAGGTGCACTTTACCGAAGTTATGGGCTCAATCATGCTCAAATTTTCAAAGCTCTGCTTTCTGTAGATTTGTCTGGAGAACATTCATTTTTATTATTACAGATAGATAGATTTGGCATAAAACTGGCTTAATTTCCGTGGTATTTAATGTTTTTCAGATGCACGCGCGCTTATTTATTGAAGTAATAGCATTCTTGTTAGCTCAAAACATGAATCATTTGATACGGGCGAAACTTGCCAACCATGGCAATGTAAAAACGGTTTTTAATTAATAATTAAAAAAGTAATTAAAAATCTAAAATTCTAATTAGCCTATAACCAACTCCAGAGTCCCCTCTATATCTAAACCAAAATGCATCCTAATCGATTCAGCGGTATAGGCGTGAAAGCGTCATAAACAAACAAACTCACTTTCACATTTATAATATTAGTGTTAGGATAAATACCTCAAAATATATTTATGATACTATAAGTATTTAACTTTGTAAAAGAGATTTTTTCATGAACAAGATTTTTTTTTTTTTTTTTTTTTTAACGGATAATATACTGTTGTGTGTTTAAGGTACCTACAAATAATATAAAATTAATTGTCTTTATTTAGTATTTAATTACAAATTTGAAAAGTGACATTTTATATTTACAATTAAAATGAAATTTTAAAAAATTTAATATTCAGCCACCTAATATTCGGTATTCAGGCTAAACTATGTGCCGAATATTTCAGAGATGCCACTCATAAAATAGCAAAAAAGAGGAAACTGTGCATGAATAAGCAAAAATAGTGGAAAAAGAAGAAATCCCATGCAAATAAAGCAAATAAGTGGAACTTATTTTAGAAAAATGTAATGTATGGAGAAAAAACATTTAGTTCATTTTTTGTTTGCTTTCATAAATATTTTATTTCTCAATGACAAAATATTTTTTTGTTTCAACTTTAACTATTTCACATCGTATTAATTTATGTCTGAACCTGCTCTATTTTGCGAAGTTTTTCCTTTAGTGGTTTCTTTGAAATAAATAATTTAAATTTGAAATAGGAGTTAATTTTTATTCTTACAGAATTGGAGATTTAAATAAAGGAATGCTAAAGTAAAAATACTAATTTTCAAGACAGGTGGAAAAAAATTGAAATTGAGAGATGCTGAAAATTAATACTTAATTACTGCTAGGAAGAAAGGCAAAAAGCATAAACACCATGGAATTGTTAGAAAAATTCTGCTGATGATGCAAAATGATTAATAATTAAATAAATAAAATATAAAAAGCGGAAATCCGCCGATCGGCAGAAAAGTGGCATCCCTGATATTTGGTATTCAGCCTGAACTAATAGACAAATATTCGGTATTTGGCTATTCGGCCAAATCACTATGTTACAACTCTAGTTCAAAATATAAAATAATTAAAATTTTTGCAAAATAACGCCATAAAAGTTACTTGTCAGGCCATACAGCTTTTTCGATAAAATGAATTTGGATCTTCATCGGTGGCAATATAAGCTAGTCACAGACTGGAAGAACGTCTATTCTTAGAGTCTGTGACTGACATATATAGCCACTCACGAAGATTGAAAATCTTTTTATTGTAACAACTGTACAGCCTGACAAATAACTTTTAAGGTGTTATTTTACAAATTTTTTAATTATTTTACAGACTAAAATTGCTACCAATATGAGATCGCTAACTGCACTGACCTCCCAATCACATCCCCACCTGTTTAAATGAACATCTGATTTTTTCCTGATAAACATGAAATGTAGATAATATTAAAATCTTGTGGTGGTTATTCAATCCTCTTTTTCTTTAATTTTGTATAAAATGCTAAAAAGCCACTTTAACTTATTTATCTGCTTCAATAAATAAGGACAATGCCTAAGCATATAAAATTACGAGATTGGAAGCTTTAAATTATTTGTTGTAAGACAGCTACAAAAACATCAAAATTACCTTTTCGTCTAATGCTTTATGATGTTCAAATAATGATTTCAATGCTTTAAGAACTTCAACTTCAGATGAAACACCAGCAGGAGATTGGGCTTGTCTTTTAACAACAGTCATTCTCAATGAACGTTCGTGGCGGGATACAAGGCACTCCAAATGTTCTAATAGTAACTGCAAATAACAGAAAAATCACACACTTTTTTCTACACCATAGACTTATTTTTTAAAAATTAATAAAAATTCAATGTCACCTTCTTATAAATACAGTAGAACCTCGATCTATCGTTTTTCAAGAGGTGCGTAGTAAAAAATGATGCATGCAGGAAAACGGCGAATGCGGGTTAAGTCAAAATACAAAGAAAACAGAATTTATGAATACACACAATGTATAGAGTATATCAAAAATACTAAATTTGTTACCAAGCTGCAAAAGAAACACATTGGAATTGTGTAGAAATTAAGTGATACTTATTTTTTAAAAATCAGTAATTTTACCCTGGTTTTTTATTAATCTTTTAATTAAACAAAATTTTCATGATTTACAAGGTTTGTTTTTTTTTTTTGTCTTTTTATGTGTATTCATGTTTGTATATAAAAGTCATACAGTTTCAAATACCATTATTGCGTAGGATAAACTAGGCACTAGTGTTGGCCCAGTCTCATCGGCATGAATATTATTCTCTGCTTCTTCGCGATTATTTTCATTTTTTGCGTCATATTTCTTCAATGCTTAGGATACCGCACGTTGTTATTTCTAAGTCAATGGAAATATAATCACTATATTTCACACCATACTCATCCCTGCTAGATGTAAGAACTCTTCACCTATACCATCATCAACCCAAGATATCATACCAGGAAGTAATTAGATTTGTAAGCCATATTGATTCACTTGATCTTCAATTTCATTTCGGTCAGAAGAAACATTTGAGAACAATGAACACGGGAAAGAGAATTTCGACGAACGATATATGTGGGTTTTTTTAACGTTATTTGAATACAGTTTGTACAGGGACCATAGAAATAAAACGATCAATACGGGAAAACTATGAATGCGGGAACGATAGATCGGGGTTCCACTGTAATACAATTTGTGAAATCTCCAAAGTACAAAATGTGCTAGTTCTACTCTATTGTGTAACTAAAGGAAAACTTTCAAAGCTGTACCTTCAATACTTCAAAATTTACTTTAATGAAAGCTCTAAAAGTTATTTTTTACAAATGAAAAAAAAAAATTCTACAATTTCACTTTTTTTTCTCTCACTTTTATATTTTATGTGTAATAAGCTTTTATTTTTATTTTATTTATTTATTTATTTATATTTTTTTAGGCATAGGTTTATTATTTTTTGTGTGGATTCATTATTATGTAAATAAAAATAAGAAAGATACCTTTGGACAAAATTTCCATAAAATAACTTTAAAACTGTTGCATCTTTTAATTCCATCCGTCACAACTTTTTGATATTTTGACAAATGATGAAAGATTCATTTTGCCTTCTTTTAAAAGAAAAATGGAGAAAATAATTCACCATAATTTACTTTTACAATAGCCATGACAGCCAAAAAGTTCACAAAATAGTGAATGCTTCATGCAGATATTTCTATGGCTAAGCGCATCAACAATATCAAGATTTTTTGCACAAGACATTTTTATCAAGGGGTCATTCCATGTTAAATCGAAAAATAGGCTGTGCTGCACCATTTTTGACATTCACAAAATTCTGTGTGATATCTACCTATCTTCTGTATGCCCAAACAGTTTCTTTATTTCTTAAAAAATTTGTGTTCTTGAGATATAGCCATTTGTTTGCTCTGTGGATGAGTGAAAATTGACATTTTAGGCTCTTTTTCTAAAATCTGTAGAATTTTTATTTGAAATACCAGGAAGATCAGATAGGATTTATTGGAAAGCTTAAAGAATGGACTTTTAAATGTACATAATAAAATAGATTTATGTTAAGCCTAAATACAGTTTTTTGGACATCACGTAGTTGTTCACAAACTAATATTTCTTGTTATTTTAGGCATAAAAAAAACAATGAAGGACTTTCAGTAACAAACTTTTTTTTTCCCCTGTTATACTTACATATCAATAATATATGCAGAAAAAAAAATTAGTTGTTACTGGTGGTCCTTCATCCTGAAAAAAATTGCTTAAACTTCCAAAAAAATAAAAACTGTGCTTTTCACCTGCCAAATAAGTTATGCAGGACAGATGATAAAAATCTAAAAATGGCATGGTGTGAAGCTCTTATACTGTACTTTAAAACAAAACAAAAACTGTTATTCCAAAAGACAGAGGAGATACATGTTTTTGAAGAAATACAAAAAATGCTCCTTGCTGTTGAGAATAGGTTAACTTTTCACCCCCCTAAAAAGGTCATGGGGACAAGCTATAAAAATCTTAAAATGACATGGTAAGAAGCTCTTATTCTGTACTTTATAACAAAACAAAAATTATCTTGATTCCAAAAGACAGAGGCGATACACACTTTTGAAGCAACACTACAAAAGCAATTACACACATTATATACAGTCACTCTCCCAATATACAGTCACTCTCCCAATAAAACCGAATCATTGGATGTAGCCCTGCGTGGCCATGATGGAAATCTAATTGTGTGCCCAAACACAGAAATGCTATATATGATTTCAATTAAGAATCTATAAGGCGAAATATATGTCACAAATTAAAAAAAAAAAAAAAAAAATATTATAACAAAGTTTAATTACCCTGGTATTATTCCTTTCAGCTTTGAGCTCTTGTATTTCTTCTTCTTTCTCTAATAAATGCTCCCTAGATTGATTTAACTCCTTGGTTAAAGTAGCAAATTCCTAAAAAAAAAAAAAAAAAAAAAAAAAAAACATCATTATCAAGTACTAGTAATATCCACTAGGAGTAATATACAAGTGTACACAAACAGGAGAAATTTTTTTTTTTTTTCAAAACTTTAGGACATTGAATATGCAATCTTAAATAAAATTTTGCTTCATAAATTTGCATAATTGTGCTCATTTTGAATACGCACCTTTTTTTCAGTTCAGTCATGCAATACTTCTACTTAAATTATACAGAACTAAACTCTTTGTAGATTAACCTTTTGCAGGCTAATGTTGTGCTCTTCGTGAACTTCTGTGTTTTTAATATTAAAAAATAAATAAGTAAAAATGGTGAACATGTGAGTTTAAAAAAAATATCGTTTATTACAGAAAGTACGATTGACTTTTTGACACGATATTTATTAATTTTCGTAATATAACAATCTCAGAAAAAGTAAAGTCTACTTTTTTCTTTACAACTTTTACAGCATTAACTTAAAAACTTAAATTTACCCAAAAATTCGCCTAGCGTGCTTTCAAAGGATAAGTTTAATGAAACAATAAAAGAAATTCAAATAAAAAATCTTTCCTCAATATTGCATAAAAATGCAGTGTTCCAAAAACGGAGCATTGGCATTTAACGACATACAAAAAAAGATATCAGATGTATATGCATTAACTTGCCACCTAACATTCCTAATTTCTTTCTATTCCACTGTTATTTTTCAGGAATGGAACAAACATTTACATAATTTTCACAATATCTCAAAATCTATTTTAAAAATTTGAAGTACTTTTATGCCTATAGTTTAAGTGACCAATTATGATGATGATAAATTTTATTTCATTTGCTTCAATGATGCGCGATGGACAGACAAATATTTACACATTTTGAATAAACTTTCGTTAAATCTCAAAATCTAATTAAATTTTCAAAAAATTCGACTGGTGTAGTTTAAATTGCATGTTCATCTATTTTGTGACCAAATTTTATTTCATTCCCTTTAGTCGTCATTGCGTGATGCGCGAACAAAAATTTACACATTTAAAATGATTCCTGCAAAATCTCAACACACATTTAAAAAAAAAAAAAAATTAGATGCCTGTAGCTTAAATTAAGTAACCAACTATTATGTCATTTCATTCACTTCAGTTCATTTTCTTCATTTCATTCACTTCAGTCATTTTTTAGTGATGCACGAACAAAAGAAAGCGTTAGGAACAGAATGACAGAACGACAAACTTTTGACGGTCGTACTGGGTTCCCAGGTGCTTGAAGGGGATAGATATCGCAAAATATGTTTGAATTTAAAGTAATGTAGAAACAAAAGTCACATATATATAGTTAGATAGATAGATAAATAAATAAATAAATAGGTAGGTAGATACAGACCCAGTTTTGTTAAGACTTTCTTAGGGGGAGGGAGATGTCGTAAACTGTCAAGTCAAATATCGGTTTTTACCAACTTTTTACTTTTGACAACTGAGTTTGTGTAATTTTGCCAAGTGTACCAGAAATATAAAATAAACTATAGTTTTCATTAAGTTTTTATTTAAGTTTGCCAATTAGGTAACTAAATTTATCAAATTTAAAAGAATTTTGCGAGAGTTAGAGGGGGGAGGCTTCCCCCTTTAGTAAAGGCCCTGAGTCGAAATAGATTAGGCAGAATTTTTCAATCTATTTTGAAAAATAACATGTCGAGAAACTAAAAATAAGAACCTTACTCGAAATTAAGTTGTTTTCTGTAAGACAACTTCTAAGCACTATTAAAAAAAAAGAAAAGAAAAATAGGAATGATATTATTTTACTTCAAATGAGTTGGCTGAAAGATACGAGGAAATTAACTACCTGGAGTTAAAAATAAAATCTGTAGGTTTAAAGAAAGAAAAGAAAAAAAAGAGAGAGAGAGAGAGAGGAACATGAGGGCAATATTTCCTTGTTTGCCACACCAATAATGCGGAAGTCCCTCCTATATCGTGTTTTAATCGTGATAGCCAACGGAATGAAAGTTTCATCATCAACAGCGCTCCTGCTACGATGTACTGTAGCTCTCCTTCATTCCACCCCCACCCCTTTTGATGCCACTCTATCTCCTGTCCAAGAACTTGCGACATTTTCTACGTGAGCTGAATGCTTCAGATTTCAACACGTACTCCAGGAATTTTACCGCTTTCACTACCATATTTTCCCACAGCGTTAAGCATTTTCCTAAGACTTATGAATCGCAGTTCCATGAATGTCCGAAATGTTAGAACATAAATGGGCAACCTCCAGCCTGCGGACCGGATGCGGCGAGCCCAGACTTTTGATCCGGGCAGCGGAACATATCAAAACGTTATATAAAATCCATTTAAACCATTCAAAATCGCGTATAAATCTCAATTATACAGCCCGCGACACCGTTAATCAGGACCGCGCTAACCATAGCCAGCGCCTGTGTGCAAAACAAATGAAGCGCCTCTCCTGGTTTACTACCCCTCCCCTCCAAAAAAGGGGGTTGGGTTTTTAAAACCCTTTCCAGGCATTACCATCCCCCCCCCAAAAAAAAACTTTCGACCTTACTCTAGTTTTTTACTAGCTGAAGTATCCGTCGTTGAGGGGTATGCAATGCAGATTTCAAAAACGGCTGGATTTTTGTTAGCAGTAAGGAGTGTACAAAGAAAGAAAGTAGCAAATTGGCAAAATTATAGAAAGAAAGTTATAAGTTCTGTGTATTTTTAAGGCTGTAGTTCAGGGGGGGGGGGGGGGACTGTTTTTGGTCTTGGTACACAAATTGAAAAACTGATACAACCGGGGTCTCGAAAAAATTCAAGATGGTTCTTCATAAGCCGCATTACTCACTGTAATAAACGAAAAAACTGTACTTTTTGTGAAACTTTCAGTAAAAATTCTTAAACATGGAGCAAAATTTTCTTAGAGTGACACGTTTTTCAAAATTTTCGATTTTTAAGAATTTTTTCTAAAAGTTTTGTAACTGATACAGGTTTATCGTTTGTTTCGGTATGTAGTACAGCTTGTAAAGAGACAGTCTTAAAATTTTGAAGTGCCTGACATAATTAGTTTATTTGTACTTATGTACTAAAATCGCATGATTTTTTCGAACTACACCGTTAAAAGACTACAGGCTAGAGAGTAATTAATTGCTGAGGTAAAATGTCAACAGAGAAAATCTTTTTATTTTCAAAATTAACGTTTTATTTTAGTGGAATGAAATTTCAAAGTCAAGAGGTCATTCCTCGCCTTTAACTAACTTTTGTTTGATCTACTGTAGATATTTTAATATTATAACTCCAGAAAATGTTGCACAATTTTCACAAAATCTCAAAAAGCAAATAAACATTTTTAAAAAATCGATGAAATTTGTATAAGTTTAAAAGTTGCGAATATCACCTATAGAAGCTTTAAAGTTATCCTCCCTCAAAGAAAAGGGGAAAAAATGCATTTTTTGCAAAATTTTAAAATTTATTCAGATTTTTTTAAAACATTTCGACATTTATTGCTTCAGCTGTTGCCGATCATGCCGACTGGAGTGACATTTTGAGTGTTTCCATTAATATTTTGTAGCTCGGTTTCCATCAAGCACGATTATTCAAATTTTGTTGTATTCTCTTAAGCCGTTTTTCGGAAATGGGAGAACAAACTTTACACAATTTTCACAAAATCTCAAAATCTATGAAATAATTTTGGCATTTATAGCGTAAACTAGAAGGTAAAGCGTTTTGGAGGCAATTACAACGGACGCTAGAAAAAAAGTCTCACAACAAAATAAGTCTACACCCAATATATTTGATCTTCGTCCACTTAAAATAAATAACTTCATATTCAGTTTTTAATATATACGAAAATCGGAATTTCATTTTCTTCTAAAAACGTACGAAAACTTTACACATTCGAAAAAATCATGTGGCTTTGGTACACAAGTACAAATAAATTAATAAAGTCATGCTCTTCAAAATATTTAGAATGTCTCTTTACAAGCTGTACTATACATCGTAATAAACGATAAATCTGTATCAGTTGCGAAACTTTCAGAAAAAATTCTTAAAAATCGAAAATTTAGCACAATGTGTGACTCTTCGAAAATTTTTGCTGAACAATTCCATGGTGAAGAATTTTTTGCCCAAGTTCTATAAAAGACACCGTTGTTTCATTTATTACGATGGGTAGTAGACCTTAGAAAAAATAATCCTGAATTTTGACGAGCCTCTGGCGCAATTAGTTTATTTTAATTTGTGCACCAAGACCGTGAGAGAGATTTTGTTTCTTCGAACTACACTCTTAATCAATGTTTCATGCACACGAAATCATTTTATTCAGAAAAAAACGAACTAGGTAATCAAAAAAAAAAAAAAAAAAAAAAAAAAAAAAGTTTTAAACGAATTGGAATCACAATTTTCCCTTCAAAGCCGGATAACCGTGATTTCAATATGACGTAATTGTCACTTGCACAGCTAATTTAAGTCACGCAAGCAATTATTATTATTTTTTTTTTTTTTAACTCTCGGAAATAAAATGGAGCTGAAAATATCGGAAAACCGCTTGATAATAGAGGAACGGGTGGATTTTCAGATTTTTAAAGTAGTGCAGATTGTTTACTATATTTTTTATACATAATTATGAAAAATTTCAAGCGGATCGTACAAATGGTGAAGATGTTATTAAGCTTTTTGTGCTTCATTTTTTAATCATTTTTGGAGTCATGGTGGCAAAAATTTTATCTTGGAGCTGTTACCCGGAATTGTTACAGAATCAGTGAGTCAATCAGTCAGGGATCAAATTTCATTCTAATCCATAGCCATTTCTCAGGAATGGAACAAACATTTACTCAATTTTCACACAATCTCAAGATCTGTAAAAAAATTTTGGAGAACTTTCATGTCTATAGTTTATGTGACTACTAGAGATGAGACGGGCTCAGCCCGAGCCCGAACCAGGCTCGGGCTCTGTAATACACAATTGTGTTCGGGCTCGGGCTCGTGAAAAATTTCTCCCTTATTGAACATACAGCTTGAAACAAATTTTAAAAATTGATTCATGAGGAAAATAAAAGTACTTATAAAAAATAAATAAATAAATAAAAATAGTTGCACGGGCGCCTAGGAGGTGCGTGAAGCTCTTTGGGTATTTTAGAACGGCGGTTTATATTCCTTAGTTAGTCATGAGATCCGACATTTTTTGATAAAGGATGGATACAAAGAATTAGAAAGTGCATTGGGAGTTTGCAACTATATTTGTCTTTAATTTGCACTAACGGCAAAATTTATTGTATTCTATCAATGAAGTAATTGATTTTTTATTTTTAATCTTAGCTGAAATTTCGGGCTCGGGCTCCGACTTAAATAATATTGCTCGGGATCGGGCGGGCCCGGATTAAAAGTCCTCGGGCTCGGGCTTCAAAAAATGAGCCCGAACTCATCTCTAGTGACTACCTATGATGATTCTCAATTTTATGTCATCCGCTTTATTACGTGATGTGCGAACGAACATTTTCGCAAAATCTCAAAATCTAATTTTTTTTTTTTTTTTTAAATTCGAAGCCTATAGTTAAAGTTGAGTGACATTCTATCATGATCCCAAATTTCATTTCATTCGCTTCGGTCATTTTTTAAGTGATGCGCGAACAAACAAACAAGCAAACAAACCAAAAAAGAAAAGCGTCAAAGTGTCATGTACAAAACGACAAACTTTTTTTGACTGTCGTACAAAAGGTCTAATTTTATAGATATTGTCTTATCTTAAAAAATGCAATTATTTGTTAGATAAGAGAGAATAAACAGTGTAATCAAATAATGAACTAAATAACCTACCATTTGCATAATATTTAAGCAGAGCTCGAAATGTCGAAATAAGTCGCAGCAAATGCCGTGAGATTAGCCTAAATAGCCTCGATGTTCAACAAATCTCGTTGGCAACAGCAGTGAATATTAAAAACTTTGTTAATCTGAGTGTTTTTTCTTATCTCTTATGTATTTTAATGCTATATATGAAATTGCAAAATGCTCGCAAGAAAAATGAAACTTTTCATTTTGTTTTTGTTCGATTCATTGCGTTATTGATTCAATTTTGTTAAAAGTTAAACAAAGAACTGCAGTTACTGTTTACAGTTATCGTGAAAATGTAAGATTTTGCCTCGAGCTGAATAGTTTTTGCTGTTATCTTATAAAAGCTCGCAGCGTTTTTTGTTGCCCGCCAGTTTTAAAATCTTATTTCGAGCTCCGATTCACAGTATACTACTTTCATTAAAAATAGAAGCAAATGAACTTGTTACAGTTCGAACATGTACCATGTAAGGAAAGTATTGTAAAAGTGTGAATAAATAAAAGAATGAAAATAAAAATAAAAATTTAGAGTGACTCCACTCGACTTTCCGAACACTTACGATTAAGATCATTGCCAAGCATTTAAATAAATTTTAATCGATGAATAATTCAAACATATATACCAAATTGAAGCTCAATCGAATGCACCATTTAAACTCTAGCGCACTTTCAAGAATTTCTCCCCACAGGCCATAATGTAAAAGAAATCTTTGTCGTAGCCCTGTAGAAAAACTATAAGTCCTATACACATCAAAATCAATACCGGTCTTACGATGGTGGTTTATAACATATATACCCGATTTGAGCTCAATCGAATGACCCGTTTAGGAGCTATCGTGTTCACTCACATACATACATACATCTCGTAAAAATAGCATAAATGAATTCAGGAGACCTCAAAACGTGTCAATACACCAAAATCTCGAAGTCTCATTTTTTCATGATTACAATACTTTCCTTAACATGGTACATGTTCGGAAAGTAAATATTGCTTTAAATTGAAAAAGGCCATAGCTAGGAATTTTTTTGTGAGTGGTTTTTTAATGTTTGTATGAGGTAGATGTTTAAACGCATACATAATTCACGCTCATGTTATATTGCGGGGGGGGGGGGGGTGACATCAATTGACATTCGTCCTGGCTAATGACTTGACATCAAAATGAACCAGTCTCGACGAAATGAATGTTTTCATGAGTAAATACTATTTAATGGAAGCGGAGAAAGAAAAGTGGGTTTGCATTCCATATTAAATTCGTAAAGCTTTTTTTTTTTTTTCTAAACTCTTTGTCACATTCTATTACCATTTTTTATTGTTTCATGTTACAATTTTATATGATATGCAGTGCTCTTCAGGGGGCGTTACTAGGAGTGTAGATATCGAAATATATCCCCCATCCGAAATTATCGAATTGGAATAAGCTTTGTGTAGTGAAGAAATTCAGCTTATTTATTCAAGATTTATGTCATATCAACCCCTATTTTTTATTTCCCTGGCTATGATCCTGGTGCTCTTAATTCTTTTACCTCTGTATTTATGTATTATAATGCTATGTGTCATTCCAGAAAAATACATAAATTTATAGTTCAGTTTTTAAGAAATCCGTGAATTCATGCAATAAATTTTGGAAAAAAAAAAAAAAAAAACCGCACATTCTTCCATATAAAATCCACCGAGCGGGAAACTAAAAGCAATAGTTCTGTTTTACTTTTCTGTATAAATCTTCTCAAAAATGTTTTAAATTCCTTTTGACAAAAAACACTCAAAAAACTCGTGTTAAAAGATGAGATATATAGAACTTTGAATAATAACACACATAAAAAAGTACTTGTATCGAACAGCTGCTTGTTGACTGAAAGCAATAGTTCTGTTTTACTTTTCTGTATAAATCTTCTCAAAAATGTTTTAAATTCCTTTTGACAAAAAACACTCAAAAAACTCGTGTTAAAAGATGAGATATATAGAACTTTGAATAATAACACACATAAAAAAGTACTTGTATCGAACAGCTGCTTGCTTGGACTGAAGAAGTTCAAAACAATTTTTGAACGAAACGCGTATCCTTTTTCCTTTTACTTCTTATGTGTGTTTTTTACAAAGTTTTTTAATTACTCTTTTTATATGTTTTAATACACAAAGTTTTATTTGGCTCTTCCTTTTAATTAGTTAAATTACAGCCGGGAAAGTTGGAGTTGGTTAAGAAAGAGACGATTAAAAAGGCACTGTTCATTTATTTGTCCATTAATCAGACATTCAACAGCCGGCATTAAACGTCAAACGACTCAAAAATCCACCCTTTTTACAATGAGTTCAGCGGTAATGCAATCAATTCCTCCCAAAGAAATACGCCTGTCAAAAAATCCCCCCTATACACACACACACACACACACACGAAAAAAAAAAAATCGATTACTGCTTTCTCATAACATGGTGGAGCTCGGGATATGACAAAACTTTTTTTATAGGATTTATTTTTTTCATGTGGAAATTCCACGAGTACAGTGACATGTAGTCGACACACAGTCCTCCAAAGTAAAGACTAACAAGAAATCCAAATATTTTTACCTAAAACATAGGGCATAAGCGGTGCACCTGGAATGCTTTTATTATTATTGTGGAGAGAGGCTTTAAAAAACAGGTAATTCATTGAGAGGGGGGGGGGGGGGGAACTGAGTGCAATAATAACAGAGCCAAGCCACTGCTCCATTCAATAGTAAAGCCCTTACAAATATGAAATGTGTATTATTATGAGTATTTCTTTAGTTAAAGGTCGGTATAATGTTAAGACAACTATTAAAGTAAAATATTTTAGTTCTTTAATCCAGTAGTCATTCTCTGTTTTCAAGAAATTTTTACCTTTATGTTTTCACCTTTTACGAACCTCTGTGGACAGTACACAGCAGGATACTATAAATGAACTAAATTGCCACGAATATGAGATAGAATATAACTTAATGGCAACGAAAGTATTGCACCTCTTATAATCAAAAAGAGAAACGTTTACTAGTAATTAAATTAAAGGCGTATAGGATCGTAGAAAATCTAGATCCGTAGATACGGATCTGAAACTGATGATTTATTTTAGGTCTGCAGATACGGATATTTGGTGCGTTGATCCGGGGATATCTGCTGACGGGGATCAGTCTTCGTTTCATTTCGCAGCTTGAAAAACAATACCATCGCTTCACCGTAACAGTTATCGCGCCAAAAATGACCCAGACAATTCAGCAATAGAGATGGGCGGTTCGACTCATTTTACTGATTCGAATCTCGACTCACTCACTACTTCGATGATTCGAATCAGTGATTCGAATCTTGAATCAATAAAACAACTAAAGAAATTTTCCCTCTCTCTGCGCCGAAAGCCGTACTATTTAAACACCCTTCACCCATTCATCGGGTTTCTTCTCCGCTGAGTTCTCGGGCAGTTAGCATCTCTCTCTCCTTGCTCCAGTAAAACTAGTGTTTAAACTGCCCGAAATGAAAATACAGGGGAGCTTCGTATGACCCCCTGGGCCTGTAAGATTAAAAGGTTAAGTTTGGTGTCAAAGTATTCGAAATTTTATGTATCGATGGGGGTTTACGACTAGGGGGGGGGTCGAGAATCAATAAAAACGCGCTCCGATGGATAGTTTCCGAGATATAAGTTAATTAATTATGGTAATTAGACTAATTAACCATGATTGAGGCTTAAAAGGACTGCAAACATGTAGAAATTGGCTCTGGGGTGGTTTCCAGACTTTGGAGATGCCGTCGGAAGAGGCTAGTGTTTAAAATGCCCAAATTGAAAATATAGGGGAGCTTCGTATGACCCCCTGGGCCTGTAAGATTAAAAGGTTAAGTTTGGTGTCAAAGCATTCGAAATTTTAAGTATCGGTGGGGTGTTGAGTCTAGGGGGGGTCGAGAATCAATAAAAACGCGCTCCGATGGATAGGTTCCGAGATATACGTTAATTAATTATGGTAATTAGACTAATAAACCATGGAGCTGTTTTTTCTGCGATGAGAGAAGAAGAAGCTTTCCGAGAGAAAGCAGTAGCAAAAGCATCACAAGCTGGTATTGATCTCAGGATTTTCTTATCGCCGGCCTCAGAGGCGTAGCCAAGGGGGAGTTAGGGGGGTCATAACCCCCCATGAGGAATTTTTTGCCATACAAAATGTATATTCTTCACTACATTATCATACACACGTATACATATATATGAGTTGCAGTAGTCATAACCCCCCCCCATGAAAAATTTCTGGCTACGCCCCAGGCCGGCCTGTATTTTTGCCCTTTATCGAATTCGAGATTTCACTGAAATGAAAATGGGAATATCGGATATTTGATGTTGAAATAAAACCGATATGTCGATTTTTGGCCCAGTCCTACTGAGGGGCTGCTGCCCCCCCAAAAAAAATGCGATCCTTTACTTAGCTTACAATTGAACTTTATCTTTAAATTTGATACCCAGCCCACCCCGAAATAAAATCCTGGCTACGCCACTGTCAATAACACTAACTACGCCACTGCTTTAGACCCTATTTTGTATTTCTCTGAATTACGAAAGAAAATAAAATCATTCCACTTAAACGAAAAACAAGGTAAAAAAAAAAAAAAAAAAACGAAATCTGCTGCAATAAAGCGAAATGTTATTTTGCTTACTACAAAGTCCTTTTGTGAGAGCGCTTAATACCGCCCCTGTATCCTTCATTATAAGTGACAAGCACAATCCTAACTTTATTTCATTCTATTTCCCTTCACATGAAAATCCGCCACCATGTAAACTTAACGTTCCGTTTTTTTTTTTTTTTTTTTTTTTTCTGAGGGTGGGGGCAGGGGGACATATATTGAAGTAGAAAAGGGATGTTTCATTAAATTTTAAACAATTATTAGATCAGCCAGACAAGTTGGAAGGAGGGATTTTCTTAATTTTTTTTTCGGGGGGGGGGGGGGAGATTGACCCCTCTTGCCCTTAGGAAGTAACGCCTATGCCCCCCGCCAAAAGCAAACGATGTTCGACCCACTCCACACCCACAGACAGATAAAACTTTAAATCCGACCACCAACCAAGAAATGAAACACCAAAGATTCGAAAAAAAAACTTCAATTAAATGAAACATCCTTTCAACTCGGCTCCTTTCGACTCTGAGTCGATAGAAGATTCGAAAAACTAACGAATCTCAACGATAGTATACAATCACCGAAACAGAGCGAAACACTGAATCAGTAAAGATTCGTTGCTGCACCAACTCAGTGACCAACCAACTCACCCACACCCACTCATTTGCTGTTTCAAATCATCTATCGACTCAGAGTCGAAAAGAGTCGAAAAGAGTCGTAAAGAGTAAGGGAAAATCTCTGGGAATGGCAAAGGGAAAATAAGTTTTCCTTCCCTTCGAACTTGGAATGTATTTCCCCACAGTTGAGGGCTTGAGATTCGAATCAGTAGAGAGTGAGTGTAAAGACTGAGCCACTCAGTACCAAGATTCGAATCACTGATTCGACTCATCGAATGCATAGACGTACCCACGGAGGAGGCTATGGGAGCTAACCTCCCCCCTAAATTTGTAGGAGTTAGATGCGAAAAGCTTTAAAAATTGAAAATTATCACTAATGAATAATTTTTTTTTTCAAATTACTTCTAAATTTATTGTGGAGATTAATTAAGGGGGGGGGGGGGGGTTGTGGGTTTTTAAATAAATACTTACAGTTAGTGTATGAAATGAAGTTAAACTAAAACATCACTGGAAAGATTAGGTAATTATTTATGACTCTATAACGAGTTACGTTGGTAGTGGGCATGTGTTCTATGGTCAAGTTGTAATGAATATTTTGACGTTATAAAAATAACTATAATCGAGGTCGCTATAACCGAGTTCTGCAGTATTTGTAACTCCTGTCCCCCCCCCCAATCCAAAATCCTGGGTGCACCACTATATGTGTGTGAATGTGTATGCAAGTGAGTGAACACGATAGCTCCTAAACGATGCATTCGATTGAGCTCAAATTTGGTATATATGTTATAAATCACCGTTGCAAGAAAGGTATTGATTTTGGTATGTAAAAGACAGTTTTTTTACAGGGCTACGAAAAAGATTTTTTACATTATGGCCAATGGACGGAAATTCTTGCAAGTGAGCTAGCGTCTAAATAATGCATTCGATTAAGCACAATTTGGACGTGTCTATAAAAGATCAAGGTTACGTGATCTGCATAGATTTTGGTGTATGTAGAGCTGATAGTTTGTTCGCGGGATTGCATAAAATAATTTTTATACACTGCGGCCTATGGACGCAAATCATTTAAAACAAGCTAGTCTAAATGGTACATTCGAAGAAGTTCAAATTGGGTATGTATATTATAGGTCACAGTCACACAACATGTATAGATTTTGCTTGTAGGGACTTGTAGTTTTTTGACAGGGCAAATGAGTATTACTTTACATTATAGCCTATGGACGGGAATTCCTGAAAGTGCGCTAGTGTCTATAGGGTGCATTCGATTGAACTCAAAATTGAATATGTATATTATAGGTCAGTCTCATGACTTGCATAGATTTTGGTGTGTGTAGCGCTGATAGTTTGTTCACAGTCTTGCAGATAGTAATTCTTATATATTACGGCCTAAGGACGCAATTCATTTCAAGTGAGCTAGTGTCTAATAGAGATGAGACGGGCTCAGCCCGAGCCCGACTCGGGCTCGGGCTCTGTGTAATTCACGATTGCGTTCGGGCTCGGGCTCGTGAAAAATTTCTCCTTTGTTGAACATACTCCTTGAAACAGATTTTAAAAAGTGATTCGTGGGATAAATAGACGTACTTATTTCAAAAAATAGCGGCACGGGGGACTAGAAGGTGTGTGAAGCTCCAAAAATTATTATATCCTATTAATGAAGTAGTTAATTTTATTTGTCTTTAGCTGAAATTTCGGGCTCGGGCTCCAACTTTAATAATATTGTTCGGGCTCGGGCTTCAAAAAATGAGCCCGAACTCATCTCTAGTGTCTAAATGATGCATCCGAATGACATCAAACAAGGTACGCATATTTTAAGTTACTATCTTACACACTGTATAAATAAGGCCTACAGTTTTTTGCAGGGCTACAGAAAAGTATTCTTATACATTGCGGCCTATACACTTAAATCATTTTAAGTGGACTCTAAGTGGATTCAGTTAAATAAAATTTATTTATATGCTTGGTAAATATCAAATGTTCGGAAAGTTGAGTGAAATCCCTCCAGATTTTTTTCTTGCCTTTAATTTTCTGCAATGAGGACCCTAAAATTGGTCGAGGTCCATAGACAGCCTACTGAGTGAGTAATCTGTGAAAATAACCAACTGTATGATATTGTATTTGAATTAGATTGTGTGAGTGAGAGAACGAGGGGGCAAGGTGTCACCCAAACATCCGAGATGTATAATCTACTAAGGACAAAATGACTAAGAATGGAGTGTTGGGAATAAAATTACTAAACACGGCGTCTGCATCACCCACTAAACACAAACACTTTTTACATGATGACCGGCCTTGAACCCTTTGCCCATCTAGGGAATCAGGCAGGGCTCTCTCAGGGCTAAACGACGTTCAGTAATCAAACAAGAGTGAGAATGAGGTAGATTCAAGAGCGCTGATGGCGCCGTGACGTAACACTACGCTACGCTCGGATCCGTACGTTGACACACCTCCCACATATGAAAGAATGTTTCGGATCTGATCAAACTCAGAATTTGCCGTTGCACAAAAAGATTGGTATACCCACAGCGCCCTATCCGTGAATTTCATCAACCAAGTAAACACTCAGTGGTGCAGTCCAAAGGGGAAACAGTTTTCAAGCGTACCTGTAACATCCCCCCTCCCCAAACACACTTTATTTTCAGGGATGGATGCTGAAAACTGCTTAATGTATTAAAATTTTCATGTTGTGATTCTGGGTCGGAAAGGAAACGCTAAATAATGTACACATGTCCACGAAATAGAATACACGACACTGAAAAAACATAGTTGTTGAATCCACAAAATCACAAGGTCGAAATAGCTTTTGTTAAATTGAAAAATCACTTTATTAGATTATTTAGTTATTTCAATAAAATATTGTTAATTTTAACAATTGTATTTTGTAATTTTTTTTTGTTTTGTTTAAATGGTGAATGTGGTTAGAATCAACCAAATTAATTGATTTAATTAACCAAAATGTCTTTGATAACTGGTGTGTTCATGGTTCTTTTAAGAAAATTATATTGTTGATTTTGCTATGTTATGTTGTTGAACCAGACAAACAGTTGGTTCAACAAAAATTCCAGAGGTAAATATAATTAATTTATTAACTCATCAAAGTTTACATTTTTATTTTGGTGTTTTTTTTTTTTTTTTACAAACTTAATTTGAAAAAAATTCAATGTCAGGCTTTTGCTGTTATTGTTCACAAAACTTCCTTTTATTATTGGAAATAATGAGATTTTTTTAACACAATTTAGCGAATTTCAAAGAGTTGTAAAAATATTTTAACACTCAGTACATTAACACCTAGGTAAGTGTCAAAAGAGTATGCTGCATACAAGGAATAGACTAGGGATTCATCAATGTTGGTTTTGCCGGATAATCGTATATCCGAAAAACTAAACTGTCGTAATGACGGCAAACAATCTGCCGGTGATATACTTAAGGAAAAAATGTATAAGGACCTATTTAAATTGTATGAAGTTGTCAAGCTAAGTAAATGCTTAAGTCCCGATTTTCTCTTTAGTTCTATTTAAAAATTACAACGTTACTACAATTACACATTATAATGATATTAATTGAATGACTTACTTTCAGATAGGACTGAATATTCAGTATCACGATTCTCTTAAATTAAAAAAAAAAAAAAAAAAAAAAAAAAATTATTCTGGGAATTAATTTGTTCCATATTTCACCTCCCTCTAAAGCGGGTCTCTTTAGGGAGGGGAAAAAGGAAGTTGAGCTTTCCAATAGTGTCACTAAACTCGTGGCTAACAGTACAAAATTATTAATATTTTTAGAAGTTTTCAAAATTGCCAATGAACAAACAATGAAAAGTATAAAAATACTAAGATAGAAATAATACATACCTAGATATTTACATTAATGGACATTATACTCAATACATTTCATTTTAGTCCACTTAAATTAAATAATTTCTTATTTTTAACACTAGAGTTACTGTAGTAACAGAATCTATTGTTGCCACTTAAAATTGTTAGATTCAACAACAGAACGAAAACTGAAGCCATTTCTACTGTTAGAAAAAAAAAAAAAAAAAAAAAAAAAAAAACGCGCCAGACAAGACTGTCTCGTCCCGCAAAATATTTCCTTTCTCGTCTCGCAAAAAAATTGCCTGTTTCGTCTCGCATTCTCGTCTCACAATGCGAGACGAGAACGTGAGACAGTGCGAGATTTCTCGCGTCCATCCCTAACTTTTAGACACATTTTGGACATGTCATGTCAATAACCAGTTTTTGACATTAAAAAACCAACCCTGCATTCATTTTAAACAATCCCAAAGATTTCTGATTTCTGAATTAAATGATTTAGAACTAATGAAAAAATTTAAAAAAGCAAAATAATTGCTGAATAGCGTTACAAAACTACTGACAAAGAAGAAAACATACTGCTGCCAGATAACAGGATATCCGGCTGAAGTTTCGGTCGGATATTCGGAATCCGGCCAAACTGACAATCGTTTCATCCCTAGGTAAAATATCTGTTTCACACATAATTGATTGGCAAAATGTGACTTATTTCAGTGATGTTTGTTTCACAGTAACAGCATCATCCTTGAGGAAAAAGTAGATTTACAGGTATGTAAACAAATGGCTCAGCGAAATGTAAATCTGTCCGAAACTGTACCCGAACGGATATTTTTTTATTTTGAATGATTTAGACTTCAGAAACGATAACTGATCAAGGTCTTGTAATTCATGTAATATTTTTTGCATAAAAAATAGTTCCAATATTCTTATATAACCAATTGCATACATTGTTATTAATGTTAGTACTTAAATTTCACAGTTTAAATATATTTGTGAGTACTTTTTTAAAAGTGTGTTATCTTTTATTTAAAAATTTATTTATTATTTTCTCTTATTTAAAAGTGTGTTATCTTTTGAATAATGGGATTCCAAAGAATTAAAGTGCATGGGGAAATTGCAAGTACAACGCTAGGGGTTGAATTTTAAAAACACTATCCGAGTCACTTAAAAATTCTAGCAGCGAAATAGTTGACTACAACTGTCTGATGGAATTCCGCAAGGCGAACGGCAATTCGTCACCGAAAGTAAAAACGACAAGGCTGGATGCGAATGGCTTAACTTGAAATATGATCGCAACTCGTGATCAGAACTTTGGATTCGACCTCGGACATACCTGAGAAAATAAAGGTTGAAAGTCTGGAGAGCAGGCAGAACAGTTAATAAAACCAATTCTGGCAGTAATGGCTCACAATTGAAATCTTTGAAAAAGTTATTTATAATATGAATAGATGTGCATATTTCAAAATTCACTCAAAATATCATTTTTTAAACCAATTTATTTTAGTTAAAAAATACTAATGCGCAAAATAAATTACACTACTGTCGTATAAATGGTGACACTTCTTCGAAATATGTAGAACAATGCATCATAATAGTTGAAAATACAGCTTTGCAGTGTTTCCTATAACTATAAGGTTTTTTTTTTTTTGGGGGGGGGGGCGTTTTTTCGTACGTCAACATTTCACCTGGTCAAAACTACTGAAACTAACAATACGAAATTTGGCACATATGCGAGTTCTTTAACGTGGATGCTAGATGAGACAGCATTTTCCAAATTCGTAATCTATGGGAAGTAGGGGGCCAAAATGTTCTTTTAACAAACCCCTCGTGATCTTGAAGAGAGATATATTTATAAAATTCCTGCTGTAAGATAAAACACTCATGAACGCCT